>JAFEMH010000974.1:0-568345 GCA_022495995.1 Adenophora triphylla var. japonica | reverse complement strand
TGCAACCTTGCATTTTTGCTTTTCTACCCCTGTAATTGTGAACCGGCAGTGGTAGTAATGAAAATGCATCATTGGTTCCAAAACTTTGTTCATATCAAACTGCTTGTTTGTAGAACAATGAAACCGCTTATGGTTTATAACCCTCATTCAAATAATTTCTAACTTAAATTCATATTTTTGAATGAAAGGTTAAACATTCGCTTTAAACCGCACTTTGAACTCAAAACTCCCTATATTTTTAAGTGCAAAAATCGAATGCATTTCTATAACTTTCCTTATTGTAAGTTTTATCTTTCAGAAAGTATAGAAATCTATAGCTTAAAGCTAAGTATGTGCATTGACATGGGACATGAATTACCATGTTAATTCTTATGGACATGTTTTTACCAAGTACAATGTTTTCTTTAGTTATAGTAGGTAATGGCATCAATCAAATAGGGGGAGATTGTTGGGTATGCATGTTTTAACCCTCCTATTTTGTATTAGATTTGATTGATACCATAACCTCCTGTCTATTTTAAGGACTTTAGGGACCCTATGTAATGAAGCTTAGACTTCAATTCTTTAGCTAAGTCCATTTTATAGAATAGGTTAAATTTAGGCTTGAAGACCGGCACAAGACTCACTGGATATGAGGTTGCAGGCCCAGCAGCTGTTCAAACCGCCCCTATGAACCGCACATGTAACCGCATGTGTATTTCTCCTTGAATCTGTTTCTTGAACCAACCGCAGTAAATCAAGTTCTTGAACCGCACCTATGCAGCCTCATGTGCAACCGCATCTCGGGTGCAACCTCCCGGTGTAGCAAAAAACCGCATGAGATCCTAACCACTCCTCACCAACCGCATCCAATGATTGAAGACTTGAAGTGAACCACTTTTTATCCATTGGAATCCACGTCAAGAATATCAAAAGTCAACCACCATATCTTGTCACGTGATTCAAATGTCAGTAGAAAAATCTGCAAGGATCTTGAAAAGGTGATGCAGGTGTCCTAACTCTCATTGCTTGCAGCTGGAGCCTCGATCAGCCTTTATTCGCAACTGCTGTGCTCAAGGGACAAAAAGTGGATACTGTGGACCAATAGGATTGCATCAAGTTACTCGTCCTTACAACAAAATGTATCCAACGGCTAGTTTCTTGAGGCTTGGGTATAAATACCCCTAATCTTCATCATTTGAAGATTGCTTGAAAAATTGAGAAGTGCTGTGCGTCTTCATAGAAGCTGAAGCTCTGCCTCTAAATTATTTAACCCTTGAATCTTTCATCTTCATACTTCACAGAAATATTCCCCAGCCCTTTAAATCAAGCTCTTAACACTTTCTCAAGAATCATCGAGCTCTACATTCCTCTTAGATTTAAAGAGCCTTGATCTTGAACATCACACACACCTGTAAGTACCTAATCTGGATCACACACGGAAACACCGCGCACTCATCAACGCAGCCTCGACGACCCCTAGCACTCAAAACCCTCTCAAAACCCCCAGCCAAACCAAGTGGAGGAGCCTTTCTCGGGATAAAAAGGGACAAAAGGACCTTTGGGAATTTTCAGAAATTGAAAAGCAATAATGGTCCGTACGGACCTCTTTGCTTTAATAATTACCGAATCTTCTTAAAGTCCACAATATTCCCTCAAATCCCGGGAAAATGATTACCTCCTCGCAGAGTTGGTCCGTACGGACCTCTTGCATGTCAACTTGGTCCGTACGGACCTTATTGCACAGGGAACATCATAATTGCAAATATTCCTCCATCATCACTGCATTCCCTCAAATCGAGGAAAACCAAAAGTCTCGGGATTACTGTGAGGTCCGTACGGACCTCTTGCACCTAATCCGGCACTATAAATAGAGGGCTCCCCTCCTCATTTTCACACACCTCCCACTTCTCTCTTCCTCCCTAGCCTTCGGCTTCCCTCTAAGTCCTTCCGAGGCATTCCCGCCCTTTCGGATCCTTCCGAGGCCTTCCGAGCCCCCTCGTGGTGCTCCGGCCTCCCCGAGCGCTCCCGAGACGCTCCCGCGCCGCCCCGAGGCACTCTCGAGGTACTCGAGGCCCCTCGTGGTACTCCGAGGCCTCGTCGGTCTTTCCACGGTGTCCCGGCTCTTTCCGAGTCAAACCGGCGATCCCAAACCACGCCGAAACTCCGCCCGAGTGACTCGCCACCACAACGCACGCCGAACCTCTCGCCCGAGTGATCCCGACGATCCCCACGCACGCCGAACCTTCGCCCGAACGCAGCCTCGCAACATCAACTCACGCCGAAACTCGTCCGCGTACAACCGCATCTCCCGAAGCAATCCCGATCCATACCGAACGCTACTCCGACCTCAAACACTATTCCCCGGAAGACAGACACGAACCAACATTGGTAAGGCTTCCTTCCATTACTATTTCAATACATTTCCATACATAGCATACAATGTAGACATCCGATACAAAGATGCATTTTTAAAAGCACACACACACACACACAACATTTAAAGGATATTAGGGGTATCCGAAAGACTCGTTTTACGAGGCGACTCTGGGTGAGCTCTAATATTCTAATATTCTCTTCCCGAGGAGTCATCTCGACCTCCGAACTCAAAATCTCATCACACAAAAACAGCTTTAAAATTATCTTTAAACCGATGCCCTTTTTCAATGTTTTCGGGGCTTAATAAAAACGGCGTGGCGACTCTACAAAATGCGAAAACAAACGGCGAGACACAACCAACGAACCGCTCCAACGCGAAAGATGCCAGATGCCGGGCGCGAGCCCGCTCTGGATCCGGGTATTTCGCTTGGCGACTCGCTGGGAATTTTTGTTTTAAAATCTTTTTAAACAAAATAAAAGATTTTTAAAACGATGATGAGGGTCAAACTTTCATTTTACCCCTTCCTTTAACTGTTGTGTGTGTGTGCACGTGCTTCGTTTTTATTTTTCAAAAAAAAAATAAAAATACAAAAAAAATGCATCAATATACATCTCGTGCATACATTTAAAATTCTTCAAAACTTCGTTTTTACTCGTAAAAGAATTTTAGAGACCGCACACTACGCGCACCGCCGCCTCGGTTACACCGCACACTACTCACCGCCGCTCGGTTACACCGCACGCTACGCGCACCGCCGCTCGGATACACCGCACACTACAACCTCAACCCGGAGTGGTCTCGCTTGCAGTCCGTTAGGTCTTCCTAGGCCTCTGGACGCGCACGGATCATTCCAAACATCCCATCCTAGCCAAGCGTCAACCCCGCACGTTTGAGTCTTGAGTCACACTCGCCCGCACTCTGCTGGTTTTTACCTACCCGTGTCATACACTGGATACATATACCATGCCGGCCATTTTTCTCGAGTCAAGGCTCGAACTCAAGATCCTCGCAAGCAAAGCGATGAAAGGTCATGCTAAAATCTTGACTCCGATCTTGATTTCCGAAGCTACACCTGCACGATGTTCCGTCCCTGATATACATCCATGCTCACATGACACCATGTCATCACGCCTTTGATACGTCGCCCATGACAATATGACCACCAACGCCTAACGTCACGCATCCCTTGCGCAAGCAAGGTAAAGAGAGGTCATGCCGAACTCTTGACCCGATCTTGACTTAGCGGCCGGCTCGGTTCACTATTCACATGGCTAACGCATCAAAACGAACATGACAGCTCGGTCCTTAGGTTCGATTTTTCTTTAGGCCGGTGGAAACCGCTTGCACTATAGGACCTCGCCCGGGGCCGTCCACCCCGGGATGTCGAAATACAGTGTGCAAAACGAGGGGCTTATAGCCGCACGTATGGTCTCCATCGACCCAGATCTAGCATAGTTGCGAAAAGAAGAGCAATCTTTTCCAACCTACCTAGGATTGAGAAAACATGTTTTAAGTAAATTAAAACAACAAAAAAATCAAAAATAAAAGAAACGGAAACCGCATGCCACGTGAGCTTTCCCTTTATCCCGTTAGGCCATTCCCGTGTGTCTAAACCTTGCCCATCACCCTCCAACTAATGTAGAGTGGTCGAGAGTACCCGGAACCCGTCTCCCAAAGGTCAAAACAAAGAAGGTCCTACCTCCTTCCCACTCTCGTCACCAGATACCGTCAATTCCCCATGGCCAAGTCCGCGGATAACAACGATGAGAACGGACCTTACCCCCAAGAAATTTCCCAACATTGGAAGAAGTTTCGGTGTCCTCATGGCTATTGAGAAACGTCAAGGTGAGCAACAAGCTCGGATCGAAGGTGCCATGCACCACTTCGAACATTAGCCACCCAACTACCCGGGGCTTCCTAAGTCATGATCGCTCCTACAGCCTCTAACATCTCTCATTGTCTCCCGTAAGTCAACTCCGTTACCCTCATACGAGCCATGCGCATGACGTAAGGCCACAAGACCTTCCAGAGGAAAGCTTGCCGCCCATCCAGCCTCCCGAGGTCCCGGTACTCACCGCCGAACAACGAACACATCCGGTGGGACGTCCGCGACAGAAGTGCTTGTCTCGGAAATGGAATTCCGTGATGCAATGAACGAGGGCCGTCCTCGACGAAAGAAGAAGCTATCTTCTCAACAAAAACCGAAAAAGAGGTACGAATCCGGTGATCCCACCGGAACCCTCGAGAACCCTCAGAAAGTTTGACTACTATGTCATCTACTCCAAGAAGCCTAGCTCGCACAAGGCCATGGCAATGTCTCGCTTCCATGATCACCGGGACGAGCTTCGCACCGCCACCGAAGGCCCGAAGGTCCAGATAATCCAACCCCGTCTTGGGAAGATCTCAAAGCCACTATTGATGCTTCAAGAAAAGCCATGACAAAGGAACGAATTGAAATGCGCTCCGCCTTACGCCAATCGTGCTCCTCCCACTACGTAAATGGGAGAGACAAGCAAAACCATAAGTCCAGAGGTGAATGTTCTCGACACGTTCCGGCCAAATCCCAGCTGAATCCTCCACGGACCAGACAAAAGGCCAGCCATACCCGAGCCACGAACCGAAAAGGGGCCCTACGCCAAAGAAGCCGAAATCTTGGACCCAAAGGTCGAAGATCCCGCCTTGACACACCTCAAGCGCACTCAAAGCTAACATCTCACTCGGTCCTTACTCACTTCATCTTACCCGCACAAGCTCAAGTTGGAAGAAAGCCCGGCCTGCACTATGGTTCCCATCACAAGGACACCCGATGAAGCAGCCGTATGATTGGCAACGTTAATTACAAAGAATATCATCACCTTCACAGAGCTCGACCTTCCAAAATTTGGGGCCGACCATAACGAGCCTCTCTACATAACAGCTTCAACCGGACGAGCGCCTCCCACGGGTCTTGGTAGATGGGGATCATCCATGAACGTCCTTCCCGCCAAAATGATGGATTTGCTAGGGATCAAAGCAACCGATCTAAAGCCCTCGACTGTGCAATCAAGGCATACGACTCAACATCCCGCCCGCCTTGGGAATAGCCACCTTGAACCCGTGGTTTGGAAAACAAATGGTCCCGACGGATTTCCAAGTCATCGACATCCCGATCACATTCATCGCCATTTTGGGACGCCTCGCTACACCCGCATCAATGGGGTGGCATCCACTCTCCATCGCTGCGTAAAGTTCGTCCAAGGAACAGATCTTACCATCATCTACGGTGATAGCGTAGTCAACGAAAGGACCGACACAAACGGCGTCCCGGTCTTAGAGATCAAACCCGACGATGATGGCATGATGCTAACAGGTTCACCATCGAAAGCCCAAAGGCCCAAGTGTGCCACATAGACTCCGCCTTTGATTTGGGACAAGATCCCTCCCCGATGAAAATGATGAAGCACATGAACTACATCCCGGGCTCGGTTTGGGAAAACGCCATCGTGGCACTCAATGTATCATCAATATCAAAGAATGTAATACCCCGCACGGCCCGGGATACTCTCCTACTCCCGAACACATTGCGGAGGACAAGCGAGCCGCACGAAAACGCTCCACGTATAACAAAAGAGGCTTGCACGCAATCTCCGATCTTCGTCCCCACAGCCTTCGACATGACCAAGTACTTCACAAAGAAGGCCGGCAACTTGGAAGAAGATCCGTAAAAGGGAACAGAGCCGATCGCCGCCAAACAAAGCCGGCCGACAACCATGGACAAGCTCCAGCAGTAACTCCGGCAAGATTCAGCAGGCCTCAAGCCAAATCCCGTCCGAAGAGCATTTCTCGACACACCGCCTCTACGGGATCCACAACCACCACTATTCACAACGAATTTTGGTTCGGAAAACTCCCTCTTCGCGTAAGAACTCGAAAACTCTCTCGTCAACACTCCCGCCCTCAACAAGCGGGACGAGTCCGCATTCGAGCTAGTAATGCCCAAGACAAAAGCAAAAGACTCCGCAGACGATGCTTGGGACGAGCCACCGCTCCACTCGCTTCTTCAAAGAAGAAATCGAGATGCCGCATCTAATCGATTTTGTTTCGATAACTCGTGATAGCAATGATCGGGAACGGTGACATAAAGCCCTTCAAGCCCCATCTCCTATCAAGCTCATTGCCACTCAATAACCGGGCCACCTTCTCCTGACTCCACCGCCAAAGAAAAAGGACATGATCGAACAACTTGGTCTCGACCCTCGAGTCCTAGAGTCTAGTGTCAAAACTCATCCCGAGTCCATTAGCTTTGAATTTGAGTCTATCGAGTCATCCGATGGCCTCACGCCGTAAGATTACGAACTCATTGCCAATAATGTATTCCCGTATGCTCTTAATGAATGCTTCGATCTTTCCGAGTATCTCTCATTGCATCTTTAACAACCGATAAATTAACTAACACACAAACAAGCTAATAACGATTCACTTGATAAAGAAGCGTACACATTAAACGAACAATACATTAAGCACATCTTTAAGCATGTTGTCAAACGAGAGAAAACCGGGCCCAAGCCGCCGAGGAGGTTTTAACCAAAGTGAATTTGGGAACCGCCGAAGAGCCAAAAGAGACGCAAATCGGAAGTTTCTTCACCGGCACAGAGCAAGACGCATTGATCGCACCGCTCAAAGAGTTCGTGGACGTGTTCGCTTGGTCTTACCGAGACATGCCCGGATTAGATCCTAACATTGTAGAGCACCGGATCCCTTTGAATCCCGAGGCTAAGCCCATCAAGCAAAAGCTACGCCGAATCAAGCCGTAATGGTCTTTACAAGTCAAAGAGGAGATCGAAAAATGCTCCGCGTCGGCTTCATCGTGGTGATCGAGTACCCCACATGGCTCTCCAATATCGTCACGGCCACCAAGGCCAATGGAAAAGTACGCCGTTGCGTGGACTTCCGAGATCTCAACAAAGCAAGTCCCAAGGACGATTTTCCACTACCCAACATCGACATGTTGGTAGACACTACAGCCCAATTTCAAGTCAAGTCCTTCGTGGACGGTTTTGCCGGCTACAATCAAATCAAGATGGCCGAAGAAGACCAAGAAAAGACAAATTTTCACAACCCCCGGGGAACCTATCGCTACACGCAATGCCGTTCGACTAAAGAACGCTCGGGTTACTCTACCAACGGCAAAGAACCGCCCTCTTTCCACGATATGATCCACAAAGAGATCGAAGTGTACGTCGATGACATGATCGTTCACTCAAAGGGATCGATGGACAACACCTCGCGTACTGAGAAAATTCTTCAATCGCCTCCGAAAACACTCAATGAGGCTTAACCCCGCCAAATGCACATTTGGGGTTAGCCGAGGCAAGGTTTTGGGATACATGGTCACCGAGAGAGGCATCGAGGTTGATCCTCAAAAGATCAAGGCTATCATCGAAATGAGACCACCGCAAACTCGCATGCAGGTGAAAAGCTTCATGGGCCGCCCGCAATATATCGCCGCTTCACAACCAATTGACCTCTATGTGCGAGCCAATCTTCAAACCGATGAAGAAGAACGCCGACATCGAATGGAACTCGTAATGCCAAGATGCCTTTGAGAAAATAAAAGCATACCTTGTGAGTCCTCCGATTCTCTCGTCCTCCCCACGAGGAAAAGCCACCGTTGCTATACCTAACCGTGACCGACACCGCAGCTTGGAGCCATGCTCGTCAAGAAAAGAAGGAGTCACGAGTCGAAAACGCCATCTACTTCGTCGCCGAAAGTTTCAAGGCAAATAACTCAATTACTCGCCCTCGAGAAAACTCCGCGCAGCCTCCGGTATGGGTTGTCGGGAAACTACGGCACTACATGCGCCGCACACGCACACTTGGTTTCCAAAATGGACCTGGCCAAGTACCTCTTCGACAAACCATCTCTCACACGAGGCTCGCCAAATGGTCTTTCTTCCTAGCGGAATTTGACATCAAGTACGTAAACCAAAAGTCAATCAAGGGACGGGCCATGGCCGAACAACCGGCCGATTTCCCAACCGACGAGGCTCGAGGCCCCGAACCACAATTTCCAGACGAGGGAATCTTTCGCAATCGAAGGCGAAAATCGATGGCAACCGTTCTTCGACTGAGCAGCCAACAAAAAGGGAAACGGCATCGGTATGCTCTTGGTAGATCCCAAGGACGAGCACACCCCAATTGCTATAAAGCTCAATTTCGAGGTAACCAACAATGCCGCCGAATATGAAGCTCGCGCCGCCGGACTACAAGCCGCACTCGAGAGGAATGTCCGTAAACTCGAAGTTTATGGGGACTCACCTTGATCATCAACCAAGTCTCCAACAAGTGGAAAACCATAGACCTGTGCTTGCAAAAATACCATGCCCGCACGGAGGACCTCATCACACAATTCGAAGAGGTCACCTTCCACTACTTGCCAAGAGACCGAAACAGTTTGCAGATGCCTTAGCCACCTTGGCTTCCCTTGTGGAAATCCCCGAAGGAAAAGCAATCAAACCCTTCAAAGCTCTGACGAAAGGAAATTCCCGCCTACCGTTGTGAGATCGAACCGTAACCTAAGCCCGTCAACGAGCCACGGTATAACCGTATCTTCCAATACCTCAAGAGCGGGAAACCACCTTCATGAACAAGGAAGACCCACACACGTAAGGGGTCAAAACCAAGAGCATCATGGCCCTAAAACGCCTCGCTCTCACTTCGTCATCCTCGGGACATGCTATACAAGAAACGCTACTACGGGCCACTCCTACGCCGCATCGCCCAAGAAGAAGCAAACAAGTTCATGAACGAAGTCCACAATGGGGCTTGCGGTCCCCACATGAACGCTAGAGCCCCGATGCAAATCATTCTCGTGATGGGCTACTACTGGATCTCCATGGAGGCAGATTGCATCCACTTTGTCCGAAGCCGCGACAAGTGCCAACGGCTTCTCCAACCTCAATCATCCGCCGCCCCACGATCTCTACCGCATGACTACACCTCGCCCTTTGCCACTGGGGGAATTGACGTCATCGGGAAAATCGCTCCGCCAGCAAAGAATCTGGCCACGAGTTCATCTTAGTAGCCATCGACTACTTCACCAAATGGGTCGAAGCCAAGTCCTACAAGGTACTCACCTCCAAGAAGGTCGCGCATTTCCTCAAGGAAAACATCATCTCGCCGATACGGCATCCCAAATGAGGTCATATCGTACAATGGTTCACACTTCGAAGGGGAATTCGATGCATCGCCGGGCTGAATTCAAGATCACACGCCACAAATCTTCTCCCTACCGGCCACAAACAAACGGCGCCGTGGAAGCAAAGAAACAAAACCTCGAACGGATCATCCGAAAATGACCACCCGAGGACGAGATTGGCCCGAGAAGCCGCACCTTGCACTTTGGGGCTACCGCACACGCCGAATGCCCACGGGAGAAACCCCATTTGCCCCGACATACGGGATGGAAGCAGCCCTTCCCATCGAGCTAGAAATTCCCTCACTCCGAGTGCCGCTGAAAATGACATCAACGAAGTTGAATGGCTCCAAGCCGACACGACGAATTGGCTCGCTAGACGAGCGACGACTAAAGGCCATGGAACACGTCCGAGCCTATCAAAGCAGATGGCTAGAGCTTTCGACAAGAAAGTCAAATCCCGAGACATCGTGGAAGGTGACCTTGTACTCAAAGAAAAGCCTCCCACTCGAACCAACCCATCTGGGAAAATGGGAACCCACATGGATCGGCCCTTTCGTGGTTCAAAAGATCTTCTCCGAGGCGCCATGAAGCCGATGTACCTAGACGGCAATCCCTTCATGAATCCAAATAACGGAAGCAAACTTCGCAGATACTTCGCCTAAAGAAGAACAATCGTGCATCTCTGGCACTCCATGTAGTGTCGAACTACGCACTCCGAGCCCTCTAGTCCGGGGAACGTAGGCAACCTTAATTGGTCCGGTCTAAAAATACACAAAAAGTCAAAAGTTTGAATGTCAATCAAGACCTCCATCAAGCTACGCACTTTTCAAGAAACACGCCCCAACAAATACCTTGACCAAGTCAAACGACGGCGGCAACATCAAAGGACATCCGAGGGTCACTCAAAGATCAAACGACCGACTCATGTCTCGCTTCCAAGCCGTGGGGCTTGTCTTCGCCTCACGCGCTTCAAAAAAAAAAAAAAAGAGAGCTCGAGCAAGGGCTCACAAAAAATAAAAAAGAGAGCTCGAGCAAGGGCTCACAAAAAATAAAAAAAAGAAGCTCAAGCGTAAGCCGCAAAAAGAGGTCAAGAGCCCGACGCCAACAAGAGGCAAGGAAGCCGCAAAAAGACCGTCAAAACGACTTGTCAGAGATCATTCAACCTCTCGCCCAAGCACAAAGCCTAAGCAAAAGGGATTGCCGTCATGGCCTGCATCGCTTCAAGTCCGCAAATGCAAATGTAAAAGTCCAAGGACGGACGCCGACAAAGTGCACAACAAAAGCAAAGGCAAACAAGAGATCTTGCGTCTCGACAAAGCTTTAAAAGTAAATCACAAATCACTAACGGTTACAACATTTCTTGATGAGTTCAAGCACGGTCTACTCTCAAGTTCACAACATGCTAAAAGACAAACTTTAATACATTTAACTAATAATGTGTTTGCAATGCAATGAATGGATACCTAGGAGGTCATTCCGCGCCGTCCGCGCTTGTCCCCTCGCCATTCTTTCCTTTCTTCCTCGTCCCCGCGAGTCTTCTTTCGCTCCACGTGAACCAACTCGCGTCTCTCGCCCGAGATCGTGGGTCCTCCCCGTAGAGTCAAACAATCCAAGAGCTCTCGTGGCTTCATTCGCCCGTGCTTCGGCTCGGATCTCCTCCCCGCGAGCCCGCAAAAGAGGACCTCTCCCCGTCGCCGGTCAACTCTAGTCTCGTAGTCAAACAAAGTGTCTCCCGTCACATCCAAAGGGTCGACTGTGCTTCGCACTCCTAAGGCAATAGCTACTACGGCAACCGGTCCTGTAATCGCTACACGCCCGCTTCTCCAAGACCACTTGGGATCGCCCAACACGCCGCTCATACTGTGCCGTGTACCGAGTCGTCAATACGACACTCCCGACGTCTAAGGAGTACCACAGAGGGAAAGCGGAATACTTCCATACCCTCGTAAAATACAAGAAGGCACCTAAGCCGCCATACAAAGAGGAACTACCTCCGCAGAGCAAGGTCATCCTGCCTCAACAAAGGCTCTCGCTTCATCCCAAACCGCCGGAAACAAGCGACGGAATATAGAAGGAGGACCAAGACAAACCCGGAACTCGACAACGTAGGACCCTTCCCCGCAAGATCCTCCTAGTCTCAATCCTCCAAAGGCGGAACCCACCAAATGATCTCGATGCGTACCAAGCCGTGCCATCCATCTCTCCCAGCGGATCGATCCATATCCAACACAAGAGGTCGCCGAGCAAATGACCACGGGCTAAACGACGTCTGAGCCTCGGCATGGCCCGAAGTCTCTCTCGCAGCCACAAGGTGAGCAAAGCGGGCTTCCTCTCATAAAACGATCCCTGGGCCGCGACGGTCGATACCATGAAGAGTCTCCCCAAAGACCAACGGGACAATATCCTCTCCACTCGCAAAGCGCCTCTACCACATCTAGCAAAGCGCCATCGCAAATGCCAAGGGAGCCGACCATGAAGAGCGTCGCTATCGTGCACAAGGCGAATGCATCCCAAGAGACGTCACTCATCATCAACCATGAACCGCTCCGGCAGCTCGTAAATGTCGATATGACCCGAATCAAGGATCATGCCCTGCACTTCTTCCAACGAAGTACGAAGAAAGCCTGCAAGCTTCACGCTCACCGCAAAATCACCAATCAAAGGAAGCGAGATGGCCTCCACCTCCGGTCCCCCCATCAAAGCCCGAAAATCCTCAAAAGTGGGAACCATTTCATTATAGGAGAAACAAGACATGCCTCCTAACATCCTGCAACTTCGCGGCAG
Source organism: Adenophora triphylla var. japonica (assembly GCA_022495995.1). Taxonomy (NCBI): domain Eukaryota; kingdom Viridiplantae; phylum Streptophyta; class Magnoliopsida; order Asterales; family Campanulaceae; genus Adenophora; species Adenophora triphylla. The sequence continues at coordinate 556,025 of JAFEMH010000974.1, read as the reverse complement.
CCCGCAACAAATCCCAATCAGAACCAACTCCTTAAAAGACCAAATCGAGCAAAGACGAAACCTTACCTCGAAAGCCCGTCTCTCGATGCCTCATACGGCGCCGCATCCACGTTTTCAACCGCTCAAGGAAGTGTGCTTGCCTCTCCCGCGAAAGCCTCGGCAAAATTCTAGGGACGTACGAAGAATCCATGGCAAAAATGGAGGTTCCTAGAGAAAATGGGGAAGAAAGCTCGAAAATGGCCGCAAATGGGGAAATGGGGAAGAACCAGACACCGGAAAGCATTTATCTCCTTCCCAAAGCAAGGTTGGTCCGTACGGACCTCTTTGCATGCTAGGTATGTCCGTACGGACCTCCTTGCAAAAAGAACCCATTTCCTCAAAGAAACAAGCATAACAACCACCGTCCTCGCAGACCTTGCTCCAAACCGCCCAAACACCGGCCAAAGCCATTCCCGCAAACATACACTACCCACAAACGCACTCTCACCACGTGGCATGCACAAAATAAAAATAATAATAGCAACCATTTCTAGGACAAATCCCGGAATCACAAAAATGACATTACATCTTAAAATAAAATGCCGTTTGCCGTGCAAATATGAGTGTTTTATTACAGAATATCAAATGTCCGTTGCTAAACAAAAAAAAAAAAAGAGAAGATATGGAAAGAGGGAAAGCAAATGGACCCTAATCCGACTCTTCAAAGATCATCATCATCCTCGCCGAGGTCCTCCAGAGAGAAGTCGGGCATCCCCGTGAACTCGCCCGCCACATCCTCGTCATCGAGTACCGAGCCACGCCGAGGCCGCCACTCAAAGTAATCAAGGATCAAATCCGGCGAAAGGATCAAAGAAAGAAGGCTCGACGGACCCTCGCCCCGCGCATCCCGAGGAGGGAAGAACCGATAAAAGGGCCGCCGCCCCGAGCTCCCAAGACGCCCCGCATCCATACTATGCCGCCTCGAAGGTCCTCCCGCCGCGGCTCCGCCGCCTAGGCGGAGGAACGTCTGCTGCACGCCTCAAGGCATAGGCTCGTACGCCGGCACGCGTCGCGAAGACCGGCAAGATATCTTCGACGCCATCTTCTTCGCAAACGACCTCATCGCCACATAACGGCGAGTCAAGATATCATAGGCTCTCCTGGGACTCCGCACCAACAAGCGCCCAAGGAAACGCCAAAGAATACAGCTTATACTCAACAACAAAAAGAGAAAAATACGTAAAAGATGCCAAGATGGAAAAGAGTAAGCACACTCACCGATCTATCGGGATCCACTTCGTATGCAGCAGAGCTCGCCAGAACGGGCATGTACACCCTCCTCCTCGATCCGTCCCCACGGACATACGTGAAATCCGCCCCGCATCGGAACCTCTCGGGAGCTCGCGCGCCCTCTCTCTCCTCGCGCACTGCGGCGTCCCTCGCCTTCCTCCTCACGAAGGCCCCGTACTCCTCTCCATACAAGATGAACTCCTGCGCCCACACCGCCAAGGTACCTCTCAAAGTCAAGCACATCCATGTCCCGGAATCAAGCATCCCAAAAGGGAGGGTCCTCTGAGCCACGGAAGCACACCGGGCCATGCCGCTGTAAGACCCGCTCCCCTGCATACATAACATCGCAGTCAAGCCCCGCAAAGATCTTCCGCCGCGCCGTCACCTCTGGGAGCCCTCGAACTCATCACCCTCATACCGAGCCCACGGGAACAAAACAAACCCCTCCGGCTACCCTCTCCGTACGCTCCCCGCACATCCCCGTAGGCGATGGTGAGCTTCCCCGCCGGTCCTCCTCTTCCTCGCCGTACGAGCCTGCACCCAAAGATAGCAGTGGTACGCAAAGAATCCCCTGTGATCTCTATCCCACGGGAAACACCGAAAACCTCATAGAACCACACCGTGACAAAAACAGAGAAGGCTCAAGCAAAAGAAAACGGAGAAACGACAAGTTGCTAAATCAAAACAAAGAATAAACTCATACCTCCAAAGCAAAGTCAAACAAAGCCAATGAATCCTGCCACACCTGGCTAAACCGGTCCAAAGAGAAGTAGAGCTCGCCCAAGCCTCGCCTCGCCCCAAGCAATATCACAAACTCTATCCAGATCAATCAAGCTCTCCAACAGAGCAAAGGGAGCCGCAGCCGCGTGGTTCGAGAACAAAGTCTCTGACAGTGCATACCACAAAAGGAGCGCGCTACCGCTCCGCCGTCACCCGGCCGGTACCCTGACATAGGCCCCAATGCCGGCCGTGATCCTCGCCCACATCGCTATACAACATCCCTGTGCCCCTCGCGAGGACGAGGCTCAAAGCCCAAGCAGCCTCTGGCCAACACAACATCGGAGATCATATCTTCCACCGCACCGGCCCTCCTTTCAAGGAAAGCCCTGAATCGCAAAGAAAGTCGGCCGGCGTCACCGTCACCTCTCCCCAACTCGTATGGAAGGTGTGGGTGGTATCCCACCAATACTCGGAAAGGCCAAGGAAGACGCTCTTGTTCTTCCTCGTGTCAAACTCCGCCTGTGTTCTCTACAAACACCCCTGTGCCGTAAGCGTAGACCAGCCTCCGGGACTCGGCCTACCATCCACGGAAATATCGGCATCCGCCGCCACAACCAACAATGCCTCGAGCGATCCCCGAGTCTTCATCCTCTTGGCCTTCCCGCCATAAGCCCCGCATCCCGCAGTAAACACAAAGAAAGGTACGTCAATCACAAGATTTAATATAAAACAAAAGGCACAAAAGTCCGTCCCAACACGAAAAGCCATGAAAATAACCCGTCACAAAACACGGCACACATTGCACATATTTTTCACATATAACCCGTCACAAAACACAGCACACATTGCACATATTTTTCACATATATCCCGTCACAAAACACGGCACACATTGCACATAATTTTCACATACATTATACATATAATTTTTCCCATGCAGTCCGTCACAAAAACACGGCACACACTGTACACATTTTCTCAAAAGAGGGATTAAGCCCTACACGACACATTTTCAAAAAAAAAGTCCGTCCCAACACGGCAAAGGCACATATAACCCGTCACAAAAACACGGCACATATTGCACATATTTTCCCCACAAAGTCCGTCACCCAAAAACATGGCACACACGGCACGACACATATGCATAACACATTTTTCAAAAAAATCCGTCCCTACACGGTACACACTTTCAGACAAAACCCGTCACAAAACACGGCACATGTCACATTTTTTTACAAAAATTGTCACTACACGACAAACTTTTCTCATAATGTACATACATAAATAGCATACGGTACAAAACACCAAAGCATGCATTTCATTAGAGAGGCACTTTATTTTCACAAATAAAAGCTAATCTACACATTTCTGCACAAAATACACATACCCACAATTTTTACATGCCCATTTTCAACAATTCATCAAGAATTTCGCAAAAGGCATAAAAAAAATAATAATAACAAAAATTCAAAAATGCGAAAAACTAAAACCTAGTTCTAGCATTCAAAAATTCGAGCAGGGAATCAAAACGGAACGGATTTCTTACCTCCCCGACGTTCCTAGAGCAACGATTGTGCACCTCCGGATTCGGATACAAGACATCCGGGTTCTTCGAAGATGGAACGAACGAAATCCAATTTCTTTGAGCTCCATCCGTTGCTCGACCACCTCGATCAAGGCTGACGACGACTCCTTCGAGATCCTTCCGCCATTGCAAGCGATTCAAGCGAAAAATGGAGGATTTTGGTTAACAATGGAGGTTTTTCTCTCTCTCTCGCCCGGTTCACGAACCGAGGAAGAAGGAATGGGGAGCCTCGCATTTAAACCCGGTCAAAACCTCGGGAACCGTAAAAACCAACTTGGTCCGTACGGACCTCTTTGCAACTGTGTTGGTCCGTACGGACCTCTTTGCAAGGGGTGGCCAAATTACTTTCCGCCCTTATAATCTTTGCCCCCGGCCGTCCTAAGGCCTTTTTCAAGAAATCCAAGTGCGTAATGGTCCCTAACCCTTCAATTCAACCACCGCCGTCAACGTAAGACCGGTCTTCGCCACTTCAACGGTAATTCCAATCGGCCAACGTAAGACCGGTCTCGCCCACTTCAACGGCAATCAATCCGGCCAACGTAAGACCTTCGCCACTTCAACGGCAATTCAATCTCGCCAACGTAAGACCGGCCTCGCCACTTCAACGGCAATTCAATCCCCGCCGTCAACGTAAGACCGGTCTCGCCACTTCAACGGCAATTCAACCCCGGCCGTCAACGTAAGACCGGTCCTTCGCCACTCCAACGGTAATTCAATCCGCCAACGTAAGACCGGTCGCGCCACTTCAACGGCACAATGCAACGTAAGACCCTCGCCACTCAACGGCAATTCAACCACCAACAAGACCGGTCTCGCCCACTCAACGGCGACTTCAAGAAGGAGCCAACACCTCCTGCATTTAATATCAAGGCACGAGACGCTCCAAAACGCCCGACGGCAATTCAAGAAGGAGCCAACACCTCCCAAAGACGAATATCAAGGCACAAGACGCTCCAAAACGCTCAACGACAATCTCAACCACCGGCTCCTCAAAAGAGGTCCGAAGTCATCTTCCCAACAGAAAAGGGCCCCTACAAGGTCATGCATCCTCAAAGAATTCAAGCACCGGCAGCCGTTGTAAGCCCGAACCTAGCCCACTTCAACGGCAACGCAAGCACCGCCATCAAAGTAAGCCCGAGCTCCTCCCAACAAGTCAAAGGGAAGTCATACAAGATCGCATATCCTCAAAGACCGACCATCATCCTTGCCCACTCAACGGCAAAACAAGCACAAGAAGGAGCCAACACCTCCGAGTACAAGTCCCAAGGCACGAAGCGCTCCAAAATGCCAAATGGTGAAGCAATCACCGGCCGTCATCCTTGCCCACTTCAACGGCAACGCAAGCACCGGCAGCCATCGTAAGTCCAACCTTCTACTCAACATGCAAAACACAAAGGCATCTACGCCTCTCGCAATCAAAGCACAAGGCGCCATGCCTCCACAATCGCGGCTAGAAGACGATTCAAAGTCTCGCGCATAACATCAATCACGGCTAGAAGACGATTCAAAGTCTCGCGCATAACATCAATCAAGCGCTAGAAGACGATTCAAAGTCTCGCGCATAACATCAACCGCGCTAGAAGACGATTCAAAGTCCTCGCGCATGACATCAAACCGCCGCCGTAAGACGATTCAAAGTCCTCAAACATGGCGCAACCGCAATCGTAAGACGATTCAAGTCCTCACAACTATCTCCAGCCCTAAGGCTTTAAACCACTCGGTCCGGAAGACCGTATAAATCTCCCAAATCACTATCTCCGGCCCTAAGGCCTTAAACCACCCGATTAGGAAAATCGTAAAATTTCCATCCCAGACACCACCACGTCCTCACAATTGACCTCGGCGGTCACCACATTTCAGACACCACCACGTCCCTACCACCGACCTCGGCGGTCACACAACACTTCGTGGCACCACCACGCCCGCACTCACGATTTCACGACCTCCGAACTACGACTGTGCTTGATTCCCGCCAGGGATACGTAGGAATCCTATCACAGGTCCAGCCCATCGACCCATGCGGTCACCCAGACACCACCACGTCTCTACCATCGACCTCGGCGGTCACACGACACTTCAGTGGCACCACCACGCCCGCATTCACAAAACACTCACCCCACACCCGAACTACGACTGTGCTTGATTCCCGCTGTGGATACGTAGGAATCCTATCACAGGTCCACTTACCGACCTAAACGGCCACACAATAGGACACCACCACGTCCTCACACCGACCTCCCCGGCCACATTATCTCCCAAAGACGCGATCCGCATTAGGACCCTTATCTTATCGGCGACCCCACTTCTTTCATAAGTGACGTCGTCGAGGGCTTCGTAAGTACCCCAACTGGATCACACCCTTTCAAACACACGGAAACACCGCACTCATCAACGCAGCCTCGACGACCCCTAGCACTCAAAACCCTCTCAAAACCCCCACCAAACCAAGGGAGGAGCCTTTCGGGATAAAAAGGGACAAAAGGACCTCGGGAATTTTCAGAAATTGAAAGCAATAATGGTCCGTACGGACCTCTTTGCTTTAATAATTACCGAATCTTCTTAAAGTCCACAATATTCCCTCAAATCCCGGGAAAATGATTACCTCCTCGCAGAGTTGGTCCGTACGGACCTCTTTGCATGTCAAGATGGTCCGTACGGACCTTATTGCACAGGGAACATCATAATTGCAAATATTCCTCCATCATCACATATTCCCTCAAATCGAGGAAAACCAAAAGTCCGGATTACTGTGGAGGTCCGTACGGACCTCTTTGCACCTAATCCGGCACTATAAATAGAGGGCTCCCTCCTCATTTTCACACACCTCCCACTTCTCTCTTCCTCCCTAGCCTTCCGGCTTCCCCTCTAAGTCCTTCCGAGGCATTCCCGCCCTTTCGATCCTTCCGAGGCCTTCCGAGCCCCCTCGTGGTGCTCCGGCCTCCCGAGCGCTCCCGCGACGCTCCCGCGCTGCCCCGAGGCACTCTCGAGGTACTCGAGGCCCCTCGTGGTACTCCGAGGCCTTGCTCGGTCTTTCCACGGTGTCCCGCTCTTTCCGAGTCAAACCGACGATCCCAAACCACGCCGAAACTCGCCCGAGTGACTCCGCCACCACAACGCACGCCGAACCTCTCGCCCGAGTGATCCCGACGATCCCCACGCACGCCGAACCTTCGCCCGAACGCAGCCTCGCAACATCAACTCACGCCGAAACTCGTCCGCGTACAACCGGCATCTCCCGAAGCAATCCCGATCCATACCGAACGCTACTCCGACCTCAAACACTATTCCCCAGCAGAAGACAGACACGAACCAACATTGGTAAGGCTTCCTTCCATTACTATTTCAATACATTTCAATACATAGCATACAATGTAGACATCCGATATAGCATGCATTTTTAAAAGCACACACACACACACACACAACATTTAAAGGATATTAGGGGTATCCGAAAGACTCATTTTACGAGGCGACTCGGGTGAGATCTAATATTCTAATATTCTCTTCCCGAGGAGTCATCTGACCTCCGAACTCAAAATCTCATCACACAAAAACAGTTTAAAATTATCTTTAAACTGATGCCCTTTTTCAATGTTTTGGGCTTAATAAAAACGGCGTGGCGACTCTACAAAATGCGAAAACAAAACGGCGAGACACCGCTCCAACGCGAAAGATGCCAGATGCCGGGGCGCGAGCCTCTCGGATCCGGGCTATTTCAACACCTCACTTGTTTAATCACATAGATTATACATTTGAGATACACTGGTTATAGTCTAGGATTTGTTCTTCATAGAAAATATTTTATTGTACTTTGTAATCTCTCTAATACTCAATATAAAATCTCTCTTAGAAATCCAAGACTAACCATCTTGGTAGTGGACGTAGATCGTTTATCGATTGAACCACTCCAAATAGCTTGTTCATATACTTTACTGCATTTATATTTTTTGTGCTTGCTAATTATTTATCTCTGTCTCTGTTTGATCTTTATTTAGTTATTCATTATTGTGAAACAATGTTTGGAGTTAACATTGTCAAAATCACACGTGTTTGTAAAACTGCTCTTACCAAAACCGCCTAGCAAAACCGCGTTTTACAAACTGCCTCTCAAACCGCTTATACTCTATTATTCCGCTGTGCATTTTACATCATCACTTGTAGTCTATTATCAACTGCAAGAGGATTTTGTAAGCAAGAGGTTTAGTTTTCAAAAGAGGGCGAAAAATTTGTAACAGCTATTCACCCCCCCTCTAGCTGTATTTTCACCCTTGTTGCCACCTTTGGGACCAACACACCAACAGATCGATATTGGGCAAGGGAAAATCGTCCTTCGGGCTAGCTTTGTTTAGGTCCCTGAAGTATACACAAACCCTGACTTTGCCATTCGACTTGGTCACCGTCACTATGTTGGCCAACCACTTCGGGTACTCGACCACTCTAATAAAACCCACTCTGAGCAGCTTCTCTATTTCTTCTTTGACCTGGAGAGACCATTCTGGCTTGATCCGACGGAGCTTCTGCTTGACAGGCCTGGCTTCTGGGTCCAGGGGTATTCGGTGCTCAACAGTCGAAGTATCAAACTCGGGCATGTCCTTATAGGACCAAGCGAACACGTCCACGTACTCCTTGAGCAATTCAATGAGGGCTTCCCGCTCGTCCCCAGTGAAGAAACTGCCAATTTGTGTCTCTTTGGGCTCTTCAGTAGTTCCCAAATTCACCGTAGTCAATACCTCATCGGCAGCTTGGGCCCGATTGTCCTCTCTCTCAAAAACCTGCTTTAGATTATCATTTAAAAAGTTTTCATCTAAAAAGTCTGTGTCCTCTTCAAATGAATCATTATTAACCACTTTTAAGTCATTAAGATTTGTTTTAGTTAACTTATCATTTGTTAAGGTGGCAATTAAGGGATACGCAGAAAGGTCAACCATTTCATTCAACGCAAAAGGGAAGATAGAGTCAAAGACACGGCGATGATCATCAGCCGTGAGAGTATCAGACCTATCTAGAGACTCGAACTCGATAACAAGAGACTCTGAGGACTAACTCAAGATTACAGGGACAGACTTAGACTCAGACACACCAGGACGAGGGGTCAGCCCGAGCTTTTCAACCATAACTTCCCGGCTGGCGATCGGTCCCTTGAAGGAAGTCCAATTCCGGAGCGGCATCTCTGAAGTGCTGACGAAGGTGCGCGGATCAATCTCTTTGTCCCCATCAAACTCAACCACTGATACGCAATCTTTCCCAGTCAGAAGATCAATCGCAGGTACATAATTATTGGTGCCTTTGGTGGTAACACTATCCCCATAAATGATGGTCAACTCGCTGTCTTGGACAAACTTGACACACTGGTGCAGGGTTGAAGCAATCCCCTTGGCTTGATGCATCCACAGCCTTCCCAAAAGGGCGTTAAAGGTGACTGGGATATCCATGACCTGGAATTCTACGGGTATCATCTTTTTACCAAACCACAGGTTCAAAGTAGCAACCCCGAGTATCGTACGAGATGTTGAGTCATATGCTTTAACTGTGAGAGAGGAAGGCTTCAGATCTGTAAACTTGATGCCAAGTAGACTCATGACCTTTGCTGGGAGGATGTTCATTCCGGACCCATTGTCAACTAAAACTTGGGTGAGACGCCGTTCATCTAGCTGAATCGTGATGAAGAGAGGATCATTATGATCAGCTCCGAACTGGGGGAGATCAAGGTCTGTGAAGGTTACCATACAGCAAGAGCTACTACTCCCAGGGCTTGATGGTTTTTCCTTTTCATTCTTGGCATTAGGCAGCAATTCCGGCTCCTTTTGGTAATGTTCAGCACTTGAACTGATGGTGGCATTCTGTGTAGGAGGTGCATCGGGTATCATGCCAGTGTCCAGGACCTTTCTCAGAGCTAGGATGCATTCGGGGAAAGTGACCTCTTCTCTGGTAATTTTGACGAGGATTGTTTCCTTGCTTCTGGGCGGGCTTGATCTGACAATGGTTACTTTCTCACTGGGGAGGATAGGAGTCAGTCTTCCTTCTTCCAACAGATTTTCAACTATCTGCTTGGATCGGTCATTCAAGAATCCCTTCCCTAAAGCATGGTAAGTGTTTTGGTAAAATACAATCAACAATGAAGAAATTTGAAATGAAACTAAGGAGGGTGCAATGGAATATAGTTGGTGCAATAATGTAATCAAGATGGCTCGACCATGTAACGAGGAAAACCCTTGAGATAACTATCTCACCGGCACAAAACCTCGGGAGGTGATTATGAGCACCTACCTTCCCAAACAATTATATTATAAATAGATTACAAGGTAGAAAGCTATGGCGGATTACAAAGTGTTCTTGAGCTATGTGAGTGTAATGCGTGTGTATTTGTGTTGTGTCGTGTGTTTCCAGCCATGAGCTTTATAAATAAGAAAGAAAATAACAAGAAAGATAAAGACCTAACAAACTCCCCTATAATCTCGGTGAATTATCTTTATCTTGACTTAGTCTTGAAAGCCGTTGAAAGGAGTCTTATTGGACACGTTTTTCCCATGTACTTTTTATCCCTGTAATTAAAATATAACAGAAATAAATAATTAATTTAAGTTAATAATTTTTACCTTGCCTTAGAGATTGAAGATGTTGACATGCTGACAAAAACTCAAGACGTAGCAATCCTGAATTTAACCCACAACAATTGTCTCCAAAAAATTGTCTTTTAAATGAATTTAAAAGGTTGGTTTTTTTCACGTCTTTCTAGAAGCTTTGCGGCTAATTTAATGAGGAGTTACGTGGCGGTTGAGGAGATAACTCCCACTTAATTAGCATAACCACCCCAAGATCTAGGGTTTTTAACTGGAACCTTTTTCACTTTCTTCTTCAACTTTTCCAATCGCTTTCATCTGTTCTCTCCTTCACGGCGGTGAATCTTCCTTGAAGGTAAAAATCCTTCCCTCCCTTTTTCTTCCTGTTACTTTTTCAAAAAATGGTAAAATCAAAAAAGGGAAAAGCCACGAAAAATCCTCTGAGTTTAAACGAGGACGAGGGTTTCTAGTGCGAAGGTTTGTTGAAAAAACCAGATGAAGAAATCTGTGTTTTTAACAATGAATTGATCGAATCCCTCAAAGATCGACACTGCTTCCCGGATTCTACCATCTTTAGACCACTCGATGTTCTTCTTAGGTCCGATTTCGTTTCTCCGAAATGGGTTTGTCTTTATGAGTATCCCTTTACTTTGGGTTTTTCTTATCCTTTCCCTGCAATGATAAACGAGTTTTTTTAGAAAGACTAACCTTGTTATTGTACAAGTGATGCCCATGGTTTGGAGGATCTTTTCTTGTGTTCTGAGGGTGAACCGTGAATTCGGTTTAGACATAGGTTTGAAGGAGTTGGCTTTTGTGTATAAGCTTCAAACTTTTGGGTCTACCAGATATCTTCTTAAGACTAGGTCTGGAATGAAACCCTTATTTTTGAAAGTGACTGTGAGTGATAGGGGTTGGAAATCAAAATATTTCTTTTTGGAGAAGGATTCCTTGGAGGAAGGAGATTTCTTGGAAACGGAATGGAATAGGGAAGGTATCCCTCTTTCAAACTTCACTTTTTCCTTATTTCCTACACTTACCTGTTGTAATTTCTTTGTCTGTTTTTGCAGCTATCGATTGGGCTAAGATTTTCCCTCCATCTGCTGACACAATTGGGAAGGTGAACAGGTTATTGGAGTTCTTAGAGGGGGATAGATCTTTCCAACCTTACGAAGATATAGCAATCTCTGAGGACAAAGGGATACCACCCTCCACCGAAATGTCTACTGGTAATTTTTCTTTTTGATCTTGGTGCACATTATCTTGGTGTTTCTGGATTCTGAATTCTTCTGACAATGCACTTCTTCTGACAGTTTCAAAGTCTACCGCTGCTTTTTCTCTTAAGGATCTTTAAGATTTCGTGGGGCAAACTCAGGCAAGCAGTCAGATGTTGGAACCCAAAAGGGAGATGGAGGCACCATCTGTAGGAGCCAGGGTGAAGAAGAGGAAGAGCAGTTCCAAGGAAGTGATAAATGTGGATGAAACAGGCTTAGGGGATGTGGAAGAGGCGCTGGCTAGGGCAGCAGTGGTGAGTTTTTTATGAAAAAACAGAGTCTCAAAGGAAATAGTATATCCATGGTTTTGACCTACCTTTTGGCCTTTTGCAGGGTGTTGATGCTGCTAAGATAAGAATGAACGCTCTTGAGGAAAGGAATAGGAAAATTTGGTCTTTGGAACTTATTCAAGTCAAGAAACAGAGGGAAGCCGGGGCTAAGAGAAATGAAGAATTACAGAAGGAGGTAGAAAGCTTGATGACAGGGATGTCCTCCCTTCAAGACACACAGCTGCATGAGATTGAGGATTTAAAGAAGAGCATGATGGTCTCCGCTGCCCAGAGCATGGTTGCAATCAAGATTCAAATGATGGAGGAGTTCCATGCCGGGAAAAACTTTGGGTTGGTCCAGCACTGTTTTTCAAGTGTTGGGTTGGTCCAGAGCATGGTTGCAACCAAGACAATTTGTTTTTCAAGTGTTGGGTTGGTCCAGCACTGTTTATGCTTTCTGTAGGAAAAACTTTTGCTTGGGTTTTGGACAAAAACTTTCCCCAAGTATCTTTATGATAAACGTTTTTAGGAGGTTGATATGTTAACCTCTTCGTAGATGGTAACAACTTGCGAGTGGATGTAGAAATCCTTTGCAATTACGTAGATTGACATGTAAATGTCAATAACCGTTTGTACTTAAATAACACGTAAGTGTCATAACCAATTGTTAAGATCTTAGGATCTAACACATTGATTGAGTGGTGATGGGTAATTCGTATATATTAAACATACGGGCCCACCACACACCTCAATCAAGGTCACATCGTGCGCTCCAGGCGAGGTGTTTAAACCTTAATGCGGTGAAAGAAAGAAATTTCTTTAAACCTTTGAAGTGATTAAGTACCTTAAACGGAAGTGAGATGGCCAGTCTCAAAACGGTTGTTTTCACGAGGATTTGGACTGAATTTGGAGATTTCCAGTTTAAGGTGCCAACTTCTTGCAAAATAACAAGTTAATGAAAGATTTTGACATCTTTTCTGATGTCACATTTTATTAAAAGAAAACAAAAGAATAAAAAATACTTTTTAAACAAAGATTGAGAGATAGTTCGTACCATATATAAGACGTCAAATTCTTGGGAAGATGCTTACATCTTAGTTAACCAATGAGTTTTATTCTAATGCTTCTTGTTTCCTTGCAAAACAGAAACATGTTAGGGGTGGGCGTTAGCTTAGCTAACGCCCCTCTGATGCTTAAGTCAGTAATTATTCCAAAAATTGAATAAAAATGGAAACAAGTACTTTTATTGAACTTAGGACGGTAAAGATCGTACCTTGGTTTTATTTACATTGTAAAATAATTATGTAATCTTACATAAAGTAGGTTTTGAGATGGATCGCGTTCCAGCTTCTTGGAATCCTTGCTCCTTCTAGAGTCGATAGCCAATAGGAACCTTTGCCTGCTTCAGCATCCACTAGGTATGGCCCTTCCCATTTGGGAGCCATCTTTCCAGCATTGGGTTCTCTTGTATTCTGAAATACCTTCCGTAGGACTAAATCACCAACTTGGAATTTTCGTAATCTAACATTCTTGTTGTAGGATCTTGCAATCTTCTGTTGATATGCTGCTATCCTGATCTTTGCAAGGTCCCTTAGTTCGTCAATGGTGTCTAGATCATGACTCAGGTTGGCATCATTTTGCTCTGGTGTCAACATCTTGACCCTGGCACTGGGGATGACAATTTCTGCTGGGATGACCGCTTCTGCTCCGAACACTAAGGAATAGGGGGTTTAGCCTGTCGCGTTTTTTTGGTGTGGTTCTATCTGCCCAAAGGACAAAGAGAAGCTCTTCTGCCCATCTTCCTTTCTTTTGATCTAGCCTCTTCTTCAGGTTATTGATGATTATTTTGTTGCTTGATTCTGCCTGGCCATTAGATTGAGGATGCACAGGTGAAGATGTCACCATCTTAACTCCCCACCTAGCAAGAAAATCTTGGGTCTTCTTGCTGATGAATTGAGAGCCGTTGTCACATATTATTTCAGATGGGATGCCAAACCTACTAAATATATTTCTCTTAATGAAGGATATGACTTCCTTATCATGAACTTGCACATAGGATTCAGCCTCAACCCATTTAGAGAAATAATCAGTCATAGCAAGCAAGAAAACTTTTCCCCCAGGAGCTTTAGGCAATTTTCCCATTATATCCATTCCCCATCTCATGAACGGCCAAGTAGAGAGGATTGGATGAAGCAATTCTGCGGGCTGATGCAAGATGTCGCTATGCCTCTGGCAGGAATCACATTTCTTGGCAAAGATGGTAGCATCTTGTCGCATTGTTGGCCAGTAATAACCCATTATCAGAGCTTTTGTATATAAGCTTTTGCCCCCAGAATGGTTACCACATGATCCTTCATGTAACTCTCTTAGGACTTCTTTAGCTTGGTCGGCTTCGAGACATCTCAAATATGGACCTGCAAATGATTTCTTAAATAGAACATTATCTTTTAATATAAATCTTGAAATCCTTACCCTGAATGCTCTAGCATTCTTTTCTTCATCAGGGATAGTGCCATCTTGAAGATATTTAATTATTGGCGTCGTCCAAGATATCTCCATCTGACTATCAGGAATATCGTCATCTATACAGAATAGTTCTAACCTTTCCACAGCAGGGATTTCAACATGTATGATTGGGATATTAGTCTGAGATAAGCTTTTGAAAGTTGATCTAAGATTAGCCAATGCATCTGCTTGAGAGTTATCTTCTCGGGGTATTTGTTCGAAAGAGAATATTTGAAATTTGCTTGCCAAAATTTTTACAATGCCCAAATAAGCTGTCATCTTGGCATTTTTTGCTACATAGGAACCGTTAAAATGATTTACAAGTAATAATGAATCACTATATACCTGTATTGCTTTGATGTTCATGTCTAGAGCCACGGATAGGCCCACGATTAAGGCTTCGTACTCTGCCTCATTATTGGTGGCTTTAAAATCACAACTAATGGCCTGGGGTATGATGTCCCCTTGTGGTGACTTTAGGACAACACCTAGCCATGTGCCCCTCATATTAGAAGCACCATCTGTGAATAGAGTCCACATCCTCAGGGTGTCCCCATCTTGGAGTTGTTGCACTTCAAGTTCTACTTCTGGTTGCATACTTGGACTAAAGTCTGCCACAAAATCTGCAAGTGCTTGTGATTTTATTGCTATTCTAGGCTCATATTTGATGTTATAAGTGCTTAATTGAACGGACCACTTGGACATCCTTCCTGACATTTCTGGTTTTCTCATTACACTTTTTATTGGATAGTTAGTACGAATGACAATAACATGAGTTTCAAAATAATGCCTTAACTTAATTGAAGCAGAAATTAAAGCTAATATTAATTTTTCAAGGTGTGAATACCTGGTTTCCGCATCGAGCAATGTTTTACTTACATAGTATATTGGCTGCTGGATGCCATCTTGATCACGGACCAGGACGGCACTAACTGCGGTTTTAGAGACATCTAAGTAGACACACAATGGCTCACCTTCTTGAGGCTTTTAAAGAAGGGGAGGTGTTGACAGGTACAGCTTCAAATCTTGAAAGGCTTGTTCATGCTTATCAGTCCACTCGAACCTAGAATTCTTCTTTAAGATGTCATAGAATGGCTTGCATCTGTCTGAGGATTTTGAGATGAATCGATTCAATGCTGCCACCTTCCCTGTCAATCTTTGAACATCTTTTATGGATTTGGGTGACGTTAAGTTGATGATTGCTCTGATCTTCTCTGGGCTTGCTTCTATCCCTCTTTGTGTCACCATGTAGCCCAAGAATTTCCCGGACTTCATGCCAAAATTGCACTTTGCTGGGTTCAGCTTCATGTTGAACTTGTCTAGGATGTCGAATGCTTGAGCAAGATCTCGAACATGATCTTCAGCTTTCTTTGACTTTATCACCATATCGTCGATGTATACCTCCATAGTGTCCCCAATCTGCTCCTTAAACATCATGTTGACTAGCCTCTGGTATGTAGCACCTGCATTTCTTAGTCCAAAAGGCATTGCAATGTAACAATAAATACCTGTTGGGGTGATGAAGGCGATATCTTCTTGATCGGATGGCTCCATCTGGATTTGCTGGAATCCTGAAGATGCATCCAGGAAAGTCAACACTTCATGCCCAGAAGTGGCATCCACCAAAGTATCAATGTGTGGCAAGGGAAAAGGATCTTTGAGACAAGCTTTGTTTAAGTCTGTGAAGTCAACGCAGACTCTCCATTTTCCGTTCTTCTTTTCTACTACCACCACATTTGCTAGCCATCTTGGATATTCGACCTCTCTGATCATCTTAGCTTTGAGTAGTCTATCCATTTCTTCTTGAATGATAATATTCCTTTCCTGTGCTAACTTTCTTCTCTTTTGGTGGATCGGTCTGAAAGATGGGTCGATGTTGAGTTTGTGGGTGATTACATCTTTACTAATGCCTGTCATATCTTCATGTTTCCATGCGAAGCTTCTAATCCCGCTTCCGCAAGAGGTTAATAAGGTCTTCTTCTATTTGGCTGGAACATCTTGGCCAACCAAAGACTTTGAGGTCTGGGTTTGAGGGGTCTAAGAGTATCTCTTTCAAATCATGTTCCTTCGCCTCCAGAACCTCACGGGCCTTTTTCTGTAATTGCTATGCCATCTCAGGGGTTGTTGACGCCTTCATGGAAGTCATGTAACATTCTTTAGCTGACTGTTGATCGCTGTAAACCTTGACAACTCCCCAAGGTGTCGGCATCTTGACACATTGGTGATAGGTGGATGGTACAACCTTCATCCCATGGATCCACGGTCTTCCCAGGATTACATTATAACAAGTTGTACTATCAATTACACATAATTTCTCCATGGAATTGATACCCTCGACGTAGACTGTAAGTGTAATCTCACCCACTGTACTTTTGGTTTTTCCACTGAAACCCACGAGCATCGAGGTCCTTTTTACAATGCTGTCTTCAGGGATCTTCATTTCCTTCAGAGCATCCAGCATGATGAGGTTCACAAAGCTGCCCCCATCTATTAGGATACGTCTGACATTGCAGTTGGCTATCTGAAGTGCAATGACCAAGGCGTCATGATGTGGATCCATAACATTGTCCCGGTCACTTTCTTCAAAGGAGATGACATCTTGAGATGTGAGCTGCGACATCTTGGAGGATCTCTCGGGTTTCTCATCCTTAGCTTGCTTAGCGAATCTCTTAGCTGCAAAATAAGAAGTACCACAAATATCAGAACCGCCACTAATAACATTAATTACCTTTGTTACCGGAAGAGGAGATGGTGGTCTGCTTGCAACGAGTTCTTTGTTCTCCATCTTGGTCTTGCGGTTCCCAAGGAGCTCTTTAAGATGTCCCTTAGACAACAGGTAACTAATCTCTCTTCTCAAGGCGATGCAATCTTCGGTAAGATGTCCAAAATCTTCATGATAGGCGTACCATTTGGATTTGTCCTTCCAGCCGGATGACTTGTCAGTCTTTCGAGGCCACCTTGCTTTATCTCCAAGATTGCTCATTGCACAGAGAATACCTGAAACATCCACAGAAAAACAATAATCAGAAATTTTAGGAGATTCAATATCATCATCATCCCCATCATCTTCCACATAATTGACTTTGTTATGGTCATTTCTCTAATAGGGTCTGGATCTGTTCTGTCTTTAGTGAGATGATTCTATCTTCCTGTCAAGATGGTCATATGTTGAAGATTTGTCAGGATTCTTAGATTGCTGCTGTAAGTGCTCCAATTTGAGCCGTTAGTATTTTCGTTAGAAAATTAACGAAAGTTTTAACATTCCTAACATTTCTAACAAACCCTAACCTTTATAACAAAGAAAGGGTAAAGTGGGCATTGCCATTTAAAGTTAAACCAACAAAAGAATCTCAAAAAGCAAAAGAAATAAGAAAAATCCGAATTGGGCAAGTTGAAAAACACAACCAGTTTGAATTTTCAAAAAAATATTCTTCCTGTCCAAAAGCCAGCACTGTAGTAGATGAACAGTGCACGCCTACGAACACCTCCGCGCGGATAGGATTGCCTCCCACAGAGGGCTATAAATTAAACCCTCCTCTCTCAGTTTACACAACACAATTTTGATCACAGCAACGAAACTCTGGCGAAATATAGAGAGAAAACAGTGGGAATCCCTAGATTGCCACCATTTTCTCTTGAATATTTCCCAATCTCACTCCAAACACAAATCCAAACACCAAACCTTGATACTCCTCAAGCCAAACACCAAATCTTGATGCTCCTCAAGTCAAATTCCAAGCCTAGGAAGATAGGGTGTCACCATTGGTAAAGCCCTCCTTCTCAAAACCCTAAAATCCTCTTTTAACTTCTTGATCATCTTGTTCTTCTTACTTGGATCTACTTGATGTCTAGTTTAACTTAAGTTTTGACCCAAGATGGTCATCTTGAAGTTCATCTTCATGAATGACCATCTCAAATGGTCCACATTTTAAATCTTTAGTTGTTTTTTCTCTTTAAATTCATCTTTACAAAATATCCCCTTTCCCTTTGCAAAGGACATGTTTAAACCCCATAAATTCCCCAAGGATGACTTGAATATGATAACCACTTAACAAAAAGTAGTGGTATCAAGTCTAGGGATGAAAATGGGGTGAACATAGATGCAAATCCCCCAAAATCACATTTTCCCTCAAGAACATCTTGCTGTCCAGTAGCATTGTTCTGAGACCTCAGTCCATTTTCCTATTTTTTGGACCCAGTAAAACTTGGAATTGGGTGTTGACTACAAAATACTTTTTGTATCCAACATCCATAGATTTCCAGACGTATTTTTATTTTATTTTTTGAGTGAGTAAAAATCCTTTTTTCAATTTTTCTTTTAGAGGCCAGTTCATCAGCTTCTGGAAATCCAGATTTCACATCTGAGATTTCCAGAAGGTTTTGACCCATCAAATTACTTCAAAAATGGAAATTTCCTTTTCAGAAACCCTATTTAGGGTGTTTTAAGCAACTTTTATTCTCGGACTTTCCCCAGATTCTGAGGTTTTGAAGCCTTTAAGTCCATTTCAAAGTCAAGGGTCAACTGCCTTCTTTCATTCTGGCAGAATTGCTTTTCAAATCCAAAAATCTTTTGAGTGCCAAGACTCAATCCAAAAATCATACCAAAAATCTTGGGGATTGTTCAAAGTCTTATAAAGAGTTCCCCATTTTTGTTTTTCTCAGTTTCAACTCATTTTGGTCAAAACACACACACATACACGCACACACACAACAAAGGATTTCAAATGTTTGGAAGACTCGTTTTGCGAGGCGCGCCGGGTGCACACTAACGTCCTTCCCGACGCGTAACGTGACCTCCGAACCTAAATTTCTGATCTCGGGCTTTTTTCAAAGTTTTGGCCCTTAAAACAAAAATGGTGTGGCGACTCCGTTTGATTTCAAAAATCGGGTACATCACAGTGGCGACTCCGCTGGGGATGAACAAGTTTTATCTTTTCAAAAAAAAAAGGAGAGAAAAACTTTTGAGGGTCAACCTTCCGTCCCGACATTTGAAGTCCTTTGTTTTGTGTGTGTTGATTTTTGCACATTTCCGTGTTTGTTTTGGCCGCCTCGAAAAAGGAGTCAAAATTTTGACTGTCGGAATAATGTCCCTAACTGTCGGAATTTTTGTGATTATGTGCTTATGTGTTCATTGATTTTCAAAAAAAAAAAAAATTCAAAAAAAAAAGGTTTTTCAAAAAGAAAATTTTCAAAAAAAAAAATCATGCATCATGCTTTTTAAGACACATAAAAATCTCTATTTTACTCAGAAAAAGAATATAGACTGCTTGCACACTACGCGCACGTGACCGTACACTGCACACTACGTCCCTAACCCGGGGAAATCCTTGTCGCGGTCCGTTTGGTCTTATTACGCCTCTCGGACGAGCACAGGACTACCCAAACATCCCATGGAGCCTTGTGTCGACCATGCACTTGTCCGTGACACACTTTGTCCGAGACCCGATTGGTTTTTAGTTTGGTCTGTGTCATGCCCTATCTGTGTATAGACCTTTCTTTTCAAGCCTTTGTCGGCACACCGACTCGATATCTTTCGGGGACCCTAATCAGTCGAAGCTCTGCCGGTTTTCCACCGCAGACTTTGACCAAGATATTGACCGGCGCCTTGACTTCGGCTCTGACTGGCACAAATTATACACTGACTCCCAGCATGACACTGAGTCATCAAGGATTAATGATCATTCCATGCCTAATTACGTCCTAATTGACGACAAGTCAAGATCAATTGTGGACATTCATCAGTCCAAATCATGCCGACTTTTCGTCGAGCCCTCGGACATGATCTTGACTTTGACGTCAGCTTTGTCCGTAATTCACATCGAATGCTCGTTAAGACTCGATTACCCGCCAGACTTTTAGGATCGTTTTCTTCCTGGTCGGTGGGACCCGCTTGCCCTATAGACCTCGCCCCGGGCCGTCCACCCCGGGAGGTCGAAATACAGTGGAATACGAGGGCTTATAGACGTAGTGACGGGCCCACCGATCCAGATCCGCAGTAGTTTGCGAAAAGAAGAGAAATCTTTTCCAACCGATTAGGTTAATAAAACATGTTTTAAGTAAACGTGAACAAATAACCGCATGTCGCATGAGCCCAAAGCCCAAACCCCTGCCCTCCTTCAATTCCCATACATCTGAACCCTCGTGTCTTTCCCCGCAGCCTCCTCACAAAGGTTGGTTTCGGCACCGGTCACCGTTTAACAGTTGGGAAGAGTCAAGCGCATCGTCGCCTTCATCGCCTGCTCCGACTCCGAATTTAAGAATGTCTCGCATCGCCGGTAACGATGGGGACAACGTCACTCCGCCTCCCGGACTCCTCACGTAACAAGGGAATCCGCCTAGCCCGGATGAGAGTGCGCCGTAGCTACGCTGAACAAATTCTTATGGAGGCTATCAAAAGCCATGGATTGGCCGCCGCCTCAACCAGATGGCACCTTTCATCGTGGAAGAAGAGGAAGACCTCAATCCCGCTCTGTCAACCCGACTACTCCAGGATGCCACCACCGGCCTCCCACGGTACTACCACCGAGCCCATGCTCCTCGATCTTTAGGTCGGCCTCCCCAACCGCACCACCGGATCCGTGCAGCCTCGACGTGACGAGCCAGCCGCAATGCCTCTGGGGACAAAGCCGCACGGAATGGCTTCCCATGGTTGGGATACCTTAATGCCACAAAGAATGGGATCCCGCCTCGCTTGGGACCAATCAATCCGGACTTTCGCAAGAACGGCTTTGGAATGCCACCACAGCTTTGTTTGGCAATGCCAGAGCCCTCCTCGTAATGATGCTAGCTCAGCTCCTCACACACTTTCGCAAACCCATTTCTCACTCGTGGTTCAATGGGTTACCAAGCCCCCATCCCAGGCCATCGTAATCACCAGACCACAATATCCTCTCGGTTATGCATCCTCGCCACAACAGTGGACAAGCAGGCCCGCACTTAAGCCTACTTATGGGTCTCACTCCGAAAATCCAAGCCATCTCGGCTACCTCAGATCCGCCTCCATCTTCCCTCGATTGGAAGCCAACAACAAGTCGCCGGATTCTATCCCTTTTCCCAAGCTCCTACCTACACTCCCTGTGGAAATTTGGGCCAAGGACAGGTTTTCACCTATGCTCCGGGATATGGTATTCCTTCCACCAATGCACCACCAACAACTAGTCCTCTTCCTAGCTCAAATATCGGGCTCAGAATTCCCGCTCCACCTTTGGATCCCCAATTGGCTTGGTTTATGGAGCAACACAAGGAAATGAAAGCACAGATTGCTGAATTGATCGCCAAAAAGAACACTGCTTCGGCCTACGTATCCCGACTCGATTGTCCCCCTACCTCACAAGTTTGTGATGCCCACTGAATTGTTTGACGGGAGCGCATGCCCTAAAACTCACTTGGACACCTATACTTTGGCAATGAAGGCTAAGTGGATGCACAAACCAAAGAATGGGCCGATTACTTTAGTCTCTCTTTGAAGTCGTGGGCTTAGAAATGGTTTTTCCGATTGCCCTGAAGCTAGGGCTACTTGGGAACAAATTACCAAGCATTTTCACGTATAAGTATAAAGCCAACTTGGAATGGGAGACAAACAGAGTTCCCGCAAACAACGATGCAACGCCCTAATGAGAATATTTGGGATTTCTATAAGAGGTGGAACTCGCTTAGTGAAATGGCCATTCCTCCTCTCGACGAGAGCAAGTAGACATCTTCCGGTCATGCTTGAAGCCGCATTTGAGAGCTTCCCTCGGTCACTTCCCTACGCCGACTTGCGTACAATGGTTAATTCCGGGGCTAAGTTCAAAAGGCTTACAATCAATGCGACCGTCGCACCCAAGCATGCATACCGGGTTTCTTCCACCTCCAACACGCCTCCCGCCCAACCAAAAGGTAAAGAAGTGATTAGCTATGGGGAACATGATGATCAGAATAATGCCACTTCCTTTGTTCCCAAGAAACTTTGATGCATCCCGATCCGGCTCCAAGACTTGAGAAACTTTGGGATGCCTTTGAAAGTGATATCTTCAGAGGTTTGGTGAGAGAAGGTTTGCTCCGACCTGGAAAATTATCGGCCTAGAAACCCCAATGCTCCTCCGGATACTTCCAAGCATTGTGCCTTTCATCGCACTCATGGGCACCTCAGATGATTGCGTCCCCCTGAAAAGGCAATCCAAAATTTGATTGAACAAGGGAGGTTAGAGCTGCACGAAGGGCCCAATACTATCAGTAACCCATTCCCTGGAAACAACAACCCGAATGTCAACATGGTCGAGTTCGGTGATCCAAGACTTGTGGGCATAATGGAATTTGACTCGCCCCTTTGTGAGGTCGGTGAACCAGCTATCGCAGACGATGAAAATGGTTGGATTAAACAAGAGATTGCCAAAGAAATCTGATAGAAAGATCTCGCAATAGCCCCCATCTCGGCGTCGAAGAGTAGGTGCATGGTCCAACAGCAAAGAGCGGCTAGACTAGGGGCTACCTATCTCTAAATTAGTCTTTAGTCAACCTTCGTAGGTTCTAGTACTTCCCTGTCACCTAAGTCCTTCCTGGACATTTGTCGTTGTAGTCCATTTTGGACACAGTAGTTAAATGCCTAGCTTTTAATATAAGTCTTTTTTTCTCTTCTTGCTAGACTCGAGACATCACTTGCGCACCCACGTTACACTTAATTGAAATGGTTTTATCCTAGATGATCACTTGTCTTTGCTTCAACCACTAATTCTTCGAAATAATTAATATTTAAATTAATCGGAGTGAGAAAATCAATTGATATCCCTCTCAAATTGGGGCTTACCAACTCCCCATCTTGCATCTCATATGCTCACATCCCTTTCATCCTCATCATCTCGTTGCTCGATGAATTTGCATGGATCTTTTCTCTTATAAAGCTTAAGCAAGCAATGAAGACTTAATCTCGTTTAGATCATCCAGTAAGGATTGCGGTTGAAACCTTTCACCCATAGAAAAGCCATTACCTCACCCTCACTAAATACCACCTTTTCATTTCAAGATCGGCGTGTTTCGAAACCCGGTTTAGCCATCATTTTTGCTACATACTGAGAGAAAATCCAAGCGAGCCCGAGAAGTTAGCTTCGAGAGTCGGCGATGCGCAAAATATCTCAAGCCATGAAGGAAGGACAAAGATAATCCTCAACTCCTCAGGAGGCTTTCCAAGTCATCAAGCCATGAAGGAAGGACAAAGATAATCCTCAACTCCTCAGGAGGCTTTCCAAGACAAAAAAAAAAAAAAAAAAAAAAAAAAAAAAAGGGAAGAACTGTCGATCCTCAAAAGTTTCCCGACTTCTCAAGAAGCTCTCCAATGATCAAAAAGGAGCCTAAATTCTCGCAAGATCGCAAAAAGTTGTCAATAGCTCGGACTTCCTCTCACCATTACCTTAAATCAATCCTAAGCCATCCTCTCGATTTTAGAGGATACTCCCATTACCCTCGCCTTTGGCCAAAGTCAAAATTTGACCTCTCATTCTTGGAGGCAATCAATCTTCCCGCCATAGATTTCCCAAACACATCTCTACAAGCCAACCTCTCATTTTTAGAGGTTCAGTCAAAAAGGCCCACCCACCTCTCACTTTAAGAGGTCATAACTTCCAAAATTACCCGATGGCCGATCGAAGCCCGGAAACCCAGCTGCAATTCCTATCGGATAGCAATTTCATCGCAAAATCTTTAAGATCTAAATCAAATTAATGCTTCATTGCTTGCTTAAATTGGAATCTAATTCATCTTGGTTCAAAATCACCAAGCAAAGATTGTGCAAATTCAAATCTGATGTGAGCATAATTCATTTCTACTCCACAAACACTTGTCGTGGATGTCCCACTGGGGCTTCGCATCCGTGTCTTTCATGGACACTCTAAGGGGATATGTTATTCAATCCTCCAAATCCTCAAAATCCCCAAAGGTCCTCAGATCCTCAAATTTCAACATTCGTTCTCTTTTCATTCGGGATAAGCCCGAACTACGGCGACCTGAGCTCTTCATAATGGAGGGAACGTAGGCAACCAGAAATGGTCCGGTCGAAATCACAAACAAATCTCAAAAAAAAAATCCGGTCTCATCAAGGATCGTCCCTATACACTTTCCGTTCTTCCGAGCTTGATTCTCGATATCAGCTGATTTTCTCCTCGTGATTAATCAAAATATTTGTTCATATCAGATTTAAGAGTTGAATAACCCGAACATTAACAAAGGGTTTTAAGCAGCCTTGTGATCATCATGAATAAGACAAGTTTTCAAGTGTCTCGACAAGTCTTCTCTTTCTACATCATAGGAAAATAGAGCCAAACACTGTCTTTCTGTCAGCAGGGGCTTCCATACACTTTTCCACACCTTGTAATGCTTATACTCTCTCAAAAGAGTCAAACCTAAAGCTAGAGTGTCATACACAAATTCGGGAGACATTCCCACCTTTCAAAAGATATGCCCCTGCACGTAAACATTTCTGAGTCTTGTCCAAGATGAATCGGTTGACTAAGGTGCGAAAAGATGGGTGCCCCCTCGTAAAGACTACTCAATTTCTTCATGCCGGGGCTTGCTAAGCGGTTCTCCCAGGTTCTTCTCGTACGCCCTCTTCAAGTTGGGGCTTCTATAGTCATCTTTGGGTCCACATTGGGTTCTTCACTACGAGATAGACTCGCCAAGTCGCTTCTTCAAAATCTGGACTTTGCCTACTCAGGATCCGGGGGCTTTGTCAAGATGGTCTTTTGGACCCGAATTTTATCAAGAAAGAATTTCGGCTTCGTAACTTGGTACACGGCGGCTTTCCCGTAGCATCGAATTCAAGATCGGGGTTTCTCCGGCATTAGCAATTCCATCAAATCATTCTCCGAACACGGTTTCGGCCAAAGTCACAGCTCACCCAAATAAAAGAAGCGTCGCTCATATCGACGTGCCCCAGAGCCTGTCAGCATCAGCTTCAGATGACCAAGAATGAGAGGGAAAATTTCAACCAAAACCCGGGATCCGAATCCAATCTCATCAAAATTGAGGTCCATGTGATACTGTCAACAAAACCTCATCAACAACCGCTGTTTAAACTGCGATCGAGGGCTTTCACCCCCCCACTTGCTCAAAATATGTTCCAAACAGTCTCCAGACACATACATCCCCTCTCGTCACC
Source organism: Adenophora triphylla var. japonica (assembly GCA_022495995.1). Classification (NCBI taxonomy): domain Eukaryota; kingdom Viridiplantae; phylum Streptophyta; class Magnoliopsida; order Asterales; family Campanulaceae; genus Adenophora; species Adenophora triphylla. Next base: position 530,719 of record JAFEMH010000974.1, on the reverse strand, counting down.
ATGCATCCCCACAAAAATCTCCCCAGGGCTCATGTAGCATGCACAAAAATTGAATCAATAGGGACAATCCTAAGTGATTGAAGATCATAAATTCCCTGCCAAAAGTTTAGGCTAAGTGCATCTTCGAAAGCAAGTAAATGCATCATCTCGCAAACATATGCAGTGATACTCTCACAATCATTTTTGGCTCTATGCATGCATCTGTCATCATGAATGTCATATATGCATCTTCCTCTTCACTAACGAATGCAGGAATTCAAACGTGAAATCAAATCCCCCTCTTCGGCAAGGATGATCTTCACCAAAGACGACCTCCAATGTCCACAAATGGATGAAGACAGCCTCCAGCATCTACAGTTTGGCAAAGACAAGCTCCGGCGTCTACAACTTTCTAAAGACGACCTCCAATGTCCACAAATGGATGAAAACAGCCCCCAATGAAGACCACCTCCAGTGTCTACCATTCGGTCAGAGATGCCAAGTTCTCAAATACAATTCGGTCAGAGATGCCAAGTTCTCAAAATACAAATCGGTCGGAGACGCCAAGTTCTCAAATGCAAATCGGTCAGAGACACCAAGTTCTCAATAGCAAGAAGTCCCAATGTGAAGACAAGCTCAACAACTTCTACAAGGTTGACGATCACCAGAAAGATGCAGACTCAACCAAACTCCTCCTTCAGATCAAAATGCCTCCAAAGACAGCAAATCGTCAGCAGAAACCGCAACCCAACAACTCTTCATCAACATCAGCCGAAGCCTCAGTCCTTCCGGCAGCTACAGGTAAGCACAGCACAGGTATGAAAGCATATCTTAGTCAACTACTTTTCTAAAAGAACATTATCATCAAATCTTAGGGCGACTTCCCCAAAATAGTCAAACCATAGGGTGACTTCCCAAAAATAGTCAAATCTTAGGGCGACTTCCCCAAAATAGTCAAACCATAGGGCGACTTCCCCAAAATAGTCAAACCATAGGGTGACTTCCCAAAAATAGTCAAATCTTAGGGCGACTTCCCCAAAATAGTCAAACCATAGGGTGACTTCCCAAAAATAGTCAAATCTTAGGGCGACTTCCCCAAAATAGTCAAACCATAGGGTGACTTCCCAAAAATAGTCAGATCTCAGGGCGACTTCCCAAAAATAGTCAAACCATAGGGCGACTTCCCAAAAATAGTCAAACCATAGGGCGACTTCCCAAAAATAGTCAAACCGTAGGGCGACTTCCCAAAAATAGTCAAACCGTAGGGCGACTTCCCAAAAATAGTCAAGCCGTAGGGTGACTTCCCAAAAATAGTCAGATCTCAGGGCGACTTCCCAAAAATAGTCAGATTATAGGGTGACTTCCCAAAAATAGTCAGATCATAGGGTGACTTCCCAAAAATAGTCAAATCTTAGGGCGACTTCCCCAAAACAGTCAAAACCTTAGGGTGACTTCCCAAAAACAGTCAGATTATAGGGCGACTTCCTAAAAATAGTCAAACCATAGGGTGAATTCCCCAAAATAGTCAAACCATGGGGCGACTTCCCAAAAATAGTCAAACCATAGGTAACTTCCACCTAATGCAGTCACTCCAGGGTCAAAGACCCGAACTACGGCCGGCTTGATTCCCACTCGGGATACGTAGGTAGCCTATCGCTAGGTTCAGCCACTCGATCACCTGATCATCCCGCCAAATATGGAGCCTTACTCTTATCGACGACCCCGCTTCCTTCGAAAGCACCGTCGCCGAGGGGCTACTGTAAGTGCTCCAATTTGAGCCGTTAGTATTTTCGTTAGAAAATTAACGAAAGTTTTAACATTCCTAACATTTCTAACAAACCCTAACCTTTCTAACAAAGCAAGGGTAAAGTGGGCATTGCCATTTAAAGTTAAACCAACAAAAGAATCTCAAAAAGCAAAAGAAATAAGAAAAATCCGAATTGGGCAAGTTGAAAAACACAACCAGTTTGAATTTTCAAAAAAATATTCTTCCTGTCCAAAAGCCAGCACTGTAGCAGATGAACAGTGCACGCCTACGAACCCCTCCGCGCGGATAGGATTGCCTCTCACAGAGGGCTATAAATTAAACCCTCCTCTCTCAGTTTACACAACACAATTTTGATCACAGCAACGAAACTCTGGCGAAATATAGAGAGAAAACAGTGGGAATCCCTAGATTGCCACCATTTTCTCTTGAATATTTCCCAATCTCACTCCAAACACAAATCCAAACACCAAACCTTGATACTCCTCAAGCCAAACACCAAATCTTGATACTCCTCAAGTCAAATTCCAAGCCTAGGAAGATAGGGTGTCACCATTGGTAAAGCCCTCCTTCTCAAAACCCTAAAATCCTCTTTTAACTTCTTGATCATCTTGTTCTTCTTACTTGGATCTACTTGATGTCTAGTTTAACTTAAGTTTTGACCCAAGATGGTCATCTTGAAGTTCATATTCATGAATGACCATCTCAAATGGTCCACATTTTAAATCTTTAGTTGTTTTTTCTCTTTAAATTCATCTTTACAAAATATCCCCTTTCCCTTTGCAAAGGACATGTTTAAACCCCATAAATTCCCCAAGGATGACTTGAATATGATAACCACTTAACAAAAAGTAGTGGTATCAAGTCTAGGGATGAAAATGGGGTGAACATAGATGCAAATCCCCCAAAAATCACATTTTCCCTCAAGAACATCTTGCTGTCCAGTAGCATTGTTCTGAGACCTCAGTCCATTTTCCTATTTTTTGGACCCAGTAAAACTTGGAATTGGGTGTTGACTACAAAATACTTTTTGTAGCCAACATCCAGAGATTTCCAGACATATTTTTATTTTATTTTTTGAGTGAGTAAAAATCCTTTTTTCAATTTTTCTTTTAGAGGCCAGTTCATCAGCTTCTGGAAATCCAGATTTCACATCTGAGATTTCCAGAAGGTTTTGAACCATCAAATTACTTCAAAAATGGAAATTTCCTTTGCAGAAACCCTATTTAGGGTGTTTTAAGCAACTTTTATTCTCGGACTTTCCCCAGATTCTGAGGTTTTGAAGCCTTTAAGTCCATTTCAAAGTCAAGGGTCAACTGCCTTCTTTCATTCTGGCAGAATTGCTTTTCAAATCCAAAAATCTTTTGAGTGCCAAGACTCAATCCAAAAATCATACCAAAAATCTTGGGGATTGTTCAAAGTCTTATAAAGAGTTCCCCATTTTTGTTTTTCTCATTTTCAACTCATTTTGGTCAAAACACACACACATACACACACACACACAACAAAGGATTTCAAATGTTTGGAAGACTCGTTTTGCGAGGCGCGCCGGGTGCACACTAACGTCCTTCCCGACGCGTAACGTGACCTACGAACCTAAATTTCTGATCTCGGGCTTTTTTCAAAGTTTTGGCCCTTAAAACAAAATTGGCGTGGCGACTCCGTTTGATTTCAAAAATCGGGTACATCACAGCTGCGCCTTGTCCTCTTCTAGCCTAATAAATCTTAGGGCCCGATTTCGGATATCTTCCATCTTCTTGCACGGGTTCATCACTAGGTCTTCATAGTAAGGGGAATCCTTCTTCAAGCCCATTTTGAAAGCTTCTGCAGCTGTTGCCATGTCCAGGTTGGGGTTCTCCAAGACTTCTTTATTAAACCTATTAACTAAGTCTTTTAAGGCTTCAGTGGGTTGCTGAGTGATACGATAAAGATCGCTGGTGAGCTTTTCAAATTGCCGGCTGCAAGAAAATTGATTGTTGAAGAGGTTGACAAGCTGAGTGAATGAGCCAATAGAACCAGGAGGTTGACGGATCAGCCACTTCAATGCCGGTCCTACCAACATTGAACCGAATCCTCGACATAAACAAGCTTCACGAAATTGGAGCGGGATGCGAACGATCTCCATTTTCTCTTGGTAGTGGGCGACATGCTCCTCAGGATCAGAACTTCCATCATACAATTTCATGGCAGGAACGCTGAATCCTTTCGGGATGTCAATATGCGCAATAGTTGGAGTAAAGCGAGATTGATTGTAACATGTTGGGGAGACTTGTTGGATAGGCGGGGTGACACCTGGCACATTCATGATCATATCTCTCAATTCCTGAAGCTGATTTGCAATGTAGGTTCCTGCAAAAGGGTTAGTGGTACGAGCAGTATTATCCAAAACAGGATTAGTATTGAAATTAACGAAAGGATTAACATTATCTGTAGAGGATGTCAGAACAGTGCTATTAGTGAAGATGGGCCCTTCTGGAAAGGTCATCCTGTAGGCATTGGTAGCTAAGGGTGTCGACATCGCCACAGAAGTAGTAACGGGAGGAGAAGATGTTGACATCCTTATAGATGAAGCCATTGGTAGGAATTCATTGAAAGTTTGAGAGCTGTCCCCAATGTTGAAATCAAGGACTCTAGGACGGTAAGGAGAAACATTATCCATTCTTTTGGAAAGTAACTCCTGCTCCTTCTGCACCTTGATCAAGCTTTCGGCTATCAAGGAGGTGCTATTCTGTTGATGATCCAGCTGATTCTTCATCTGCATCAGCATGCTCTTGATCTCAAGATCAGGAGATGGCGACATCTGCTTCTTGCCAGAATTCACAGGAGGAGGAGGAGGCAATGTTTCTTGGCCTCCGGTTGTCGACCGGCTACTGGTTTGAGGATTCACACTGCTAGGAAGGGCTTTGGTGACGGCGGAAGTCAAAGGTTGGGTAGACATGGTAGAAAACGTAAGAATATTGAACCAATTAAAAAACCAATGGCCCCTCGGTGGGCGCCAAACTATTTTGGTAAAAAATAATCAACAATGAAGAAATTTGAAATGAAACTAAGGAGGGTGCAATGGAATATAATTGGTGCAATAATGTAATCAAGATGGCTCGACCATGTAACGAGGAAAACCCTTGAGATAACTATCTCGCCGGCACAAAACCTCGGGAGGTGATTATGAGTACCTACCTTCCCAAACAATTATATTATAAATGGACTACAAGGTAGAAAGCTATGGCGGATTACAAAGTGTTCTTGAGCTATGTGAGTGTAATGCGTGTGTATCTGTGTTGTGTCGTGTGTTTCCAGCCATGAGCTTTATAAATAAGAAAGAAAATATCAAGAAAGATAAAGACCTAACAAACTCCCCTATAATCTCGGTGAATTATCTTTATCTTGACTTAGTCTTGCAAGCCGTTGAAAGGAGTCTTATTGGACACGTTTTTCCCACGTACTTTTTATCCCTGTAATTAAAATAAAACAGAAATAAATAATTAATTTAAATAAATAATTTTTACCTTGCCTTCGGGAGTGAAGATGTTGACATGCTGACAAAAACTCAAGACGTAGCAATCCTGAATTTTACCCACAACAGTAAGCAGTGTTTAATTCCATTACGTCCACATATTCAGCCCCAGAAAAATCCATGGCTTTCATGTCCTCGGTTACATAGTCATCCTCCGAAGCCTCTTAAACTTTCTGACTGTCGGCCTCCATTTCATCATACACCTTTTCCCTTTCGCTTTTGCAAACGAGGCAGCCACAAGTAAAGGACCGACAACATTCCTTTCAGCCGCTCGGTATATCTGAGTCCAGATGAGGAGTACCCGGGGTCCTTCTTCGGGTGCAGAAACTTTTAAGAAGGCATCGTGCGGGTCCATGGGTATGAAGGCAACTAGAGTGGCGTCCAGATCCATAACTCTCTTTAGTGATTCCATGCACTCGATGTGTTCGAGGGGTTCAATAGTGATCCTTACAGTTGTGATGCCATTAGTGCTAGGGGAGGGAGAAAGAGACCCGATGACATTTACAAATTCATCGTCTGCCGGCTGCTGGAAACCTCCTTTCTCGATTAGCGCTTCAATGAATTTTCTCCATTCACCTACTAGGTTTTTGTAGGGGACATTGTGCTCCAGGATTTCGGATCCATATTGCTCTAATGGACTCTGTCGTTCCTCATCCCCTGAAGTGTTCGGGCATTGGCTACAGTCGCCTTTTGAGAGGAATTCTTCGTAGGGGTCCATTTCCATTGGCATCTGATCCACATTTACTGGCGGCTCTTCATCGTCGCTAGCTGACAACCACCCATTATGCCTTGCACCCATGAGGTCATCCCTGGCATGGTTACCCCAAACTGATTCTGGATTCAGGGCTTCAATCGACTCTTCACTTTTGTCGTCATCACTGTCATCACTATAATCAGAATCGTCATCCCACACCACCTGAACTTTGGCTAAGAGAGAGTGCCGATCATATCTGTTAGGGGAGGATGGGTACGTGCAACCACAGAAATTATCATAGGCCCCCAATGCTGGAAGCGGCAACTGTGACTCGGCCTCTCCTCCCAGGAATTGTGGGGATAGAGTGAGAGGGGGCGGTATGTACTTGACTCCAGGTAGGATATGGAAGCCATCTTCTTCCTCCGATCCTTCACCTTTACTGCCCTCGGGACTGTACTCGGCTTCCCCTAAAACCAGTTTGCAAAAATGTATTGATTCAAGGTGTGCTTCAGCTTCCTTACTGATAAGCCCCAATACAGGTACCCGCCTAAAGCTTTCTCGTTCGATCCTTCTTGAATGCTCTAGCCATCTTGTGTAAATGAATTTCTCGTGGTTTGATCTGAACAGCCCCAATTCTCCAGTGTCAGCTTTCCCTTTCTCCGAGAAGTAGCGATCTTTGTATTCTTGCAAGAAACTGCTAATATGGGACCAGGGAGGATTGGTTTGTTCACTGCTTTTAAGGCTGAGTGGGAATCCAAATTCAAGGTCCTCGACATTCTGCCCCCTATTCTGACCTTGGTCCGGCCCAACACATTGACTGACATTCTTACTCTGAGCTAGATCAACACCCGCATTCGGACCCAAACCCGCTGAAGCTTACGAATCTGCCATTTCTGAGACTGCTGGAAACGAATCCCTGACTGGAGAAAAATTGATTAACCGACCACCCGGAACTCTGACCCAATACTTGCTCGCTGAAAGGGGAAGAGAACGGTTTTAGGTAGGGGAGAGGATAGGCTTAGGACGGACTCATGCATATGCTCTTTTTTTATTTATTTTTTATTTATTTTAAAAGATTTAAATAAAAGTGATTTTTTTATTAATCATAGGAATTGTTGGAAAAGGGGGACACCTTCTTTTTCGCATTCTACACTATTCCTGGATTAGTGGGTTCCATCACTACGTCTATAGACCCCCTGTATTCCACCTGTATTGCACCTCCGGGACGGACAATCCCGGTAGAGGTCCTATAGGGCACGTGGAACCCACCAATCAAAAATCAAAAGGGAAAACGGACCTATGGGCATACAAGTCAAACTCAAGGTTTTCAAAACCAAGTCCAAGTCAACGTCTAGACTCGGGAGGAGAGAGGGTCGAAAGTACGTTTGAATGTACGAGACCTCAATTTGCAGGTAAAATCCTGGAAAAAATTCGGCATGACCTCTCCTCTTTTCGAGTCGAAAATCCGGCATGGCCTCCCATCATTTCGTGGTGAAATTTCGGCATGACTTCTCGTTAGCATGTGCCAAAAATACGACATGGTCTTGCGTTAGCACATGTCAAAAACGCGTCATGACCTCTTGCGAAGCCAAATCCAGAAATCGACATGTACCCACGTCGAGACATGTCAAAGCTTTGACGTGTACTCACGTTGAGTTATGTCGTAATTTCGTCATGAAGAGGGAGAGTATGCCAAGACCTTGGAGACGAAGTATGACTCGAATTTGTGAGAAAATTTTGAAAACCGAGTTTGAAAAATGTTTTGAAAAGTATTTTGCCAAAAACCAACCGGTCACGGTAGAAAGTGTGTCACGGACAAGTGTTAGCTTCTACTCTATTGGCTAGGAGGACTTTAGGCGCTCAAGCGTAAGCAAAACACGTCACTTTTCGCGATGTCGTCCGTACACTCCCGGGTTCTAACTCTATGTGTGGGTAGCGTGCGAGTAGTGTGAAGGTATATTCTAGGAAAATATTTTTTTGCTTTTTTTGTAAAAAAGATTTTTTTCTCCTTTTTTTTTTCAAATGCAATTTTTATGAATATGCAAAAAGGAAAAAACAAGAAAATGAGTCCAAAAGCACGACAAAAGGGGACTGCCCCAAATGCCAAGAGATCACCAGTAGCTGTATATCAGAACCATCCTGCCCTGTTCACCTGATCAGTTGAAACTGCTCCTGCACTGCATTCCTATGTCGTCAGACACAGGACATCCCAAGAATGGAATGTCGTCCGACATAGGGATGCTCACCAACAGGGCCAAGCAAACTAGAAGGGGGAAGCCCCACCATCCCAAAATACCACATACCAAGGCATATAAAGCATATAGGCACAGAATCATGGCATGGCACATAGGAGCACACATAATGACATAAATCACACACAAGGAGAATGAAGAAATTGTCCAAGTTGATTTAAAGAAAGTTAGACCCTCTTAAGAAAAACTTTTCCTTTTTCAAAAAAGAAGAATGATACCGGTACATGGGATTGTTAGACCACAATTTATCCCAAGCCCCGGGTTAGGGAGCGATACAGGTGTTAGGTCCCAAATGGTAGGAATCAGGCTAGAAGGGGGGTGAATAGCCTGTTCAAAACTTTTTACGAAAAACACTTAGACTTAGAAAATATTTGAAAGTAAACACTCATTAACCGGTTAAGTAATTTGCACAGCGGATTTTTTGGTTAGACAAGTATAGAACGGTAAGTGAGTTCCAAAAGCCAGTAAGTCAAAAACTTATGCAATTAAAATAAGGGCAAATTTTATCTCCAAGTAAGGCAAACAGATTAATCGGTAAGTTGATTCAACAGGTTGTGACCAGTTGAGAAATTATCAACTAGTTACAACAACATAGCAATAAATGAACAAACTCACAAAGAAATGACACATTGTTTGAAGAGATTCACAGTGTTAAATAACTGCTACGTCCTCTACCAAGTTTGGTCAGAACTTGGATTTGTGAAAGTGCACTGCTATATTAATGGTTCTTACCTATTACAAGTTGCAAGCCAATGATTGAAGGCTGCCAAACTAAAGGTGACCACTAATGGATCGTGCTACAATAATGACCAAGTGTTTTCTAGAGATGTGCTCACAAGTTGAGCTGATTTCTCTAGGGTGTTGTGTGTGAATCAATCAATGTGTTCCATTGGTAGTCTAATGAAGGAACACTATACTATTGATTGAGGTGCTCAGTGTTTAAGTCCTACAGAGATGTCTAGTGAATAAAGGAACTTGCTTTGAATTCTTTGAACTAGTGGATTTGCAGGTTGGTAGTTCAGAGCAGCTCACTCTCAAGGATCATAAATGCACCCACCTTCTTCAATGCTCCAGGGAAGCTATTTATAGTGAACTTTGAAAAGGAGCCGTTGTCTTTGAAGAGGTTGCAATGATGACTTGATCAAGCATGCCTTTGAATTTAAGGATCTTTGCATTAAATGCCTGAGATAGGAGAGAGAAGATTTTCCTTGAGTTGTTGGATGGATGTGAGTACTGGATATTTTGACAATCTATTTTGAGCTTCTGACAGCCGCAGGAATGTCACTTCAGCGTCCATTCAGCATGATTTCTTTACCAACTTTAGCTAAAGTAGGTTGCTGGGTAGTTGGGAGCAATAAATGCTTCGGATAGGTTAGGCTGAAGGAAGCTTGCTGAGAAAGCCTTAACCGGCAAGAGAGAAGATATAACCAGTGAGGTTATATCAGCTAGGTAAGGGGCAACCGGTTAGGTAGGCACACCGGTTGAGTGATCAACCGGTTAGGTAGCTAAACCGAGTAACTCACAGATAAAACAAAGGGGCAAATCTTCAGGTCTTCAAGTCTTCAAAGCCTTGAGAAAATTACATGATTTAACACACTGGCACTAGCACTAAGGGGACCTATCATACATAGAAAATTCTATTTAGCCTAGTTAAAATTAGGGGCCCACATTAATGCTTGTTGTGATTGGGATTAAGCAATTCTAAACTTAAACATATATTTGACTAACAACAGGAAGGTTAATGGTTTCCACCTATATACCAAGTATCATTTTCGTTTTTTTTTCAAAACAAAAGTTTTTCAATGTCTTTTTCCCCAGCGGAGTCGCCACTGAATGTACGCCCTCCGAAAATAAAACAAAACAAAATTTCCTTTTCCAATGTTTTTATTTTAATAATTTTTCTTTTGTTTTTGGGAGTCGCCACGCCGTTTTTAAAGGAAAATATTGAAAAACCTTTTTTAAAGAGAATTTGGGTCCGGGGGTCAACTTGCGATGTGGGAAGAGAATAATGAGCTCACCCACATCGCCTCTTTCGAGACTTTCAATCAAACAATGGACAATTATAAACATTCAAAGTGTGTGCGATTTGTGTCAACAAACAAGGCATGCAAAATTGGATTTCATTGATGGTATTCAGAATGGATACAACTTGTGAGCCATGACAGGGGGCCACACCCTTACAAACGGAGACTTGCATTACAAGGCAGAGGATGAGACAGTCTGCTCAGGAAGCTTGGATGTCGTCCGACACAGGACTTCCTCAGAGAGGGATGTCGGACGACATAAGGCCTCCTGGTCAGATTGTCTCTTACAACACCAAAGCTACTCTAGATTTAGATTAATATTGTTTTAATTAAAGAGAGACACTATTTAGGATCTAGGACCAGTTTGGGGTTGATTGGAGTGAGCAAAGTCATAAATGACTTTTAATGATACGGATGTCATTTGACATAGGACATCCAAAGCTGTCCATGTCACGCGACAAACCGCCTCCATTAATGGATTACACCCAAACAGATCTTAGGTTTCCCAAATAGTGTTAAATGAACTAAAACTACTATTTAAACATAGCTTTGAGTCACAAGGGGAACTGATCTGAGTGGATCTGAAGTCCTTGAAAACTAGACAGCTTTCTGGGAACTCTATGTCGTATGACACAAGATCCTTTGAGAGGTCCTGTGTCGTCCGACATAGGAGGCCTGTTTCAGTGCCCTTCAGTCAGATTGATCCCTCCTCGCTCTCAATGCAAAACTAAGCTATATTATTAACTAAAAGCAGTAGAATAGTAACACTACATGAGTATTATGGGAGGATCACATGGCTTTAATGGCCAAATGTGATGAATCACATATTTATGGCCATTATCATGTAGCCATCACCTCCTAACTCAAACAAAGCTAACCAAGATTCAAACTTTAATGGTGCTAAGGCCACCAAATGTCCAGATCTGAGGTGAGGAGATGTGAATATGGAAGATTCACATCTCCCCCACCTTTGTCATCCAAAATCCCAAATATTTCACATAATATCAAAACATGTAAGCATGCAAGATGATATAGATGAATATGCAAGAGTTAATCAGAGAGAGAGAGAGAGTTTAGTGGCTACCTATTGTAGTCCACAAGGTAAAAGCACCAATAGTATGGTGTTTACCCCTTCAAAACACCAACAAAGGAAGTCTTTCTTTGGATCTTGGCTTGGATGTGTGTATGTATGAGGAGGGAGGTGAGTGTGTGTGTGAGAGAGAGAGGGTGAGCCTCTATTTTGACAGAGTTTCCTTACTTGCCAAAAGTCTCCCTAAAATGATCAGCCATGCCCTTTATTTATAGGCATGCTGATGGGAGGTCCCATGTCGGACGACAGAGAGTTTCCACCGCCTTGGGGTCGTCCTGTGTCGGACGACACCGGTCATCTTTGTGACAACTTGGGCCTCAGGAAGGCAGGCCCAATGGATCAAGGAATGAATGGATTATTTTAGGTTCAAAATTCTTTTTAGCAAATAATATGAGCCCAAAATTAATGCCAATCATGGAGAGCGGACCCAAAAACACGAGTTCGGGTCGGGGTACTCACACCCCGACGTACTGAATCTTGCCAAGAATTTCCCCTTAAAATCCTGGTAACCAGCTATTGACTCCTCGGGCTGAGCCAAGAACCACTCCAAGGCATGATCCGCCAATGTGCTTACCAAAGCTCTACACAATACTGCCTCATTCTCCGTCAATAAAGACATTCTAGCCTCAAACCCGCCTATATGGGTTATCGCCCTTGAATTCCCAGAGTAACTTGACAAATTAGGCATGCGAAAATTTGGATCTGGGGCAACACTCTTAATACATTTCGCAAATGGGGCCAAAAAAGAACTTTTCTCTTCCACCTTCTTAGTTCCCGCCTCTAACTCCTTTATCTTCTTGGCCATTTCTGCCATTTCATTCTTCCATTTCTCCTCCTCCTTCTTCGCTCTCTCAACCTCAGCAGCCTTAGCCAATTCTGCGGCCTTCAAGGCTTCAGCAATTTTCTCGGCCTCTACCGCTTTCTCAGCCTTAGCATTTCTCCTTTATTTCTCCTTCTCATATTCTCTATCTTTCCTTTCTTGTCGCCTATGCTCCCTATCCCGCGGCGACTCTTCATCTCGATGCTGCCTTTCAGAATGTCGCGAATGATGCGACCTCCCCTCAGAATGCTTGGATCGACTGCGCACATAATCCTTGTCAAACGTCGAACCGCTGCCTGACTCGTCGCTTTCATACTCAAAGTAATAAGACTTATCCCTTGAATTGCCAGACTTGTGATATATTTTCCTCTTCCTCCTTCCCGCTTCCTCATCCTCAGTCTTCCTCTTAGCAACAACCCCTTCTAATCTCGTCTTCTCCTGCTCTCTCCTGCGCTCCCTAGTCTTATCTTTAGGCAGTGGCATGTCCCTCGCCCGCCTTGGCTCATTGGCCACCTCATACTCGCTTCTCGCCCTCCGACTGGGCCCTTTCCCGCCTCGCCGGCCAACAACTCCTGCGGAAAATGGGAAGGCTCTTGATCCATTTCCCTCAACTTGTGGGGATAAGGACCAGTTTTCTAGTAAGTTGTAAGTGGAGATGAAAGCATAAATTGTTAACTTTGATTACAACTTGAATTTTTTTTTAATTCGTTATGGATTAATGGGCTGAAAATAATTTATATGGAAATTCTTTTGATCTTGAATAATTGGGCTCCAAAAACTCCATGGCAAAATGATAAAGTGGTAATGGATTGATTGGCTGATAATAATTTAAAGCCCAAAATGTAATAGGTATAAAATTTTCAAATACATCATCTAATTTGTAAGCCCGTCAAGCCCGAGCCCGCTCAATGCCCGTTTAAAGCCCGCAAAAGCCCGTTAATTTGAGCCCGCAAGAAGCCCGCTATGTTTGGCTCTTGAAATTGAAGCCCGCAACTAAAGGGGCCCATACCGGGCTTTGCCAAAGCCCGCAGGCTTTAGGCCCGTGCACACCCCTAGCTCTTTGTACAAATAGCTAAGTTTGTGGTTTTTCAGTTTACCAATTCCCTAGACAAACAAACTCTACCATAGTGAAAAAATATTTGAGGTTTATTTCTTGGCTTAAGAATGATGTGGCATATTGAAATTATTAAAAAAGCTCTCAAAAGAGCTCTTACCATTGTGGATGCTCTAACAAGAACCTCACATTTTCCTAGAAATGGCATTGAAGTTTGGTAGTTTGGAGAAGAAAGTCGAGTCATTTTGATTTTGGTCAATCATTATGAATAGAGCACCATAATTTAAGAAACTTCGTACTAGTTTACTGAATTGTTACTGCAATTATGAGAAGAATTAAGGTAAAGGAAGATTCAACATCGGCCCGCCTCTGTAATCATTGCCCTTTCTCCTTTAAGCTTTATTCCTCAAGACTATAGAGTGAAGTGATCAAACCACTACAAATACATGATTATGGTCATGATCTATCTCAGCAACCCCTACTCTCACATTTTAGATTTTGTCTTTGTTGTTTAGTTGTTGCCGCCATGGGTTCACATGCTTCTCCTCCCCTTCCCAAGGTTAGTACTCCCTCCGTCCCTAAACGAATGTCCAAAAACTTTCAATTTTGCTCTTGATCAAAAACTTTCAAATTTGCTCTTGATCAAGAACAATTTTTTTTGAAAATTTTCTTGGATATTCATTTTGGGACGGAGGGAGTATGTGTTTTTGTCAGATGTTTCAGTTAATACTAGTCATAATCTTCTTGAGCTTCTGAATTTAGTATAAATATGCTGTCTGCAGGAAGTTCCTGAAGATGAAAAATGGTTAAATGGACCACCCCGTGAAGCAAAATGGTGGTACTCGACTTTTCACACCGTCACAGCCATGGTTGGTGCTGGTGTTCTCAGCTTGCCTTATGCCATGGCCTACTTAGGATGGTATATATAGCCTCCTCCTCCCTCCCCCCCCCTCTCCTCTCTCTCTCTCTCTCTGTGTGTGTTCTTTTGCAGGTTCATTGATCAGGGACAAAATGGTCATTTGTTCTTGTTACAGCAATTACATCTCTCGCAATAGTTTTTCTGTGCACTGAACACTTATAAGAGCTCTCTTTTTTCTTATTCAGGGGTCCAGGAGCAGCGATGATGATATTATCTTGGGGCATGACTTTACATACAATGTGGCAGATGATTCAGCTACACGAATGCGTACCTGGGACCCGCTTTGATCGCTTCTTGGACCTCGGTAGATATGCCTTTGGCCCAAAACTTGGGGCCTGGATAGTACTACCGCAACAGCTAATAGTACAAGTTGGTGCCAACATAGTGTTCATGGTTACTGGTGGAACCTGCCTCAAGAAGTTTGCAGAGATGGCGTGTATTAATTGCAGCTACATTAGAGAATCGTATTGGATAATTATCTTTGGTTCTTCCCAGTTTCTCCTCTCTCAACTCCCTGATTTTAATTCTGTTTCTGCTATTTCTCTAGCAGCAGCTGCCATGTCTCTAAGGTAAAAATTTCATGCTTCTTCCATGACGTTATTTCCTCTGTCCTTCAACGAGCATCCATTTTTTACTTTGAAAAAATTGACTTTTAAGCATTTTAGTAGCAATTATACACAAGTATCTGACGCCCAATCACCTGTGACAATGACCGAGCTACTCCCATGACTCCTAAAAAAATTGTTTACAACTACCATACGACCCAGAAATCCTAAACTAAAAATAAAACAAATCCAATACAAAAATATGAAATAAAAAATTTCAAAACAGTAAGTTGACGTTGTCGCTCCTTAAACTACCCTGGATGGCTAAAATCACGTCTTGCCACCGCAGAGTTGTAACTTCATATCCTGACCACATTTTGCAAGTCGTGTGCGAAATTCAAGGCATTCTAAGACCGACACCTTTTGGACCAAATTGCCTTTCATCAGAACCCGTACTAACCTCTCTTGAATTAAATTTTTATTGCAGTTATTCAACTATAGCTTGGGCAGGATCATTGAGCCACGGCAGGCTAGATAACGTAAGCTATGCCTACAAGAGTAAAAGCGGAGCTGATGCTCTTTTTCGGGTTTTTAACGCCTTAGGTCAGATATCATTTGCATACGCCGGCCATGCAGTGACCCTTGAAATTCAGGCAACCATTCCCTCCACACCGGAGAAGCCATCTAGGATACCAATGTGGAAAGGTGCACTCGGAGCCTATGTTATCAATGCGTGCTGCTATTTTCCGGTTGCGTTTATAGGGTACTGGGCCTTTGGGAATGAAGTTAAAGACAATGTTTTAGTCACTCTGGAAAGACCCTCTTGGCTCATTGCTGCTGCCAACTTGATGGTTGTTGTCCATGTCCTTGGTAGCTATCAGGTTAAAAAACTAACAAACTTTCCTTCCGTTTTACTGATTTTTCCAGTTCTTAACAATCTAAACGGATATTCTTGTACAAACACATACATCAAACATGGAAAATCTTATTATAAGAGATTCTTGCAGGTATTTGCAATGCCCGTGTTTGGTTTACTTGAGCAATCAGTGATGAAAAAATTTCACATTCCACCAGGAATCCTCCTCAGACTCCTTGTTCGTTCTGCTTATGTTGGTGAGAGTCCTTGTTCTTAAAAAACACACACAGCACACGAATCCTGTACTGATTCCCCCCCCCCCCTGAATGTTGCAGCCTTCACATTGTTCGTTGGTGTATCCCTCCCGTTCTTTGGTGATCTTCTTGGTTTTCTTGGTGGATTTGGCTTCGCACCCACCTCTTTTTTTGTAAGTCCGGCCCTCTCCTTATCTTTAGTTTCGTTGTATTAACCGAATACATAATCTTTAATCAAGAAAAAAAAAACTTATTTATATATGCTGGAAAAATAATGCAGCTCCCTAGCATAATATGGCTCATAGTCAAGAAACCAAAGAGATACAGTATTTCATGGCTTATTAATTGGGTAAGTACGCTTATAATCTGTGTTTCTGCTTACGATTTGGAGAATACTAGAGAAAATGAGCTAATAAAGGATACAAAAATGGACGATTTTCAGGCTGGGATATTGATTGGAACGTTCATAATGTTGGCGTCTACCATTGGCGGATTGAGGAATATCATTGCAGACTCCTCAACGTACTCGTTCTACGCCTGAATTGTCTTTTAGTTTTTGAATGTAATCTTCTATAGAGGATTTACAAATATAATTGAAATATTGAATAGATTATGCTAATAATGTTGAGAATGAATTTGTCATTTGATAAAAGGAAATTAAGATGGAGCTTCAACTTAGCTTGGTCCAAACCATGCAAGTTTCCACATTGTTGACATAAGAAATTTGCAATATAATTTTCTGTTTTTAGTTGACATTCAGTAGTTACGCTCTTACACCCTTCGTTTTCCGAGTTGTATGATCAAGATTAGTTGGATTATATGCGTAGCCCTTTGATCACATAGATAATCTTAACTGCATTATTATGCGAGAATATAAATAAAAATAAGAGTTAGTGACCCATAATTTTCTTTTTTACAAATTAGTGACCACTATGTTCCTTTTGTTAGGCCCATTAATATTTTGTTCCGTTTGAACAAAAATGCCCTTCTGAACTTCTTGATATTACATCCATGCCATCAACACTCACTTTTCCAAATCATTTCAACATTTTCTTTTCCCCAAATCAATTCAACGATCATTTTCCCCAAAACCAATTCCAACGAAAATCCAAACTACAACATCAAAACTTCTTCAGCGATTCCTTGGAGGCGATAGAGATGAGTTCATGTTGATAGATCCAATTTCAAGTGACAATCGAAATATTACATCAACGACAATTAAAATATATTGTAATAAGCAATATAAATACAACATTCTGAAAATATAATACCACATTCTGAATATAATACGACATTCTGAAAATATAATACAACATTCTGAATATAATACAACATTCTGAAAATATAATACTCCCTCCGTCCCATATAACCTTACCCACTTCTATTTTTGATGGTCAATACTAATGAACATTGACCAAACAAAAATGTCAATTTAATCGTCATATTGAAATTCTAAAAATTGTTATTGATAAATCATTAAGTGATTTATCAATAACAATTTTTAAAATTTCATTAGAATGATTAGTTTGACATTAATGCTTGGTCAAAGTTCTTTTACATTGACCGTCAGAATAGTAAGTGGGTAAGGTTTTATGGGACGGAGGGAGTACAACATTCTGAATATAATACAACATTTTGAAAATATAATACAACATTCTAATCACTACAAGAAAAAGGGCTTTAGGGGACGGATTGTGTGACAACCTTGAGACGGGATGGAAGTTATACGTCAAGATGAATGCGCTTTCGAAGGGTTAAAACAAAAATTATTATTGTGACAAGGAATTTTGTCACATACACCGTCACAATGTTATTTAGAATTCTCGGAGCCAATATAGCCCGCTCAAAATTTTATTTGTGACGAGGTCATTTGGATTTGTGACCTATTGAAGTTGTCACAAAGCATGTGACGAGATAATCCTCCAATTTGAGACGGCAAAACTATTTTAGCGGCTTATGTGTAAATGTTTAGCGGGTATTTTTTCACATGTGACGAAATTAATCAATATTTATGACGTATTTTTCGGTTGTCACAAACATATTGGCGGCATCTCAATTTTTGCAGCGAATATATCCCGCTTAACATTATTTACTAAAAACTAGTAACAAGTAAAATTTAAAATTTAACAATTATCCTTTTACTTATACAATTTTTCATTATTGGTCAATTTACTACTATTTAAGTCTTTTATTGCTTTATAACTAAAATTTTAATTATTATTGGTCACTCAATTTACTAATGATAAATAGATCTAATTAAGGCTACCAGCTATGCAAAATTGTATTGGCCTATTCCAAAAAAGTGCCAAGAATATTCATATTAACTCTATTCAAATTGAATTGAGAACTAATTAGTGAATAAGAAGAAGGAAAATCATGATGATTTCGGGTTCACCAAGAGTTAATTTATTTTTGATATTCTTGAATGTCATTACCAATTTTAAAAACCATTGGATCTTTACGAGTATTAAAAGTATGGGATTATAAAAAATTATATACAAATTTCAAAATAATTTTTTTCTGCATAATTTTGATTTGACTTATGCGATTGAAATGAGATTTTCCATTGTCAGTTGTATTCAAAGGTATTCTAAGAGTGACTATATCTAGTGTAACGATTTGAACTCGAAAATTCAGTTTGTTACATATACAAAACCCACGCGCTAGCGCTCTGAGCACAAATAACTCGAGTCCACTTGATCCACCAAAAAGTTCATGAATGTTATTGGTGGTCAATTCTAATAGTATTGTGGATGTTTATACTTTATATATCAAATCAATGTCTACATCTTTCGGATGTGGCATGGGGATATCACATTCTCTCCCACTAAATCCTTGTCAAATCAATGTCTACATCTTTCGGACTCAAATTACCGCGTTAATGCCATGATGAAAAAACTTGGTCTATCATATGAGATAATACATGCATGCAAGAATGATTGTGTTATATTTTGGAGGGAGAATGAAAAACTAAAATTTTGTCCAATTTGCAATGAGTCGAGGTATAAAACTAATGAAAACAACAGTACAAAAAATACTAAGTCTGTACCGTGTAAGGTGTTCCGTTATTTTCCAATTACACCTAGGCTTCAAAGGTTGTATATGTCATCGAAGACAGCGGAACACATGAGGTTGCATAGTGAGAAGCGAAATAATGCTGATGGTAAAATGAGGCACCCTGCTGATTGTGATACCTGGAAGGATTTTGATCGCAAGTTCCCTGAATTTGCAGATGAAGTTCGTAATGTTAGACTTGGCTTGGCAACAGATGGTTTTAATCCATTTGGGCACTCTAGTATTTCCCATTCAACATGGCTTGTTTTTCTTGTACCATATAACCTTCCCCCGTGGATGTGTATGAAACAGTCATACATATTTATGTCACTAATAATATTTGGTCCAAAAAGCCCCGGGAGAGACATAGATGTCTACTTGCGTCCAATTATCGAAGAGTTGAAAGTTTTATGGAGTGATGACGTTGTTACATATGATGCATCCCTTAAAATAAACTTTAGAATGAAAGCTGCGATATTGTGGACAATTAGTGACTTCCCAGACTATGGTATGTTGTCTGGATGGAGCACTCACGGGAAGTTATCTTGTCCTTATTGTATGGATAATGATATGCCTTTCCAACTCGTGCATGGGAAGAAACCATGCTATTTTGGATGCCATCGAAGATGGCTAAAGCCTAATCATAAATGGCGTAAGGACAAGCAAAGGTTTAATAATCAAATAGAGAAGAAATTGGCACCGCCTAGAAGAAGTGGAGACTATGTGCTGGATGTTGTATCAGGTTTTGAGCAAATAAGATTTGGAAAGTGGAAGGGTTCTGATGGTGAGAAATTTCCCGGATTTGGAGTTAGGCATAATTGGACAAAAAAAAAAGCATATTCTTTGATTTACCATATTGGAGCAAACTATTGATCCGCCATAACTTAGATGTGATGCACATTGAAAAAGAATGTTTTCGATAATGTCTTTAATACAATCATGAATGTTAAGAATAAATCAAAAGACCACCTGAATGCACGTAAGGATTTTTGTGCTCTTGGTATAAGACATGAATTACATGCATCCGAGTTAAGTAAAGATAAGTACCTGATACCGAAGGCCACGTACACTTTGAGTAATGAACAAATCAAGCAAGTTTATGAGTGGCTTAAAATGCTAAAGGTTCCTGATCGCTATGCTTCAAACATATCCCGTTGTGTTAACCTAGCGGAAAACAAAATAAATGGCCTAAAAAGTCATGATTGCCATGTTCTTATGGAGAGATTTTTGCCTCTTGCATTCCGTGACTTCTTACCAAAGTCTGTTTGGGAGCCAATCACTGCACTATCTCACTTCTTTCGAGACATATGTTCAAAAGTGTATAAAGAAGATGAGTTAGATAAACTTGAAAAAAGTATTATTGATACATTATGTCAGCCTGAGATGATCTTCCCACCTTCCTTCTTCGATTCCATGGAGCATCTACCTATTCATTTAGCATATGAAGCTAAAGTGGGGGGGGGGCCTGTACAATATCGGTGGATGTATTCTTTTGAGAGGTAAACTCTATTGTTACTTTGTTTTTATACAAAAATTTTGAGTAAGTTTGCTATACGCTGAATATTAATTATTTTCCTAGGTGTATGTGTCATATGAAGAAAAAGGAACGCAATAGAGCTTATCCTGAGGGGTCAATAGCTGAGGCATATCGCATAGAGGAATTTGTCACATTTTATTCCCGTTACTTTGATTTAAAAGTTGACACAAAGCTTACTAGACCGGATAGAAATGATGACATAGGTAAACCAGATAGTAATGGAAGAATATCGATATTTTGCCTCCTGGGTCGTGCTATTGGAAGAGGTGATCATCGTTATTTGAGTGATGAGGAGTATAACGCTGCAGCGTTTTATGTATTAAGTAGTTATGATGAGAATGGTTATTTCATGAGGTAATATTTTATACACAATAATTGAAGATTTATTTATTTGCAATCAAGCTTAGTTTGTTTAATTTGATGATTTCATTATTTTGGATCTTACAGTAAACATAAAGCGGAGCTAAGGATAAATTATTCGGACATCTCAGTGAAAGAGTTAGAACAGCTGCATGATTTGCATTTTGTTGAATGGTTTAAAAAATATGTTAGAGAAAATAATGTAGTAGACAATCCTGCTATACGGAACTTAGCTAATGGACCTTCTTCATGCATCAAATACTATGATAGATACATTGTCAACGGTTTTCGATTTCATACCATTGAAGTTGAAGCTCGAAAGACAACTCAAAATAGTGGTGTTTTAGTTAGAGGATCTTTATATGGTGAGAATGAGCAAGATTGCTATGGGAGATTGGTGGAAGTAGTTGAACTCGACTATGTAGGTATTGGAAACAAGGTTGTATTATTCAAATGTAAATGGTTTGATGTTAATAAGGGAGTCAAAGTAGACAAAAAGTATGGGATTGTGGATGTGAATACCAAATCAAGGCTAAAATCAAATGACCCTTTTGTACTCGCAACACAGGCTACACAAGTATTTTATGCAAGTTCCTTGTCCAAAAAATGTCAAGGTTGGGCTTCGGTTATTATTGCAAAAGCAAGGAATACTTATGATTTACCTGTGGAAGCTAATGATGAAGGTGCTAATGATGACGATGCTGAAGACCTTGATGAATTAGAGACATATCAGGAAAATGAGGCTGCTCTTGCAAATCATTTTAATGTGGAGTATGATTTATTTAACCCTATTCTTCATGATAGTGGAAAACAAGGAGAAGAAGTTGGACCAGAAGTTATTGAAGATGATGAGGGAAATGATAATAATGATAACAATGATGGCAGTGGGGATAATATTGGTGGAGAAGACAATTTTGATCTCGATCTTTGCGATGAAGACTTTGATGATGGTTCTGGTGTTAATCATTAGGGAAAATTAAAAATGATCATACTTCTTGTTTTATGTCCGCTCCGCTTAATATTACATTATTCAGTCAAGTAAACTTCCAAAATTTTTATTTGAATGTTAAATAGTTTCCTAGTAATTTTTTTGAGTTAGTATGTGCAATTAGCATGATAGATTTATTTTATTTCCATACTTCTATTTCTTTTAACCCACTTTATTTTTTATGTATTTGTCTTTCTATGTATAATATGCCATTTTCTAGCAGTCTTAATTTGTGCGTGTATAACATATACTTATATTATGTTTTAATTACTTATGCAGAATGGTGCGCACAAGAGGAGGCGGCATTGTTGGCTCAAGACGTGTATCGACATCAGTTAGGGCTGAAAATGATTCATCCGAGTCGGTTCATGTTAAAGTGGCTGAAGATATACCACATTCTAATAATGTCATTGTGCTTTCTCGGAGGCGAGAGCATGCTCCGCGACCAAAGACGAGAGGTTTTACCAGAGGAGCGGAGCCGCCACCTAATCTTGATGAATGACCATTAATCGTCTTCGGCAGTGCTTGGTCGTATATGATTATAGTTTTTTTCTTTTATGTACATAAGCATGTTTTGTATCCTCCGTTTGTTAATATTTTTCCAATGTCTTAATGCTTCGTACTACAAATAGTTTTCTTGAACCTGAGGTACGCTCAAGGATTCCTGTCTGATACGGCTTTGAAAGCTTGGTTTTCTTGTAAAGTCTCACTTGCCTGGCCCTATTGCGGAGTGGAATGAATGGAGTAAAGAAGAAAAACAAGTTATCTGGCACAAATTTCTAGTAAGTTCAATTTCTAGAAGGAATACTTGCGATTTTATATGTTGCTTAACATAGTTTATTTATTTTACGAGTACTATCAATTCAAAGCGGAGGACCTAGAGAGGGCTGAAAAGTTATTGGAAATGCATATCGCTGATAACTATCGGAATTGGATGTATCGAGCGAGAGAGGACGCTAAGAAAAGGCATGGAGGGGACTTGAGCAAGTCTGTAAATGACCCTCCTGAATGGATTGGAACAGTTAAGTGGCAAGGTCTTCTTAAGAAATGGCTAACAAATGAATGGGCGGATAAAAGTGATGCCGGTAAAAGAAATCGTGCCATGTCTGATGGTGCGGTTTACACCGGTGGTTGTAGGCCTGTTGAACAGGTTGTTTTGGACATGGTAAGGCTATCAAACATTAACTTTAACATATAAAATTTAAAAATGGTAGGACATACTTTTGCTCTTCATGGTGGTGAATTTTTAATGTATAAAATGTTTCACATTCTTTCCTTCATATCACATTCAGTATAAGCAGACGAAACAAATGCCAAGCCACTTGGAGTTGTTTGAAGAGACACATAAGACCAAAACCTCAAAAGAGTGGATTTCAGCTAGAGCCAAGCGTATTGGAGTAAGTATAACTGTTTACAACGATGTATTTTTGCATGTTGATATTTCATATTACGTGAATGCATACTGGTTAGGAGTATAAGTTATTATCATTTTGGGATGTAACTGAATATATATACCCTTTACCCATGAGAAATATATGCAAGTATATACAGTGTTATATGATGTTCTTATTAAAGCGGTCACAATATCAAAAAATTGTGTGATTTCTTAGAGAACTGAACATCATATTCTGTAGTTATGGCTTAGATACCCCTGCTCAGCTTTTGAAAAACGTTTTCTAGTCTAGAGAAAAAATTATTTTTCAATCTTATCAACTAGTAGATTCTGAATTTATTTCATTATCCATGGGGAATATTGTTCACAGTGGATTTGTACATGAATTAAGGTCTAGTTGACTCGAGTATGAAGTATCTATTTAGCTTGGCTGTTCTTGGATGTAAACCAATGTCACTGACCTCAGGATATTGAAATAATTCTGAGTTTGAAATTGGTTAGTACACTTCATTAGTGTGTTTGTATTTCTTGCTTTTGTTCTCTATATATTCTTGCTATGGTTGAATGAGTGTTAATTTTGGTTGAAATGAAGTATGAGTTTCAAGTTAGTAAAGGGATATTGTTCTCTATATATTCTTGATATGCTTGTTTGAGTGAGTTTGAACTAGGCTTAATATTGTTGTGTAGCTTTTGATTCAAAGTGGGTAGTATTTGAAGTAGCAAAGGTAGAAGGAAAAAATGGCTGCTGGGTTCATTAGGTAGAAGATGAACAATTCTGAAAATTCTAATAAGGTCCCAGAATTCTTAAATTATTTCTAGTCCATGTACTTCGGAAATTCAGTCTGATCCCTGTAGTTTTGACCGTTTTTTGATTTTTTTTTCATCAATGCATGTAATTGTTTTACAAAAAAATTATAAATTAATGCATCTAACTGTGAAAATTACTTTGTTCCCCATAACATGTATAAGGGTTTTCCTTGATATATATAAGTGTTGCATCTTTTCACAGGAGAAATACAAATCACTGTTGGAAGAAAACACTAGTTTTGATGGACCAGATAAATACAATGATCCTAGTTATGATGTATGGAAGACAGTTGTTGGAGTTAAAAAGGGTAGATTGCTCGGGCTTGGCCCTCGACGAAAGTTTAACTCATCCAAGCTCAATGCTTCTACTACATCCTCATATTTAGGAATGTTAAGAGATGATCCAATTGTAAAACAACTACAAGATGAGGTGAAAGAGCTGCACGAGAAGCTTGGTGAGAAGACTAGTCACTTTGATGCATTACAAGCTCAGTTTGATACATTGCAATCTCATTTTGCTATGTTGTGTGGACATATTGGCTACTTACTTCCTTTTATAGCTCCAACAAGTCAAGCTACTACAATGGGGCCAAATCTTCACCAACAAATGCACCAACAAATACAACAGCATACATTCCATCATTTGACTCATTTTGGGGGTAAACTTGGAGAATCTTGACATGGATTTCATTTAGTTTTTTTTTTTCTTATTAGAACAGGATAATCTAGTCGTTGGGGAGTTGAACCATTTTGAGTTAGTATATGTTTTAAGTGTTTAGATTTGTTTTTATATTAGTACAGGCTAGGATAATTTAGATTTGTTGAATCATTTAGTTATATGACTTGCTTGTTGATGGTTTTGTGTTAACCAGTATTTAATTTTTAGTTAGTATAAAAACTTTGAAGTGTATTTATTTATATATTTCATAATTGCATTTATTATTATTATTATTATTATTATTATTATTATTATTATTATTATTATTATTATTATTATTATTATTATTATTATTATTATTATTATTATTATTATTATTATTATTATTATTATTATTATTATTATTATTATTATTATTATTATTATTATTATTATTATTATATTATTATTATTATTAGTATTATTATGATTATTATTATTATATATTATTATTATTATTATTAATATATGTTATTATTATTATTATATATATATTATTATATTATTATTATTATTATTATTATTATTATTATTATTATTATTATTATTATTATTATTATTATTATTATTATTATTATTATTATTATTATTATTATTATTATTATTATTATTATTATTATTATTATTATTATTATTATTATTATTATTATTATTATTATTATTATTATTATTATTATTATTATTATTATTATTATTATTATTATTATTATTATTATTATTATTATTATTATTATTATTATTATTATTATTATTATTATTATTATTATTATTATTATTATTATTATTATTATTATTATTATTATTATTATTATTATTATTATTATTATTATTATTATTATTATTATTATTATTATTATTATTATTATTATTATTATTATTATTATTATTATTATTATTATTATTATTATTATTATTATTATTATTATTATTATTATTATTATTATTATTATTATTATTATTATTATTATTATTATTATTATTATTATTATTATTATTATTATTATTATTATTATTATTATTATTATTATTATTATTATTATTATTATTATTATGATTATTATTATGATTATTATTATTATTATTATTATTATTATTATTATTATTATTATTATTATTATTATTATTATTATTATTATTATTATTATTATTATTATTATTATTATTATTATTATTATTATTATTATTATTATTATTATTATTATTATTATTATTATTATTATTATTATTATTATTATTATTATTATTATTATTATTATTATTATTATTATTATTATTATTATTATTATTATTATTATTATTATTATTATTATTATTATTATTATTATTATTATTATTATTATTATTATTATTATTATTATTATTATTATTATTATTATTATTATTATTATTATTATTATTATTATTATTATTATTATTATTATTATTATTATTATTATTATTATTATTATTATTATTATTATTATTATTATTATTATTATTATTATTATTATTATTATTATTATTATTATTATTATTATTATTATTATTATTATTATTATTATTATTATTATTATTATTATTATTATTATTATTATTATTATTATTATTATTATTATTATTATTATTATTATTATTATTATTATTATTATTATTATTATTATTATTATTATTATTATTATTATTATTATTATTATTATTATTATTATTATTATTATTATTATTATTATTATTATTATTATTATTATTATTATTATTATTATTATTATTATTATTATTATTATTATTATTATTATTATTATTATTATTATTATTATTATTATTATTATTATTATTATTATTATTATTATTATTATTATTATTATTATTATTATTATTATTATTATTATTATTATTATTATTATTATTATTATTATTATTATTATTATTATTATTATTATTATTATTATTATTATTATTATTATTATTATTATTATTATTATTATTATTATTATTATTATTATTATTATTATTATTATTATTATTATTATTATTATTATTATTATTATTATTATTATTATTATTATTATTATTATTATTATTATTATTATTATTATTATTATTATTATTATTATTATTATTATTATTATTATTATTATTATTATTATTATTATTATTATTATTATTATTATTATTATTATTATTATTATTATTATTATTATTATTATTATTATTATTATTATTATTATTATTATTATTATTATTATTATTATTATTATTATTATTATTATTATTATTATTATTATTATTATTATTATTATTATTATTATTATTATTATTATTATTATTATTATTATTATTATTATTATTATTATTATTATTATTATTATTATTATTATTATTATTATTATTATTATTATTATTATTATTATTATTATTATTATTATTATTATTATTATTATTATTATTATTATTATTATTATTATTATTATTATTATTATTATTATTATTATTATTATTATTATTATTATTATTATTATTATTATTATTATTATTATTATTATTATTATTATTATTATTATTATTATTATTATTATTATTATTATTATTATTATTATTATTATTATTATTATTATTATTATTATTATTATTATTATTATTATTATTATTATTATTATTATTATTATTATTATTATTATTATTATTATTATTATTATTATTATTATTATTATTATTATTATTATTATTATTATTATTATTATTATTATTATTATTATTATTATTATTATTATTATTATTATTATTATTATTATTATTATTATTATTATTATTATTATTATTATTATTATTATTATTATTATTATTATTATTATTATTATTATTATTATTATTATTATTATTATTATTATTATTATTATTATTATTATTATTATTATTATTATTATTATTATTATTATTATTATTATTATTATTATTATTATTATTATTATTATTATTATTATTATTATTATTATTATTATTATTATTATTATTATTATTATTATTATTATTATTATTATTATTATTATTATTATTATTATTATTATTATTATTATTCTTATTATTATTATTATTATTATTATTATTATTATTATTATTATTATTATTATTATTATTATTATTATTATTATTATTATTATTATTATTATTATTATTATTATTATTATTATTATTGAGAATATGAATGGTATTGGTATTGGAAAAATGTATAATTTTGTGGCGGGTAATTTT
Source organism: Adenophora triphylla var. japonica (assembly GCA_022495995.1). Taxonomy (NCBI): domain Eukaryota; kingdom Viridiplantae; phylum Streptophyta; class Magnoliopsida; order Asterales; family Campanulaceae; genus Adenophora; species Adenophora triphylla. Next base: position 502,892 of record JAFEMH010000974.1, on the reverse strand, counting down.
ACTTTTCTGACTTTTGTGACAACAAATGTCACAGCCACCAGGGGTCCTAAAATTCAAATTTTAAAATATTTGGCGGAAAAATTTGAACTTTAAACGATATATCGTGACGCAAATTTTAGTTTTCAAAAAAAATAATGTGACAGAAGTTTGCCACTGATGCACTGCCTTAAACAAGGTGACTGGGCATCGTCCCAAACATGCATTTGTGACTAGGGAATAGGTGATAGACATCGAGACGGAGAAAGTTGTCACAAATCCACTATTGTGATGAAATATTTTGATTTATTACGGAATTTGGCTGTCCCCCAAAGTTCATTTTCTTGTAGTGAATGCAGTATTATAAAGAAGAGTAATATAATACAACATTTCTGATACAGTATTATAAAAAACAGTAGTATAATACAACATTTCTGATACAGTATTATTGATGTAGTATTATAAAGAACAGTATAATACAACATTTCTGATACAGTATTATAAAGAACAGTAGTATAATACAATATTTTTCATGCAGTATTATTGATTCAGTATTATAAAAACAATAGTATAAAACAACATTTCTGATGTAATATTATAAACAATAGTATGTCAAAAAAGAAACTTAATGGAAAAATTTCCTAATAAGTATTGGTGAGGGGTGACTGGTGAGTGGTGACGTAATACTATCAATGAGACTGAGAGGAGGCAAACTCAGTTGGGTTGTTGATAAAGTTACCCTGCTGGCAATTCACCCACCCCCACCAAGAAATGTCCAAAATTGGGAGTCCAACTCTGACTGTCCACTGTCGGTTACAAATTAGGTGGGTCCAAATATAATGGGTTTTTTGTCTGACGAATGGTTTTGAGCCGCTTGATTTGTTACAGCAACAACAGGGGACCTACAATGTTCCCCCAACAGAAATTGCCGGTGTAGTATTATAGGTTATCCTGTTTTGTAGCCGTATATTTCCTTCGTTCTTCAATTGAGATAAGGATACGGGAGAATACAATTTTAGACATTTCAATACAATAAGAAATTTAGTGGGAAGGAGTATGTCAAAAAAGAAACTTAATGAAAAAATTTCCTAAAAAGAAAAAATAAAATTAGGACAATAATAGACTTTTATTCGAGGACCTATAGACTTGTAGACTTTTATTCTAAGGCAAGTTCTCATAAACTTTATTCGATACATATAATATTTAAATAATAGACTTTCCCTGATTAAGGCTATCTACAATGGAGGATTGAATTGTGGGATGAAATGGGTTTAAGGTGGATGGAATGGTGCAATGGGTTGTTGAAAGAGGGGTAAATGAATTGGCTGAATTAAAAGTTTCATCCGGGTTGAAAGGTTTTTGTTTTTTTTTTTTTTTTTTTAATAAAGACACGTGTCTGGGCCGTGTAATCGGCTCAGACAGTAGGCAGCGCACCTCACGCCTGCGCAGCGCGTGAGGTGTAGTGATTTTCCTCTTTTTTTTTTGTTTTTCCCGGATGTGACAAATGGCAGCTTCTTATTGGTCAGTTCGAATTTCGAAAATTTTTTTTTATCCCAAATCTTTGAGCTTAATTATCACCTAGTAAATTATTTTTTTTTTCACCAAAATTCATATTTTTTTTCCCTACAAAATGATATAAGTTTCATTTGATTTGGACACAAAAAAAACACTCATTTTTCAATTTGAGCTTAATTATCACCTAGTAAATTAATTTTTTTTTAATTTTTTTTTTCACCAAAATTCATCATTTTTTTCCCTACAAATTGATATAAGTTTCATTTGATTTGGACACAAAAAAAAACACTCAAAGTGATGGGGTATAAAATGATGAGTTGGAGGGAGTTGAAATTTAATTTAAGTTAGTTATTGTAGGGGGTTAAATGAAATGGGTAGATGAAATATTAGGTGGATGAGAAAAAGTGTTAGATGAAATGGAAAGGTGGTATGAAACCACTGTGAGTAGTCTAATTTTTTTAGAGAGACAAGAATTTTTTTAAAGTCTTCTTTTATTTTTTATTTTTTATAAAGCTTTAGTTAAATAGACATTTTTCGTAAAAAGATGAGCTAGTGGAATGATAAGTTTTAAAACAGAATCAAATGACAATATGGAAGAGCAGCTACCCGTTTTAGTTTTGAAAATCATCAATTTTCTTTCTTGTAAAAAAATATGAAAAAATTACCGTGGGGTCCTTTGTCCAAAGGGAATCGATCAAATAAGGATAGTGAAATTTGAAATTTAACCATGTAGTCCTACATCATAATTAAAATTTCACATATTCCTTTGCTTGTTTTATGAGTTCTCATAATACCCAAGTTACCCCTTAGCCAAAAATAAAAAAAAATCTTCACCCTATCTCTCTCTCTCTTCTCTCATTTTCTCTCTCTACACTAGATCCGGCCAACCTTCCAATCCTCCCTACTTCCGGTGTCCCCTCCCCTCCCCACCCCCAACTCAGACGACCCCCTCCATTCCATCACCTCCGACAACCCCCCCTTGGCTGTCTGACACCGATCCCTTTGTCACACACAAAACTCCCCCACCCCCAGGCCATCCACGGTCGTCGTTACAGACCACATACCTTTCTTTTCTTGCGTTCCTACTTCCATGAACATGTTGACCGGCGTTTCGAGCCCCTCGCCGTCGTAGATCCGACGATCCAATTCATGAGCAGCGTAGATCCGGCCAATTTGCTCCACCTACAAATTATGTCTTTTTCAGTCAATCTCATCATGGGCTTTTCACAACTAACATGTACACTTGAGTCAATTTAAGACACTGCAACTGTACATTGCAAAAATGATAAAAGAAATATTCAAAATACTGACGGAGGATGATAATGAAGGATCAATTATCCAAAAGGTTGTAGTGAGTGCATGTGTGTGATTGGGTTTTTTTGTGTGAAAATGGGAAATAAAAAGAGTTTCTCTCTGTTGTGGGCATTTTTCAACATGGCGACATCTTCAATTGATCCTGCATATCGAGATGTCATTACACTGTAAGTATTGTTTTAATATTTACTTGTTCAATATTTCCTAATATTCTTATTCTTATTTTTCAGTAATTAAGAGAGAAATGCGGAACAATCTTCAAGCACGTTCAACAGACCTTCAAACGGTTAGGGCGACTTGGTCTCACGGAGGTTGAAGTGATAAACCAAAATGCCGAGATTATAGGAACCATATTGACTCTTTCATATCTACTTGTATTTAAGGGGAAATGGAGACGAAAAAACACATTCATGCTCATACGCACACACTCTACACACAAGCTCTTGTAATCCTCTCCATTATCTTCCAAAGTTGTAATCGTGATCATTATAGTGAAACCTTTAAGGTTGGAGACCTAACTCAGGGGTTTTTCCAAAGAGGTTATCACCTCCAAGGTTTTCCTCGTTAACAAATCGTGTTGTCATTATCTCTTTTTCATTCTTTTGTTCCATATAATCGAATTCCATAGTTCCCTCCTTATTATTCAATCCACACACTAAACCTAGTTAAGATTCTACTTTATTGTTTTTTCTACCAAAATAATTTGGCGCCCACCGAGGGGCCTCGTGGTTTATCGGTTATTTGAAACATTTCCTTATCAAATTCACTATGTCTGCACCTCCAATGTGTCCACCGCCGGGAAAGGTCCCGCCGTTGTTCCCACATCGGGAGGTAGAACCGGCTTGTTACCACCACCTCCTCGGGCCGGGTCTCGGCCAACTCAACCTACGAAGACTCCACAAAAGGGGCAACTCTTCCAATGCGGATGCTTGACATCCGGAGTATCCTAACCGGAGTTGAATCAAAGGTTGGACCGGCAAGACAACAATTCGAAGGTGTTGACCAATTCCATGATTAAGATGCGAGAAAGACCAACGGCTCATCGCATCTCGGCTTGAGAACATATCACCATTGCGTGCAAGGGTTCTCAACTTTGACAACACGGAGGATCTACATTTGAGTGAATTCATTCCAATGGGCGGTCCTCCTCAAACTCATCCGCCGACATCTTTAATGATGTCGACATCTTTACCCGGGGACACCCCATTGACGCCATCTTCCGCAGGATTCACCCCATTCATTCCATTTATAGACAACACTTCTGTCACGACTACTACGGACGATTACGGTTTGCTAAATAATCTTTTCAATAATAATAATTTCAATCGTATTCCTATGGGTGACCCTTTTGCGGGAAACCCACTAGCTAAACAGATGCGGGATCTCGGAGAGGCGATAATGAACGTGCCGGGTGTAACTCCTCCAATTCAACCGGTGACCCAAAGCTGTTACAATCAATCCCGGTTTGTCCCGGCAATTGTAAATGTCGACATCCCGAAGCGTTTCGGCGTACCATCTATGAAGTTGTACGATGGCACCGCGGACCCCGGAGGAGCATGTTGCACACTATCAAGAAAAGATGGACATAATCCATATCCCGCTTCAATGCGGGAGGCCTCGCTTATGCGGGGATTTGGATCCACCTTGTCTAGACCGGCTCTCAAATGGGCGATTAGGCAACCCCTAGGTTCAATTGGTTCATACGCCCGGCTCATCAACATGTTCTATAACCAATTCTCATGCGATCGACAATTTGAAAAGTTGACAAGTGATCTCTACAATGTGACCCGGCGGCCTAATGAGACTACGAAGGATTATGTCCATCGGTTCAATAAGGAGGTGTTAGAAATTCCCAATCTTGACATGTCGACGACCACGAAGCATTCAAAATGGGGTTGAAGAAAGATTCACGGTATTATCAAGATTTGGTAATGACTCCTTGTAAGCGGCTAGAAGAAGTCGGGAAGCGGGGCATTAAGGTTCATAAGGCCCGGAGGAAGATGAGGCTGCGAAGATCGAAGTCGTCATCCAAGACGTCGACATATGACCATCAGACGGAAAAGAGCTGAGATCGTCCCATCGCGGGAACAACCGTCCCAATCCTTATCAGAGAATTGACACTAGCAAAATTAATTCGGTAGACGGTGAGGATGAAGATAGTGATAATGTGCCTAACATTTCGATTATTGTTTTTACGTTGACATTTCGGGTGTACTACGTACGATGGGCAACCTAGGAGACAAAGCCGAGATGGCCAAAGAAAACGGACAAAACCACGGGATGGCGTGACAAATCAAAATGGTGCGCTTACCATGAAGACTTTGGACACGTTGCGAAGACTTGCATCGCGTTAAGAAAGGAGATCGGTTACTTACTCTCGAAAGGACATCTTAAGGAGTTGTTGGGATCCGAAAGAAGAAGGCTGAAAATGCGAAGCTCCTCATGAAGGCTGAAAGGCCGGTTTCTCCCCCGGCATCAACAAAGGTGATCAACTTCATCGGTGGAGGCTCGAAATATGTGGAACATCCTATTACGCCGCAAAAACGACACGCTAAGGAGTCAAAGAGGAAAAGCCGAGAGAGACGGCCCAAGATGTCGACACCTTGCCGGATCCAATTACCTTTGATGAAAGTGATCGTGATAACTTGCTTTGGAACCCCATCATGACGGTCTGGTTATTTCCTTGCGGATCGCCAGCGCCTGTACTACGACGTATTACGGTAGATGGGGGCGGCTCAGTCAATCTTATTATGTTGGGTACCCTTAAGGAAATGAACATCCCGAGAATCGGAGATTGTCAAAAAGTCTTCGATCTTTGGTAGGCTTCGGTGGTGAAGTCAAAGAAAGCGGTGGGGGAGATAAAGCTTCCAATATACTCAAGGGCCTCAACACCATGGAGCGGTTACTGCGTAATTGATTGCGCAACATCTTACAATGTCATTCTTGGAAGACCGTGGATTCACGGAATGAAGGCCGTACCCTCCACTTACCATCGGTGTGTGAAGTTTCCAACACCTTGGGGTGTCGCTAAGATTTACAGTGATCAACGGTGGCCAAGGAATGTTACAAAACTTCAATGCAGGCGTCTACATCTCCAAAACAAGCATAGCAATTACCGAGGAAAGTACGTGAAGTCCTGGAAGCTAGGGAGGATGATGTGAAAGAAGTATTGTTAGATCCTTCCAACCCGGACATCAAAGTACTTATTGGCACTGACATCCCGTTAGATATAGAAGAGAAGCTTGTGAACCTATTAAGAAGCAGAATAAAGAGTTTCGCTTGGAAACATGATGACATGACAGGCATTAGCAAAGATGTCATCACTCACAAACTTAACGTAGATCCTAGCTTTAAACCAGTGCACCGAAACGTAGAAAGTTTGCGAAACCGAAATCAGATCATCAAGGAGGAGGTAGAGCGCTTACTCAAAGCCAACATGATACGGGAGGTCGATTATCCAAGATGGTTGGCGAATGTGGTTGTGGTAGAGAAGAGAAACGGGAAATGGCGAGTTTGCGTCGACTTCACCGACTTAAATAAAGCACGCCCAAAAGATCCTTTCCCTTTGCCGCACATAGATTCATTAGTTGATGCCACCTCGGGTCACGAACTCCTCACTTTCATGGACGCGTCCTCGGGATTTCAACAAATTCGAGATGGAACCATCGACCAAGAGGACACTTGCCTTCATAACCCCCAGGTATTTATTGTTATATTGCCATGCCTTTTGGACTAAAAAATGCGGGTGCAACGTATCAAAGGCTCGTCAACAAGATGTTTAAGGATCGGATTGGGGACACAATGGAGGTATACATCGACGACATGGTAGTAAAATCCAAGAAGGCCGAGGATCACATAAGCAACCTCTCTCAAGCTTTTGACATCTTGGATTGTTTCAATATGAAACTTAATCCGGCTAAATGCAACTTCGGAATGAAGGCCGGCAAGTTTACGGGTTATATGGTTACTAAAAGAGGCATTGAAGCCGCCCAGGAACAAATACGCGCTATTCTCAACTGTCATCACCTCAATCTGTCAAGGACGTCCAAAGATTGACGGGAAAAATTGCCGCACTCACTAGATTCATTTCAAAATCCTCGAGATCGATGCAAACCTTTCTACGACATCTTAAGAAAGAACAAGAAGTTCCAATGGGAGGAACAACATGAAGAAGCTTTTCGGGAGCTCAAAACTTACTGTCGACACCTCCCTTATTGGCCAAACCTCGAGATGGAAGAACATCTTTACATCTACCTAGCGGTGTCCGAAGGCGCTAAGCGCTTGATCTTGGTGACGAACGAGATGGTAATCGGCAACCCATCTACTATATAAGTAAGACACTCTTAGATCTTTGAGACCGGTATTCTCATTTACAAAAATTAATTTTAGCTTTGATAAGCTGCTTCTATTAAATTAAGGCACTATTTTGAAACACATACTATTATTATGCGCACTAACTATCCTATTAAGAATGTCATGAGAAAACCAGAGATGTCGGGTCGAATGGCGAAATGGTCTGTACAATTAAGCACATACGACATCAAGTACGAGCCCGAGCTGCAATAAAATCCCAAGCCCTGGGCGATTTTGTGGGCGATTTCGATCCAACCCTACAACAAGAGGTGGAATTGGAAGTACAACAACTTCAAGATGATGACATCCTAAAAATTTGGACTCTCTACACGGACGGTGCTTCCAACATGAGAGGTACGAGGTCTTGGAGTTGTACTAAAATCGCCACGAGGGACATAATACCACAATCTATCGATTGCGGTTTCAAGGCTACCAACAATGAAGCGAGTATGAGGCTCTAATTGCGGGTTTAAGCTGCAGCCCAAGACTTAGATGTCAAGCATATCCGGGTGTTCATGGATTCATTACTAATTGTTAATCGGTACAACGGGTCCTACGTCGCGAAAACGCTAAGATGACAACATATTTGGAAATTGTAAAAATTATTTCGGCCAAATTCAAAACATTTTCCTTGGAACAAATCCCACGGGAAGAAAATTCTCAAGCGAGATGCTCTGGCAAACTTGGGTTCGGCCTTCAAAAGCTTCTCACAAACCGGTATCCCAATCATACATGTTGACATCCCGACAATTGACCATCTTGAGATGTTCGCCACGGATGCCGACATACTTGCCTCTCTGCGGCAACCTCTTGGACGGCTCCTATTATCAAATATCTCTTAGATGATACGATCCCGATCGAGGAGAAAAATGCAAGAGCCTTCGGGGTAAGAGTATCTAAATATTTACTTATTGATAATCTCTTGTTTAGAAAATCTGCCGAGTCACTACTTAAGATGTCTAGAGGCGAGATAGAGCCCATCGGGTTCTCGGAGGCTGCACGAAGGAGATTGTGGAAATCATACCGGGGGCGAAGTTTACATACTAAAGCTCTTAGAATGGGCTATTTACGGCCTACAATGAGAAAAGATGCCGTTGACTACGCAAAGAAATGTGATTCTGTCAACGACATGGGGACATCTGCACCCGGCCAGTGACTTGCTACATCCTATCCTGTCACCATGGCCTTTTATGGTTTGGGGAATGGACATAGTAGGAAAACTTCCCATAGCACCGGGGACGAGTATTTCTTTTGGCCATGACGGACTACTTTTCTAAATGGGTAGAGGTGAGGCATATGTGCAAGTTCGTGACAAAGAAGTGATATCTTTTATCAAAAGGAACATATTCGGCCGATTCGGAATTCCATCGAAGATAATTTGTGACAACGGCTCTCAATTCATCGGCAAGAGGACCCAAGATTTCTTGACATCTTGGGGTGTTAAGATGGTGACATCTTCGCTGTTCACCCTCGAAGCCAATGGACGGGCGAGTCTAGCAACAAAATAATAATCAGCAACTTAAAAAGAGACTAAACCGGAAGAAAGGACGTTGGGCGGAAGAGTTACCAATGGTCCTATGGGGCGACGGGGACGACATCTAAGAATGCTCTTGGTCAAACCCCCTATTCACTTGTATTTGGGCCGAATCTATTATTCCGGCGAAGTCCTTGTACCAACGGCAAGATACGGCTTGCGACATCTGAACATAATAAAGACATCTTGATACATGACACGGATACGTGGACGAGCTAAGGGACATGGCCAAAGTTCGCATGGCGGCATATCGGCAAAGGGTAGCCCGATCTTACAATAAAAACGTAAGGGTTAGAAGGTTTCAAGTAGGAGACTTAGTCCTACGAAAGGCATTCCAAAATACCAAGGAGCCCAATGCGAGCAAGCTCGCCCCAAAATGGGAGGGACCCTACTTAATAGATGCACAAGCCGGAAAAGGAGCATATCGCCTTGCAACCTTGGATGGCGAAATGATACCGCGAAGTTGGAACGCCATTCATCTCAAAAGGTATTACATTTAAATATGATTTCCCATGAACTCATCTTTCCTAGGTATGAATCGTCTTTTAATTCTTTACAACCTTTCTTTTCTCATATGCATCTTTTTTATTATTTACAAGTTAAGATGTCGCTAATACACTTTGTGGAGAGACGTCAACCTTAGTTGGCGTCCATTTTTAACGTGTTTCTATCTTATGAGGTATTGACACATTTACATGGGGACATATCGAATGCACGCAAGGAACAACAATTTCTCCTCCGTTAGAGGCGGCCATCTCTTCTCAAGTAAAGGTACACAATCCCTTCTAAGGTTTAAAGAGTTAATTACCTCTTTCTTAAGAAGTTAGGTTACCACACCTTCGCTTGGAGCGCAAGTTATCTCACTAATTGAGGTGTGGGGTGGGCCTATATGGGTAAACTCATATAGCTTACCCATTCCCACTCAGTTAGATGATTGATCTTAAGTATTATTCTTATGGTTATGGCATATTCGTGTCATCTAAGTATCTACGGTTTATGGCATATACGTGTCATCTAAGTATCTACGGTTTATGACGTATACATGTCATCCTAAGTACCTATCATTTCGACATACTATCATGTCGCCATATGTGCAAAACATACAAAAAATTATCCAAAAGAAACAAGCCTTGACGTGCTTGAAAACTATTAAACCATAACTAAACTAAAGCAACCATAAAGTATCCGAACTACCAACAGTAAACGTGCACAAGTGTTGGACCAACCCAACACATAAAAAAGATTGTCTTTAGTCCTTATGGACCCATTACAAACCAAACAAAAATAAAAATTGTCTTAAGGGATTCCACCCCAGTAACATCAAGAGAAAGTTTATTTTACCTTTTCGGAGTGGCATTGTCGGAGGTATTGCTCTGGACTAACTTCACCGGGTTTCTAAAAATCACCCAGTCGGTGTCCTCGCGGCTGTTCCGGATCCTTGAAATCATCGATTGCTTTTTCCTCGTGAATTCGCTTTGCAAAGCCATTTTCTCTTCATTCGAGGTTCCAACTAACATGCTCTCTGCACGATATTCCTCAATCATTTGGATTCTAGTTTCAAAGGCTGCTTTTGCAGTCTCATGCACCAAGTGGTCCCGAAATGCTTCCATCTCCCTTTCATGACTGATGTCAACGCTTGCGAGCCTGGACCGCCATTTTAATATCTCTTCATTCTTGTCCCTGATCTCCAATCCCCTTTCCCTTATTATGTTTGCAGCTTCCTTGAAGTCCTTCTCATATTCAACCTTACTCATGTCGTAGGTATCGCATTTTTCCCTCAATATCCTAATTTCTTTGGACATTAATTTAGCCATCGAGACAATCTATCATCAACAAGAAGAGGTATTTTACTAAAAAATAAAAGAGGATCAAGGTGTCCACGATTCAAAAGCAACTCTTACCTGATTTTCCAACACTTCTTCATTCCAAATTTGTTTCTCTACACCGGAGATTTGTTCCACCCTTTTTCTCTTCGGAGTAATCTTATCTATCTCTGGTATGTTCCCTTCCGCTTTCATCTTACCTTTATATTTGGCCACAATATCACCTGTCGTCAAGCCGGAGAAAGTCACTGCATATAAGAATATATGTTAGCAGGATTCAATAAAATAGCCAAGTGATACGTTGATTCTGACTTACTTGAGAGCGTCGTAATTATAGAGGAAAGATAAAAACTGTATACTTTGGAAGACTACTCTCCCCGTAATATAGTAGGAGACGTCTGATTTGGATAAAGGATTTGGAGAAGATGGGATAATCACAATAGTTATCCAGAATTGCGGTTATCAAAACTCTTCCTTTTTAATCGCCTCGTATCCCTAACCGTCGCATTGAAGCCAGTTAGAAGATGAACGGTTAATCAAGAGAAAAACATTTTGCCTCTTCAGTTGCCAACATAGTCACAAACTGTTGTGGGCATTTTTCAATATGGCGACATCTTCAATTGATCCTGCATATCGAGATGTCATTACACTGTAAGTATTGTTTTAATATTTACTTGTTCAATATTTCCTAATATTCTTATTCTTATTTTTCAGTAATTAAGAGAGAAATGCGGAACAATCTTCAAGCACGTTCAACAGACCTTCAAACGGTTAGGGCGACTTGGTCTCACGGAGGTTGAAGTGATAAACCAAAATGCCGAGATTATAGGAACCATATTGACTCTTTCATATCTACTTGTATTTAAGGGGAAATGGAGACGAAAAAACACATTCATGCTCATACGCACACACTCTACACACAAGCTCTTGTAATCCTCTCCATTATCTTCCAAAGTTGTAATCGTGATCATTATAGTGAAACCTTTAAGGTTGGAGACCTAACTCCCGGGGTTTTTTCCAAAGAGGTTATCACCTCCAAGGTTTTCCTCGTTAACAAATTGTGTTGTCATTATCTCTTTTTCATTCTTTTGTTCCATATAATCGAATTCCATAGTTCCCTCCTTATTATTCAATCCACACACTAAACCTAGTTAAGATTCTACTTTATTGTTTTTTCTACCAAAACACTCTCCTCTTTCTTTTCTATTGAAATAATGGGTAGGATTCAGGAGATTATCGTATGATTTTCAATTTTGCTTGATTAAAAAAAGGTCTTTCGACATGTAAACATAAAATATGTTGTTCATTCCAAAATAAGTACTCCAATCTTATATTAAATTGCAAATTTTTTATTTTAGGCGTTGCACTAAAAATCACAGACACTCAAAATGAAATATCTCTCTCTCTATATATGTGTGTGTATGTGTGTCAAATAATTTAATAAAATATCAAAAATAGAGGTTATAAAAGACTAAACACAACTGCGAAATTAACAAAAACAACTGTAAACTTAACAAATATGTCAAATAATCTCATAAAATAGCAAAAATAGAGGTTATAAAAGACTAAAAAACTGTAAACTTAACTAAGAGTAATTGTGAACTTAACATATGTCTAACAATCTCATAAAATAGCAAAAATAAAGGCAATAAAAGACTAAAAAAATTGTTAACTTAACAAATATGTCAAATGAACTCATAAAATTGCAAAAATAGTGGCAATAAAATACTAAAAAGAATTGTGAGATTAACAAAAAACAACTGTGAACTTAACAAATATGTCAAATAATCACACAAAATTGCAAAAATAGAGGCAATAAAAGACTAAAAACAATTGTGAACTTAACTAAAAACAAATGTGAATTAAGTAAATGGTAGCCATTTTCATGCATAAATTATGAATTTAACTAAAACAACTGTGAACTTGAAACAACTGTGAACTTATCAAATTTTCTTCAGATTATTATATGTTGATACTACTAGTTTGAATCGTATTGACGATACAAACACAATAGTGGTTTCAGATTTTTTTTAACTTATAGATTTTAAGATATTTCATTTTAAAGTTTTGTGGAGAAAAAAAAAGAAAGAGAGAGAAGAAGGAAAGGGAAAGCGCAGAGAAGCTGAAGGTAGGTACATCCACGTCATTTTTCTCAAAATGCAGGAATAAAAAAGAAAATTTTGAAAAAAAAAAAAAAAACCTCGCCATTCCATTTGGCGAGTTTGAACGGATAAAGGTCAAACTTGTTGGTGATTTTAGTGTCATCAACTGTTTTATTGTAATGGTGGTTTACTAGAGATCAATGTGATTCATATTAGACTCGGATACGAGTAAGGGAAAGTGTGGAGTACACACTCGTTTGAGATAATACGAAATCGACCACGATAAAGAAGTAAAGGTTAAGGGGCAGCACATTTGACTTTGCTGATATGCTCGGCCGAGCAGAGTGCTTGACTCGCCCGAGGATAGCATAGCAGATTGTCAAAGTTTCTTGACAGTCATGCTTGGCCGAGGCATATGCCTTGCTCGGCCGAACAGAATGATTGACTCGCCCGTGCAGTTCACATGACACGGTCGAGCAGCTGGGCAAAAGTCTCTGGACATCTTTGCTCGGCCGAGCAAGGCTCATGACTCGGCCTAGCAGTTCCTGAACAGGTATTATTTCAAACTGAAAGGACACAATGGTTAGCCAAAAATCATGATTGTTGGAAACTTAACTGATACCTTCTCATCTGTTATTAATATGGAGTTTGATCTCTTTTGTAACATAGAAAAATACAAGGAACAACAATGAAAACACAAAAAAATTCTCAAGTTTAATATTTATCTTCTTTGCCTAGAAACAAATTGTGTGATTGTCTTATCCCAATAGAAATTTCGTGTAACCCAGGCAATAAGGGTCGAAATATTTTATTCGGAAAGTGAATTATATACGATTCAATCATATATCCAGCATTATTATCAACACTGAAACCCTATATCCCCAACAAACGAATAAAGTATTTTGTGATAATCATGGTTGGAGGAAGTACTGTGAAGGAGATGACGACTAAATTTGGGAAGCTGGACAAATTTGAAGGGCAAGATTTTAGACGTTGGCAGAAGAAGATGCACTTCCTTTTGACAACGTTAAAAGTTGTGTATGTTCCATCTACCCCTATTCCAGAATTGTTGGAAGATGATAACTTGGAAGCAGTTAGACGCTGATCGAAGTGGGAAAACGATGACTACATCTGCAGAGGACACATATTAAACGGTATGTCTGATTCTTTGTTTGATATATATCAAAGTGTGGAATCTGCAAAGGAGTTGTGGGATTCTCTTGAATCCAAGTACATGGCAGAGGATGCTTCAAGTAAGAAGTTCCTTGTAAGTAATTTCAATAATTACAAGATGGTCGATTCAAGGCCTGTCATGGAACAATTCAATGAACTCCATAGAATCCTTGGACAATTTACACAACATGGGCTGAAGATGGATGAGTCAATATCTGTTTCAAGTGTGATTGACAAGTTGCCTCCCTCCTGGAAGGATTTCAAACACACCTTGAAACATGGTAAAGACGATCTGTCCTTGGTTCATCTTGGTAGTCACTTGCGCATAGAGGAATCTCATAGGGCGCAAGAGAATGACAAAGGCAAAGGAAACGAAGTTGGTGGACCCTCGGTAAATATGATTGATGAGGGTGGAAAGAATAAAAACAATAATCAAAACAAAGGAAAGAAACGTAGTTTTAAGGACAATGGTTCTGGTCCCAACAAGAAGCCTAAAGTGGCATATTGAAAGTGTGTCAAAATTGGTCACTTTAAGAAGGATTGTCGTGTTAGAAACAAAAAGGATGGCGCAAGCACCAGTGGTTCGGGAAAGGGGTCTAAGGATCATTCTCAAGACCAAGGTCAGAATTTAGTACATGGTTGGAACAGATTTATTAAAAATTCTGTTTCACTAATTTCTGAATCATTTTGTGTACAGGATGATGCAATTGCGTGGTGGATTGATTCCGGTGCCACAACTCATGTTTGTAAAGATCGGTGTTGGTTTAAGACATATGAACCAATGGAAGACGGATCTGTCCTCTACATAGGTGATGACCATTCCGCTTCTATTCAAGGAAAAGGAAGTGTGGTGTTGGAATTCAGTTCAGGAAAAACTATTTCTTTGGTTAATGTATTGCATGTACCAAAACTTCGTAAGAATTTAATTTCTGGTCATGTATTGAACAAGTGTGGATACAAACAAGTGTATGAATTCGATAAGTATATCTTATCGAAGTCTGGTGTATTTGTAGGATTTGGCTATTATAATAATGGGATATTTATGTTGAATTTGAATAATATTCCTATTGACTCTAGTTCTGTTTATATGACTTCTTCTATTGTTATCAACTCTTCATTATGGCATGCTCGTTTAGGACATGTTCACTATAAAAGAATGCTTGAAATGTCCAAAGATGGTTTAATTCCTGCTATTTATAAAAATACTGGAAAGTGTAATACTTGCATGTTGACAAAAATCACTAGAAAACCTTTTAAAAGTATTACAAGGAAATCTGTAAAACTTGAATTAATACATAGTGATTTATGTAATTTTCATGCAACTCCATCTTTAGGCAATAAAAAGTATATTGTCACTTTTATAGATGATGCTTCTAGGTTTTGCTATATTTACTTGCTACATGCAAAAGATGAAGCCCTAGATAAATTTAAAATTTATAAAACAGAAGTTGAACTTCTGAAATTACCCGGATCCGAGAGGCAGCGCGTTCGCGCCCCGGCATCTGGCATCCTTCGCGTTGGCGGCGGTTTTGTCTCGCCGTTTGTTTTCGCATTTGTAGAGTCGCCACGCCGTTTTTATTAAGCCCAAAACATTGAAAAAGGGCATCAGTTTAAAGATAATTTTAAACTGTTTTTGTGTGATGAGATTTTGAGTTCGGAGGTCAGATGACTCCTCGGGAAGAGAATATTAGAATATTAGAGCTCACCCGAGTCGCCTCGTAAAACGAGTCTTTCGGATACCCCTAATATCCTTTAAATGTTGTGTGTGTGTGTGTGCTTTTTAAAAATGCATGTTGTATCGGATGTCTACATTGTATGCTATGTATTGAAATGTATTGAAATAGTAATGGAAGGAAGCCTTACCAATGTTGGTTCATGTCTGTCTTCCGCTGGGGAATAGTGTTTGAGGTCGGAGTAGCGTTCCGGTACGGATCGGGATTGCTTCGGGAGGGCCGGTTGTACGCGGACGAGTTTCGGCGTGAGTTGATATTGCAGGCTGCGTTCGGGCAGAGGTTCGGCGTGCGTGGGGATCGTCGGGATCACTCGGGCAGAGGTTCGGCGTGCGTTGGGGTGGCCGGAGTCACTCGGGCAGAGTTTCGGCGTGGTTTGGGATCGCCGGTTTGACTCGAAAAGAGCCGGGACGCCTCAGGAAAGACCAGGCAAGGCCTCGGAGTACCACGAGGGGCCTCAGAGTACCTCGAGAGTACCTCGGGGCAGCGCGGGAGCGTCGCGGGAGCGCTCGGGGAGGCTTCGGAGCACCACGAGGGGGCTCGAAAGGCCTCGGAAGGATCCGAAAGGGGCCGGGAATGCCTCGGAAGGACTTAGAGGGGAAGCCAGAAGGCCTAGGGAGGAAGAGAGAAGTGGGAGGTGTGTGAAAATGAGGAGGGGGAGCCCTCTATTTATAGTGCCAGATTTGGTGCAAAGAGGTCCGTACGGACCTCCTTGGTAATCCAGACTTTTGGTTTTCCTCGATTTGAGGGAATCTGTGATGATGGGGAATATTTGCAATTATGATGTTCCCTGTGCAATAAGGTCCGTACGGACCAAGTTGACATGCAAAGAGGTCCGTACGGACCAACTGCGAGGGTAATCATTTTCCCGGGATTTGAGGGAATATTGTGGACTTTAAGAAGATTCAGTAATTATTAAAGCAAAGAGGTCCGTACGGATCATTATTGCTTTTCCAATTTCCTGAAAATTCCCAAAAGGTCCTTTTGTCCCTTTTTATCCCAGAAAGGCTCCTCCTTGGTTTGGCTGGGGGTTTTGAGAGGGTTTTGAGAGCCAGGGGTCATCGAGACTGCGTTGATGAGTCTGCGGTGTTTCCCGTGTGTTTGAAAGGGGGTGATCCAGATTGGGGTACTTACAACTTCAACAAAATGGCTTGATTAAAACCTTACGTACGGATAGAGGTGGTGAATATTATGATCCTAAATATTTCCAAACCGTAGGGAAAATTCATGAAACTACGGCTCCTTATGTACCACAACAAAATGGTGTGGCTGAAAGGAAAAATAGAACTCTTGAAGAAATGGTTAATGCCATGTTATCTTACTCGGGCTTGAGTGACGGGTTTTGGGGAGAAGCCATGTTAATGGCTTGCCATTTATTGAATAGAGTTCCTAATAAAAGGAACAAAATTACCCCATATGAACTTTGGTATAAGAAACGATCCAACTTGACATTTTTGCGAGTTTGGGGTGTAGGGCCGTGGTTAGACTTCCGGACCCTAAAAGGAAAAAGTTGGAAGAAAAAGGTATTGACTGCATCTTTGTTGGATATGCTGAGCATTCCAAGGCATATAGATTTTATGTTATAGAACCTAATGATTTCATTTCTATTAACACAATTATAGAATTGAGAGATGAATCTTTGATGAGAATCGTTTCTCTTCAATACCTAGACCAAAGGATATTATACCAATATCGGCTGAATCTCAAATAAATGATCATTCAGTTGAGGTACCAAGTGAGACACCCGAACCTCATAAAAGTAAAAGAGCAAGAAAAGCTAAATCATATGGTTCTGATTTTCAACTATATTTAGTTATGGGATCAAGAGATCAAATTGAATCTCAATACTCTTACTGCTATAGTATAGAGGAGGATCCAAGAACTTATGATGAAGCAATAAAATCTCGAGATGCTGGTTTTTGGAAAGAAGCAATTGATGATGAGATTAGTTCTATTATGGAAAATAATACATGGGTCTTGTCTGATTTACCACCAGGCTGTAAACATTTCGGGTGCAAATGGATCTTCAAAAAGAAGATGAAAGTCGATGGAACAATTGACAAGTTTAAAGCTCGATTGGTAATCCAAGGCTATAGACAAAAGGAAGGGATCGATTACTTCGATACCTATGCACCGGTTGCTCGTATCACTACTATTAGATTACTGATAGCTTTGGCAGCTATTCAGAATCTATTGCCATCAAATGGATGTCAAAACAACATTTTTAAATGGTGATTTGGAAGAAGAAATGTATATGAAACAACCTGAGGATTTGTTATGCCAGGTAATGAGCATAAGGTATGTAAGTTAATTAAGTCATTGTATGCGCTTAAGCAAGCACCTAAACAATGGCATCAAAAATTTGATGAGGTTGTTTTGTCGAATGATTTTGTATTAAATCAATCAGAAAAATGTGTATATAGAAGATTTGATGAATCCGGCAAAGGTGTAATCATCTGCCTATATGTAGATGACATGTTAATTTTTGGCACAGACCAAAATGTAGTTGATAAAACTAAGAAGTTTTTGTCATCAAAGTTCTCTATGAAGGACATGGGAGAAGCTGACGTAATTCTTGGTATAAAGATTAAACAGATGAACAAGGGAATTGCAATTACACAATCTCATTATATTGAGAAAATTCTCAAAAGGTTTAATTGTGATGATTGTTCTAAAGTTAGTTCTCCCATGGATCCAACTAAAAAACTTGTGTCAAACAGTGGTAAACCTGTGTCACAGCTCGAATACTCAAAAGCCATTGGCAGTTTGATGTATGCTATGACGGGCACTCCACCTGATATTGCTTATGCAGTTGGAAGATTGAGCAGGTTCACTAGTAATCCTAGTAGACAGCAATGGCATGCAATAACAAGGGTGTTCAAGTACTTAAAAGGTACTATGGATTATGGTTTATGTTATTATGGACATCCTTCTATATTAGAAGGTTACACAGATGCTAGTTTGATCAACCAAGAAGATTCATCTTCTACTAGTGGTTGGGTGTTCTTACTTGGAGGAGGTGCCATTTCTTGGGCTTCCAAAAAGCAGACATGTATTACACATTCTACAATGGAATCTGAGTTCGTAGCATTGGATGCTGCTGGAAAAGAAGCAGAGTGGCTTCGAAACTTGATTTTTGAGATTTCATTATGGCCAAAACCGATATCACCAATCTCTATCCATTGTGATAGTGCAGCCATGTTGGCTAGGGCTTATAGTTAGATTTATAATGGCAAGTCTAGACACTTAGGTGTCAAACATAGTATGATTTGTGAATTGATCATGAATGGTGTGATTTCAGTTGAGTTTGTTCGGTCTCAACAAAATTTGGCTGACCACTTGACGAAGGGGTTAGCTAGAGACTTGGTAAATAAGTCAGCAATGGGGATGGGATTAAAGTCCATCTAATTCTCTAATTGTGAGATACCCAATTCCCTTCTAATACAACGTTAGAAGCCTGAATTCAATGTGGAAAGCTCACAGTTGGAGATTGGAACACATGTTGTTATCTTTCCCAAGGTATATGTTCAGACTTGGAAGTAATGGTTAGGTTGAAGAATATCTTCTTAATGGTTCCTTTGAAAAATTGCAAATGCAGGTGCAAGATTAAAGGAACTACCTATGTGGACATGAAGCTTTGCCGCTTCAAGAAACTAGGACTTGGCTTCCTATATGTTCACTATTGGATATGGACACATGGCTTGTAATAGTGTCAGGATTAAACAATAGAGTATTGTACGAAACTTATGTGTATAGTATCTTCAAGTATTCATATGAGTTGATGGGTTCAATCGTTGGGACACCCCGATTCTCGAGTATTTGAAATGTGTATTATACTAAGATGAAAATTCAATCACAAGACATTTTCATTTATGCATTCGTTTGTTTCGTTATTTATAAGATTAATAAATCAAAGGATTACACTAAAATGAAGGGGATTTGTTGGTGATTTTAGTGTCATCAACTGTTTTATTGTAATGGTGGTTTACTAGAGATCAGTGTGATTCATATTAGACTCGGATACGAGTAAGGGAAAGTGTGGAGTACACACTCGTTTGAGCTAATACGAAATCGATTACGATATAGAAGTAAAGGTTAAGGGGCAGCACATTTGACTTTGCTGATATGCTCGGCCGAGTAGAGTGCTTGACTCGCCCGAGCATAGCATAGCAGATTGACTCCTACATAGTATTTCGTTAAATATCTATATCTATATATATATATATATAATAACAAAGAAGTCTAAGATTCTCTCTCAAAAATGTCAGCATCAAAAGGTAAAATAGTCCACATAGTATTTCACTAAGGGCAGCCAAGTCTTTCAACTTTAGGACAAAATAGTCCGTGCAATAAACGCACCGACAGAGGCACGTGTGTAGGCAGATTTCCTTTTTTTTTAATTGCGAGTTTAGCCGATCACAGGAATCGGTTGTGACAAGGATCGGTAAATCAAGGGTCGATAAATCATTGATATGGTGACCGGTAAATAATAAGTGGATGATGAATCCAAACCAAGTCACAACCCACTGTTGGAATTTTGGTTTTGTAAAAGTGAGGTTTGACCGACTTTTGACCAAGAATTCCATGGGGTTCCATTTTAGGAAAATGGAAATTGATTGTATATTAATAATCTACAATTGGAGTAGATTAATTTGATATACTCCCTCTATCCCGATTTAAGGTTCTTACTTTCCTTTTTAGTCTGTCCCAAATTAAGGTTCTTACTTTACTTCTTTCCATAAATGGCAAGTATTTTATCACTATTCCCTCCACTCATTCTCTCTCCTACATTATTTTAATACTCACAACACCATTATAATTTACTATTCCCTCCACTCATTCTCTCTCCTATTTTATTTTCACACTCACCACACTTTCAATATAATATTTCCTCCTTAATCTCCGTGCAAAGTCAAACTCAGAACCTTAAAGCGGGACGGAGGGAGTATTTACTTTCTCAAAACCAATTAGTGGTGAATGAGAAATTAATGTTCAAAGTATGCAAAATGAAATGGGTATATGAAGAGTGTATGGGATATGGAATAGTTATCCCAGATTGCTTAAAGATGTAAAGTAATGCTAGTTTATAAGTGGATCCATCCAAAGGAGTAGTCAACAAGTTGATCTCCTTGGGCCAACCTAGGTGGACTATTGGGCCAATCATACAAGGAGAAGCCCAATTGTGCTAGATTTTGTACTAGCTCAATTTGGACCACACCCGCGAAGCGCGCGAAGCCCGCGAAGGTCGCAATGGGCGCTTTGAGGCGCACACTTTGCACTTTGCATCGTCGCTAAGGAGCCTTAAACTTTTGACAAAAGTTGGCTCGATTCATGGTTCGATGGCGGTCCATGGCTCAAGTTCGGTTCAGGCTTAGGGCGAGTGGGCTCGTGGTGGTTCGATCCATTCCAAGTCAAATGGGTTAAGGTTGGCAGTTGGTTCGTGGTTGGCAGTTGGTTCGTAGCCCAGAATTGGTCCAGGCAAGCGCTTGGGAAATCTGTGGATTGGGCCGAGGCCCAGTTGGGTTCGGCAAACCCAGCAGATCCGGTTTGGATTGGGCCGGGTTCAGCAAGGCGGATCCGGATTGGGTTGTGATGGTTCTTGAAAAGGTGGGTGTGACCCATGCCTTTTCAAATAGGCGGGTCAAGGCTGTTGGGCCAATCCAGCAGATCTCCTCCCTCCATTCAGATCAGATCCAAGGGTTCAAATTCCACCAGACACCATTTGTGGTTATTACCAATAAACACCTTGACTCTTCATACACTATAAATAGACCCCCTGGTTTGTCAAATGAAATCACTCATTCATTCAATCACTTATCTCTTTCATATATTCTCTCTCTCTTCTCACTAGAAGTAGATATTTAACTGAATTATGGAATTCGGTCATAGAATTCAACGGAATTCTTAACATCATGAAGTAGAAGATAGAGCATCTCGTTGCATAAGTCTTCTTCAAAGTCTGGAAGTGTTAAACACGAATTTTGTTCGCCGAAGTCATTAATTTGGAGTGCTCCTATTAATGACTGTAAAGTCGTTTCATCTTGAGAGAAGATTGCCGCTAATCCGTAAGCACCAGTGCGGGGCAAAATCTTCTTGCGGAGATTGTGTCCAACACAATACTCGACTTCTTTAATTACTCGGTTTGCTTTAATTTCCGCATTCTAGTTTATCTTTATTTCCTGCCCCGTTAATTACTTTATGATTCATTATTTATTTGTCATTTCGTTAAATTCCAGAAAGCCTTATTTATTGTTATATAAACAATTTTCCCAACAATCGCAAGAAGATATTAACGATTTCTTGTTTCTATGCCAAATATGAGCCAATGATGATGGACAATCGAAGGACATTATCAATAGAGACTTAACGAGGAAAATGACGGTTTCCAAGGAAGGATAACTAGAAGAGAATTGGAAGTTAACTAGAAGATAACGAGAAGGTCAACAATAATCCCGGAAGTGATTCAAAGAATTGTTGACAACATAGAGCGGACTTATAACCGAAGAGGAAGAGGATGATGATCCAAATTCGCCAAGGCAAATAAATCGAAGAGAAAGAGGATGATGATACATATTTGTCAAGGCAGATAACCGAAAAGGAGGATGATGATGATCCAGATCCAAAAAGAAAGATAGCCAATCCGCAAAGTCAAATAGCCGCAGAAGAATGGGATCATGGAAAATCTCATATGTATTACGTACATACTGAGTGGACCAAATGATTCTCCTACAAAGAGCACTTTCTCGTGGGGACAACCAAAGAGTTATAGAACACTTTGGAACAGACTATAAGGTTCAAGGAACCAACTCCAAGATTTGTTACAAGATATGGTAAGACCAATCACGTAGCAAAAAGTTTGTCGTATTCCAAGAAGGGAAATGGACAACATGAATCAAAGCCAACGTCAACGAAAGGTTGAATATGCTTGATTGGGAATTAATGGGGTTTGAAGCCAATTTAGCAAGTTGAAGGTCAACCCATGAGAATGGTGGATAGACACTGGAGCTGAAACTATCCACCATATATATGCTGATAAAGAGAGCTTTTCATCATACACTCTTTTCAATGGAAGAAAGGTGTAAATGAGAAACTCTACTACTTCGAACGTCGTGGGACTTGGAAGGGTTGTGCTGAAGATGACTTCAGACAGAGAACTGACTCTCGTGAATATGTTGCATGTCCCAGACATTCGCAATGTTGAGCAAGGCTGGATTTAGACAAATGTTTTGAGTCAGATAAAACTATATTGACCAAGAAAATTTTGTTTCTTGGTAAAGGGTACCTTTCCTAGAGGTAAAGAGCATCGGTGTTTCTTTTTTGAAAGGTTCTAATTTATGGCATGATAAATTAGGTTATGTGAATTTCAACACAATTAAGATGTGAGTGAATCAAGAATTAATTCTCATGAATAAATTCAATTCAACTGACAAGTGTGAAGTTTGCGTGGAAGATAAAATGACTAAGTCATCATTTTCTTCAGTAATAAGAAAAACGACGCCTCTTGAGTTAGCTCACACAAATAATTGTGATCTAAATTCAGTGCAAAATCGAGGTGGGAAAAAGTATTTAATTACTTTTTAAATGGTTGCACAAGACATTCTCTTGATAAGGAAGGATGAAGCCTTGGAGGCTTTCAAAACTTATAAGAATGAAGTTGACGAATCAACTTAATATAAAGAAGATTCGAAAAGCTAGAATGAGGGGAATATGCGGCGCCATTTGAGGACATTTGTGAGGTTTCCGGCAGTATTCATCAAACGATCGCAACATATTCAATTCAGTCTAATGCTGGAGCTAAACGCAAGAATCATACCCCTTAAGAGATGATAAATGCAATAAGCTCTGGCTTAACCGAATTTGTGGGGGAGCTGCAATTTTTTTGAGATACCCTTGAAAGGATTTGATAAAACTAAATACAGATTATGGCATAGTTGTAAAACGTTTTATAAATACTTTAAGTGTGGGGGTACACCTCGAGTGTGGGGGTACGAGCTAAAGTAAAAGTACTTAAGCCAAATACAAGGAATTTGGTATTCCTTGAAATCATATTTCCTTAAAGTAAAAAGGAAATAATATAAGTTTAAGAAGAGAACTTATAAAACTATAAAAGATTTATCTTAATAGTAAGATGAACTAAGACACAGTTTGTGGACAAAAGAAGCTAGTCTTTTGGTCCTAATTTTCTATGGTAGAAAATGAAACGAAAACTGTTAAATAATGTTGTAACATTTAAATGAATAGTTCATCATACATTTGGAAGATGGTTGATCTTCTTCCATAATGCGAACCCTTTGAGTTGCAAATTGGTTCTTAAAAGGAAGTATTTGAAAGATGAATCTATAGACGGAAAACTCTTGAAAGATAAGACTTTCAAGAAGTGTAGTCAAGGGAGTTAGAATTTCAAAAGATAGATTTCTAAAAGGAAAATAATCTAGAGAAATAAACTCTATTGAGACAGATTTTAATCTGAAAAAGCAGATTATTGATCTCGAAAGTGAGACTCTTGAGATATAGAATCTGAAGAGAAAAGATTCTTAAAGTAATAGACTCTTTAATGGTAGAATCATAAGAGTTAGATAAATTCTCCAAGATAGACTCTCAAATAAGCTAAATTCTTGAGAAGTAACATATAGATTCTTGAGAGATGAAATCTATAAGGTAGAATCTTGAGAGGTAATCTTTGTAAGGTAGATTCCTGAGAGTTAGACTCTAAGGAGGTCAAACCACTTAGAGATACTGAATATTTGGGAAGTCGAATCGGTACAGAGATGATAACCACTCGAAGAAACTGACCGATAGAAGAATTTGATCACTCGAAAGGATTGACCATTCTAGAGAGACTAAAAGTCTAATAAAAAAATTGTAATAAATCACTAAGTATAGTCAAAGTACTTGGAGTACTTAAAGATATTCTTATGATTACTGATTACAATAAATAAAATATTCAATAGTATGAAAAGAATATACTTATTGGATATCAGACACAAATAAACTCCAAGGTGAAAATGTGTTCATAATAAATGGAGCAGCGGTGTCAAACTTCCAAGACAACCTATATAACTCAATTCAGTAAGGAATCTGAGTCGATAGCGTTAGATAAAGATAAAAGCTAAATGGTCTTGGAAAATATTCCTTTGTGGAATAAGTTTCTTTCTACATGACCTAAGGCATTGTGATGACAATGAGAAATAGGAAAAGGTACAGAATATCTTGGTAAGTCAAAGACTCAATGATCATTGACATATTACTATAAGACATTTGATCTCAAATGGGACTGTCACAACTAGCCATGTGAAGTCAAAAACGGATCTGTATACCAAAAGGTATGAATAGGAGATCAAATTGTTTGGTAAGGGGATTGAGGTTCAAAACCAACACAAACAAAGAAATCCATAGTGGACACTCAACCTTGAGAATTGGAGATCCCATGCCCTTGGTTCAATGAGACAACTAAATTATGGAAATTCTAGTATGTGCGCTTAGAACTAATTATAACTCATTCTCAGAAGCCATCAAATTGCTAAAACACCTGATGACGTGTGGTGAGGGTAAGCTTAAAGCTTTTAATGATTCATATACCTATGTGGTGGAGTAGAGCAGGATACTCTTTATGGGAGATCACCTATATAAGTGAGAAGTAATAAGGCCGCTTCTAAATTGAAACACTTATGAATCAAGAACGGTCCTGGGCCGAAATGGACAAAACGTTTTAGAGTTATTATTTGTGTGAATACTATTGTCTTGGTATACATTATATAGTCACTGGTTCAAAGCGTCTCGCTACCAAATGACTAGTATATCCTATAGTATTTCACTCGGGAAGGTTCAAGGCCATAAGCTACCTATCTCGATGCAATAATAGTTCGCCGGAACTTCCAGACGAGTCTGCATTCATGCATGCATTAATTTGTCATTCATGTGGGGGATTGTTGGAATTTTGATTTTGTAAAAGTGAGGTTTGACCAACTTTTGACCAAGAATTCTATTGGGTTCCATTTTAGGAAAATGGAAATTGATTGTATATTAATAATCTACATTTGGAGTAGATTAATTTGATATATTTACTTTCTCAAAACCAATTAGTGGTGAATGAAAAATTAATGTTCAAAGTATGCAAAATGAAATGGGTATATGAAGAGTGTATGTGATATGGAATAGTTATCCCACATTGCTTAAAGATGTAAAGTAATGCTTGTTTATAAGTGGATCCATCCAAAGGAGTAGTCAACAAGTTGATCTCCTTGGGCCAACCTAGGTGGACTATTGGGCCAATCATACAAGGAGTAGCCCAATTGTGCTAGATTTTGTACTAGCTCAATTTGGACCACACCCGCGAAGCGCGCGAAGCCCGCGAAGGTCGCAATGGGCGCTTTGAGGCACACACTTTGCACGACCGCATCATCGCTAGGAGCTAAGGAGACTTAAACTTTTGACAAAAGTTGGCTCGGTTCATGGTTCGATGGCGGTCCATGGCTCAGGTTTGGTTCGGGCTTAGTGCGAGTGGGCTCGTGGTGGTTCAGTCCATTCCAAGTCAAATGGGTTACGGTTGGCAGTTGGTTCGTGGCCCAGAATTGGTCCAGGCAAGCGCTTGGGAAATCTGTGGATTGGGCCGAGGCCCAGTTGGGTTCGGCAAACCCAGCAGATCCGATTTGGATTGGGTCGGGTTCAGCAAGGCGGATCCGGATTGGGTTGTGATGGTTCTTGAAAAGGTGGGTGTGACCCATGCCTTTTCAAATAGGCGGGTCAAGGCTGTTGGGCCGACCCAGCAGATCTCCTCCCTCCATTCAGATCAGATCCAAGGGTTCAGATTCCACCAGACACCATTTATGGTTATTACCAATAGACACCTTGACTCTTCATACACTATAAATGGACCCCCTGGTTTCCCAACAATCGCAAGAAGATATTAACGTTTTCTTGTTTCTATGACAAATATGAGCCAATGATGATGGACAATTGAAGGACATTATCATTAGAGACTTAACGATGAAAATGACGGTTTCCAAGGAAGGATAACTAGAAGAGAATTGGAAGTTAACTAGAAGATAACGAGAAGGTCAACAATAATCCCGGAAGTGATTCAAAGAATTGTTGACAACATAGAGCGGACTTATAACCGAAGAGGAAGAGGATGATGATCCAAATTCGCCAAGGCAAATAAATTGAAGAGAAAGAGGATGATGATCCAGATTTGTCAAGGCAGATAACCGAAAAGGAGGATGATGATGATCCAGATCCAAAAAGACAGATAGCCAATCTGCAAAGACAAATAGCCGCAGAAGAATGGGATCATGGAAAATCTCATATGTATTACGTACATACTGAGTGGACCAAATGATGCTCCTTCAAAGAGCACTTTCTCGTGGGGACAACCAAAGAGTTATAGAACACTTTGGAACGGACTATAAGGTTCAAGGAACCAACTCCAAGATTTGTTACAAGATATGGTAAGACCAATCACGTAGAAAAAAGTTTGTCGTATTCCAAGAAGGGAAATGGACAACATGAATCAAAGCCAACGTCAACGAAAGGTTGAATAGGCTTGATCGGGAATTAATGGGGTTTGAAGCCAACTTAGCAAGTTGAAGGTCAACCCATGAGAATGGTGGATAGACACTGGAGCTGAAACTACCCACCATATATATGCTGATAAAGAGAGCTTTTCATCATACACTCTTTTCAATGGAAGGAAGGTGTAAATGAGAAACTCTACTACTTCCAACGTCGTGGGACTTGGAAGGGATGTGCTGAAGATGACTTCAGACAGAGAACTGACTCTCGTGAATATGCTGCATGTCCCAGACATTTGCAATGTTGAGCAAGGCTGGATTTAGACAAATGTTTTGAGTCAGATAAAACTGTATTGACCAAGAAAAATTTGTTTCTTGGTAAAGGGTACCTTGCCTAGAGGCAAAGAGCATCGGTGTTTTTTATGTTTACCTTTTGAAAGGATCTAATTTATGGCATGATAAATTAGGTTATGTGAATTTCAACACAATTAAGATGTCAGTGAATCAAGAATTAATTCTCATGAATAAATTCGATTCAAATGACAAGTGTGAAGTTTGCGTGAAAGATAAAATGACTAAGTCATCATTTTCTTCAGTAATAAGAAAAGCGACACCTCTTGAGTTAGCTCACACAAATAATTGTAATCCAAAGTTAGTGCAAAATCGAGGTGGGAAGAAGTATTTAATTACTTTATAAATGGTTGCACAAGACATTCTCTTGATAAGGAAGGATGAAGCCTTGGAGGCTTTCCAAACTTATAAGAATGAAGTTGACGAATCAACTTAATATAAAGAAGATTCGAAAAGCTAGAATGAGGGGAATATGCGGCGCCGTTTGAGGACATTTGTGAGGTTTTCGGCAGTATTCATCAAACGATCGCAACATATTCAACTCAGTCTAATGCAGGAGCTAAACGCAAGAATCATACCCCTTAAGAGATGATAAATGCAATAAGCTCTGGCTTAACCGAATTTGTGGGGAAGCTGTAATTTTTTTGAGATACCCTAGAAAGGATTTGATAAAACTAAATACAGATTATGGCATAATCGTAAAACATTTTATAAATACTTTAAGTGTGGGGGTACACCTCAAGGGTGGGGGTACGAGCTAAAGTAAAAGTACTTAAGCCAAATACAAGGAATTTGGTATTCCTTGAAATCATATTTCCTTGAAGTAAAAAGGAAATAATATAAGTTTAAGAAGAGAACTTATAAAACTGTAAAAGATTTATCTTAATAGTAAGATGAACTAAGACACAGTTTGTGGACAAAAGAAGCAAGTCTTTTGGTCCTAATTTTCTATGGTAGAAAATGAAACGAAAACTGTTAAATAATGTTGTAACATTTAAATGAATAGTTCATCATACATTTGGAAGATGGTTGATCTTCTTCTATAATGCGAACCCTTTGAGTTGCAAATTGGTTCTTAAAAGGAAGTATTTGAAAGATGAATCTATAGACGGAAAACTCTTGAAAGATAAGACTTTCAAGAAGTGTAGTCAAGGGAGTTAGAATTTCAAAAGATAGATTTCTAAAAGGAAAATAATCTAGAGAAATAAACTCTATTGAGACAGATTTTAATATGAAAAAGCAGATTATTGATCTCGAAAGTGAGACTCTTGAGATATAGAATCTGAAGAGAAAAGATTCTTAATGTAATAGACTCTTTAATGGTAGAATCATAAGAGTTAGATAAATTCTCCAAGATAGACTCTCAAATAAGCTAAATTCTTGAGAAGTAACATATAGATTCTTGAGAGATGAAATCTATAAGGTAGAATCTTGAGAGTGAATGTGCGCTCGCCCGAAATTTTTGGAATTTCGAAAATAATGTGAAAAGGAGTCGCCACGCCGTTTTTGAGAGGAAACATTGAAAACCTTTTTTTAGAGAGAAAATACGGGTTCGGAGGTCAGGTTACGTGTTGGGAAGAACCGAGAGTTCACCCAACACGCCTCGTCCGTAGACGAGTCTTTCAATTAAACATCCAAGCAAATCCAAAGTGTGTGCAAGTGTTGACAATGAACAAATGTGATAAACATGCATTTTATTAATATGAATCGAGGCTTACAACTCGTGAGCCCATTATTTAGGGAGGCCACATCCCTGCTACACCAATCTAAAACAGATTACAAGAGAAAAGGTCTCTGCAGATAGGTCACGATATGTCACATGACACATGTTACAGGTGACCACATATGTCGCGTGACACAGGATCACCTTGGAACAATGTGTCGCGTGACATACAGAGGCCATCTGCAGAAACTTACACTATGAACACCAGAATCAACAACAACTAATACAGATCTAATTAATTGGCTAGATTAGATACGAAATACAGAAATAACGACAATTCGACCCCGGGAGTGTGGATATGGGTAGATCCACACCCCCTTGGGGTTTAAACACCAAATTCAAGCAAATATTCAACAATAGTAATTCAATTACACAGATCAAACAATTTAAACAGAGAGATTGCGATTGGGATTCAGTAATCTAGACAGATAGAGTCTGATTACTGAATCCTAACAGAAGTAGACAATAGAATTAAGGAGAATTGAATAAAAGGAAGAGAGAAGAGGGAGTTTGAGATTTGTTACCCTTGATGCTTCCACGAATCCTATATCAAGTTAGATACAGAACCCTTCAATTCACTGCTTCTGGTCCTGGGGTCTTGAGAGAATTGGTGCAAAGGATTCAAGTGGATTGGTTTGAGAAATGGGTGTTGATTGGAGGGAATTGGGTAAGTTAAAGGTAGGAGAGAGAAAGAGTTGTGTTTGGGGGGCTTTGTTACGATGCAATTTCTGCAGAGTAACGATAGGCTAAAGTTGGGATTCATTTCTGAGAGGGGGAGGGTCTTATTTATAGGCTGCAGTTAGTGGTCACCTTGTGTCGCACGACTATACGCAACCACTTTCCATGCCTCAACTTGTCGCGTGACACAAGGTGGCCTCAACCGCTTTTGGCGCCAAAACCAGTTTCTGGAACATTCAGGCCTAAATGCCCAAAAGGTCCAAAAAGGTTTATTCCCAACAAGTCCCTGGGCATGAGTAAGGTACCAAAAGGTACTTCCTTCGCGGAAAACCTATGAAATGTTTCCGGAAGTCTCGGGATAGGCCGGTAATTTTCCAAAATGCCCCTTAATGCAATTTTATTACATTAAAATGCATCTAAAAGGTTGCGAATTGGATTGGCGTACTTACAGAGCCCCTCGACAATGTCACTTTCGGAAAAAGTGGGGTTGTCGATAAAATAAGACCCAATCCCAATGAGCATTAAGGGATAAGGTAACGGGCTAGAGGGTGAATCGGGGAGTCTAATGGCTAGACCTTTCTGAGAAAGGATTCCTACGTATCCCTTAAGAAGGGAATCAAGCCAAATCGTAGTTCGGAAATACCAAGACTAACCACAAGCAAGAAAGGAGTAGAGACGTGTCTTCATACCTTTGCTGTGCTTACCTGTGACTTCTTGAGGGGTTGGTACTACTGCGGTTGGCTAGTAGCTGCCTTTTGTGCCAGGTTGTAGCTGCCGGAGGGTCTCATGCTGCAACTGGTATTTGCGAGTAGCTGCCGGAGGGTCTCATGCTATCGCTGTTGACGGGTTGTAGCTGCCGGAGGGTCTCATGCTACAATGAGTCGTTTTGTGGATGTCGGTGGGTCTCATACCACTTTGTTGGTGCAGGGTAGTTGCCAAAGGGTCTCACACTACTGCTGCTGACGAGTTGTAGCTGTCGGAGGGTCTCATGCTGCAACGGGTCTTTCGTGGATGCCGGAGGGTCTCATACCACTTTGTTGGTGCAGGGTAGTTGCCGGAGGGTCT
Source organism: Adenophora triphylla var. japonica (assembly GCA_022495995.1). NCBI lineage: Eukaryota > Viridiplantae > Streptophyta > Magnoliopsida > Asterales > Campanulaceae > Adenophora > Adenophora triphylla. Next base: position 472,045 of record JAFEMH010000974.1, on the reverse strand, counting down.
CACACTACTGGTGCTTCTCTTCGTGGATGCCGGAGGGACTCATACCACTTCTGTTGCTCTGATGGGAATAAGTGTAGTTGCCAGGGGACTCACGCTACTTCTTTTCTGCTCTTTTGTTGTTCTTTTGCCGGTTTTGCTGCTGGACTATTGTTGTTGATTGTTTGCTTTCCTTTTTGTGCTCTGAGCTTTGCTTGGGAAGCCGAGGACTCTGATTTTGTCTGTGTCTCGAGGCTACTGATCTTCTCGCTTGGTAAACCGGGGACTCTGCATTTCTGGGGAGTCGGCTTCTTTCTTTTTGCTTGGTAAGCCGGGGACTCTGCATTTTTAGGGAGTCGGCTTCTTTCTTTTTGCTTGGTAAGACAGGGACTCTGCATTTCTTGGGAGTCAGCTTCTGTATTTGCTTTGGGGCCGTTGATTCTGTTGCTTTTGTTTGATAAGCCGGAGACTCTGCTTTCTGGGGAGTCGGCTTCTTTCTTTTGCTTGAGGCCGTTGATTCTGTTGCTTTTGTTTGATAAGCCGGAGACTCTGCTTTCTGGGGAGTTGGCTTCTTTCTTTTGCTTGGGGCCGTTGATTATGTTGAGCTCTGTTTGGGAGGCTATCACAGATACGGGCTTTTTGTAGTCTTCTTTTTTTTTTTTTTAGTTTGGCCTGAGGGCCAGTCTTCGAGGTTCTGTGAGACTCAGTTGATCATTGTACCTGCGAGGGAGTCTATAACAACTCCAAGCGCTGCATCTAACTAAGCTATCTCGTTAGCAAAGATTAACCTATGTTAGCTTGTTTGCACGAGCCTGTCCGTTCTGGGAAAGAAACGCGATCATTGTTTTAAAAGGTCGGCTTTGTCAGGTTTGTGTATGAGGTTTTGGGATTATCTTGGATAGGTGTGTATAGTAGGGGTCCTCCCTCGTGTATTTTCATGCGCATGTATATGAGGGTAGGAGGTGTATTATAGCAACGGCGAGTCGAGAAATGCTCTGGGGTAACCGCTGCAAGCCTTTCTATATTGTCTGATGTCAACCCAATGTGTCGCCCGACATGCCATGTCTGCATGGTCTATTGTGTCGCACGACTGAGAGGAGCTCATAACAGGTCATTTTTAAAGTCGGTTCAGGCTTCATTTGCAAGAACTGTCTTCTTAGTAGAGGAAACCAGCAGCCCCTATTTGGCAGATAAGCGAATTCTTTGGCCAAGACTGATACTTTCGGCTGCAATGGAGCATTATAACGAAGAGGTTGCTTCCCGGGAGTGTCAATTTCATCGGGACTTTGTTGAAATTTGGGGATTTCATCTGAGGCAACATAGGAAGGTTATTGACAAGCGGTACAATATGCCGTGCATTTGGTCCTTAAAAGATTGGAGGGTCGACTGGGATTTGCTTCGGGCTGCATCCTGCTTCTGGGACTCAGAGCGCCATGTCTTTTCTTTGTCATACAATGACCTGACCCCAACCATGGAAGACTTTAGGGCATTGACAGGCTTGGGCGAGGCGGTAACTGTAGCATTCCCACGGGACGGTCGGTCGGTTGTGGAGCAGCTATCGGACTTCTTGTGTCTGCCGGCGGATCAGGTGTTATTTATGATTCTGGGCGATGGGTCCATAGACTTGACTCGGATGGCTAGGTTATGCCTATCCCGTCCTGAGCTGTTTAACCTTTCTACCTCTTTGGATATATTTATGCTGTTCACCCTGTCGGCTTACTATTTCTGCGGATATGCTGGAGTCTGCTCAAGTGCGTTGCTGGAGATTGTCAGGCAATTGAGGGGTAACCAGGGTATGGATCTTCGTCAAATTAAATCTGGCCAAGGGGAGATGGACATTATACCACTGTTGCTGGCTGAGACCTACCACGGCATTGACAGGTTAGCAGGGGGATCAGACTTCATGGGAGCAGGCAATCCCGGTTTGTTATCTCTGTAGTTCTCTGAGAGGTTACGCTTGATTGGGCCATTACCAGAGGGTCGGGTGGCAATGCCCTGGGTGACCCGGCCACGTAGGCTTCTGAGGGATATAGCTGCCGATAGTTGGCAGATGAGAGTGTCACGGTATGAGACTACTGATCTAAGCTTTTGGATTCCTGCCTGGAATTTACAGACCATGAGAGACACTCAGGATGGATCAGTAGTAGTCAGACTGCCATGCTTGCATGTATCTTCTTTTTGTATCCCATCATTGGTGAGCAGACAGTACATGTACCCTCAGCAGATTGTCCGAGCTTTGAGGGAGAGGCTGATGACCGATGCTATTCCGATGTCTATGACCGAGCCCCAGGTTATACAGTTTTTCAGCAGATCCTTTCTGGAGGGTTTTCTTCCCACTCGTGTGCTTCTTCGGCAGTCCAGAGGGTTTACATTTCTGACCACAGAGTATCTGATTTGGTATGAGGAGCATCAGGGTCTTGTGCAGTTGGCTATAGAGGCTCGCCGTCGGGAATACTTGGGAGCAGATTATCCATCCAGTCGGTCTCTTAGGGATGCAGAGGCAGGGGGAAACCTAGACAATGTTATCGGTGATGCTGCTGAGGATTATTGAAGACAAGAGATCCGGAGGGCTGCTTTAAGGGATGATCCAGAGGTGATGGCTCACAGAGAAGTATTGAGACAAGAGAGAGTTGCTAGGGTCGCCTTGAGGGAGACTGGTCTGATTGAACCACCGGTGCGTGTTATTCCTGAGTTGGGACGGGCTCAAACCGATTTATTCGACATTCCTAAGCTAAAGACCTCCCGGGGACCGAGGAAGAGGAAGGACAGAGGGGCGAGTTCGGGAGCGGGGACGAGTTTCTAGACACTTTCCTGAGAGATAGGAGACTGTTTTTGCTTTGTGTTTTGAGAGTAGGAATTATTTGTATGGGAACTGAGTATCCTTTGATTACTTAATGCAGACGAAATAGATGTTGAAAATTTATTCCTTTTATTCGCAGCAGGCTCTTTGAGTCAAAAGCAGGTCGTGCTTGAACTCATCAACAAGAATATTAACTCGACATAAACCTTTGAAAAGCTTTGGAACTGTAATCAAAACACTTTTTGGCAGGATGAGAGGTTTTGCAGTGATTTAGACCGAACCACAAGTGGTTGCCTACGTTCCCCTTTTGTAAGAGAACTTAAGGGGCTCAGGTTTCCGTAGTTCGACTCAATCAATTTTGTGTTTAAGAAAGGGGAGGATAGAAGGGGGACATGGTGCAATCCTGTTTTTTACCTAGACCGCCCTTTTAGGGTTTTCGGTCTAGCTGGGTATATTCTTTAGCACCGGGCGCGTCCCTTATTTTTGCATGGACTGCCTTTTGAGAGTTTTTCAGTCTCATCTGGGACAATTTTGTTGCGCCTTTATTTCTCATCATCATTTTTTTCTTTTCTTCTTTTTTTAGAGGGGGAAAAGACTCGATCATACATAATACCTCCGCAACTTGTCACCGTTGACGGGGTGCAGAAATGGGTTGCCATCCAAATCTGTCAGCTGCATAGCTTCTCCGGAGAATATTTTCTTCACTAGAAACGATCCAACCCAAACAGGTGCCCATTTGCCCAATGCACTGCTCTGATTCGAGGGCTTCATCTTAAGGACCAGATCACCAACCTTGATGTCCCTGGGTTTCACTTTCTTGTCAAAGGCATGGGCCATTCTTCTCTGGTACGCCCGGTTATGCTCCATGGATTTTAGTCTGCGTTCGTCTAACAGAGCCAATTCATTGTATCGACTTTGGAGCCATTCAATCTCATTCACCTCATTTTCGAGCAAAACCCTGAGGGATGGAATCTCTAATTCAATGGGCATGACAGCCTCCATTCCGTAAGTCAGAGCGTATGGAGTTGCACCGGTCGCAGTTCGAATTGAAGTGCGGTAGCCCCATAATGCTAAAGGCAGCTTCTCTGGCCAGTCTCGTCCCCGTTTGACCATCTTTTTTATGATTCTTTCCAAGTTCTTGTTGGCAGCCTCAACAGCACCATTCGTCTGTGGTCTGTATGGTGAAGATTTATGGCGTTTGACCCTGTATTCAGTGAGTAACTGATCAGTTTCTCCTTCGAAATGGGTTCCATTGTCAGAAATAATCTCATTTGGGACTCCGTAGCGGCAAAAGATCTGTTCCTTTATGAAGCGAGTGACCTTCTTGGCTGTGAGCACTTTGCAAGACGCAGCTTCTACCCACTTTGTGAAGTAATCTACCGCGACCAATACACATGAATGTCCATTGCTTCCGGGCGGAGTTATTTTCCCAATGACATCAATTCCCCATGTTGGAAGGGCCACGGAGTTGTCATACAATATAGGTCATGAGGAGGGATGTGATTAAGGTTGGAGAACCGCTGGCATTTATCACAAGTCCGCACAAACTGGATGCAATCAGTCTCCATAGTAATCCAGAAGTAACCCATTCTGATAATGCTATGCATAAGGGATCGAGCGTTCATATGAGGTCCGCAGGCACCGTTATGAACATCTTCTATTACTCTTTGGGCCTTTTCTTTGCTGATACAGAGTAGGAGTGGGCAACCTTCCCTTTTCTTCCATAGCTCATTGCCAAGTATGACGTACTGTGCTGATAGTCTCTTTAGAGCTTGCAATCATTTGGCATGAATACCCTTTAGGTCTCCTTCTTTGTCAACAGGGAAGGATGCTTCGCCATGCTTGAGATATTGAAAGATCTGGTTGTACCACGGTTCACTGACGATTTCGATCTCAATTTCGCAATAATATGCAGGATTTTCTCGCCTACCGACTCTGAACAGTTTGATCGACTTTCCTTCTGGGATTTCTACCAAAGAAACCAGAGTAGCTAGGGCATCGGCAAATCTGTTCTTGTCTCGTGGCAGGAACTGGAATGACACTTCCTTGAACTGACCGACGATTTCTGCGATGTAAGCATGGTACTTCTGGAGACACGGATCTATAATTTTCCATTTGTTGGCAGCCTGATTGATTATCAATTGGGAATCACCGAATACTTCTAACACTTCCACATGTTGCTCGAGGGCAGCCTCTAGACCAGCTATGCAAGCTTCGTACTCGGCGGCATTGTTGGTAACCGAGAAGTTCAGCTTGATAGCTATGGGGGTATGCATGTCGTTCGGATCTACTAGTACCATCCCGATGCCATTACCTCTTTTGTTCGCTGCTCCATCAAAGAATAACTGCCACCGGTTACTGCTTTCTATAGCAAGAATCCCCTCGTCTGGAAATTGGAGATCTGGTCCTCAGGCTTCTGTAATGGGGAAGTCAGCCAACTGATCCGCCAAAGCCTGTCCTTTGATTGATTTCCGGATCACATATTTGATATCAAACTCAGCTAAGAAGAAGGTCCATTTTGCCAATCTGGTAGAGATGTTGCCTCTGTCACCTTGGAACAGATACCTGATTGGGTCCATCTTGGAGACCAAGTGTACAGTGTGGGATAGCATATAGTGCTTTAGCTTTCCGACCACCCAGACCAGAGCTGCGCATGTCTTCTCGAGGGCAGAGTAGTTCAACTCGCTACCTTGGAATTTGTGGCTAACAAAGTATATGGCATTCTCTATCTTGGAGTCCTTCTTCTCTTGCGCTAGCATGGCTCCGATAGCTGTGTCTGTGACCGTCAAGTATAATAGTAAAGGCTTGCTTCCGTGAGGCGGACAAAGAATGGGAGGATTGACAAGGTAAGCTTTGATCCTCTCGAAGGCCAGTTGGCATTCCTCGTTCCAAACCACTTCCTGATTCTTCTTTAGTAGCTTGAAGATCGGCTCACACATGGAGGTCAGTTGGTTGACAAATCTGCTGATGTACTGTAGATGACCCATAAATCCATTTACTTCGAAGACAGTTCTGGGCGGCTTCATTTCAACGATTGCCTTAACTTTTCTGGGATCTACTTCGATGCCGCGTTCTGTGACCATATACCCCAGGACCTTACCTCGAATAACCCCAAAGGTGCACTTGGCTGGATTTAGTCTCATGGAGTGCTCTCAAATTCTATTGAAGAATTTCCTCAAATCAATGAAATGCTGTCCATCTGACCCTTTCGAGTGAATAATCATATCATCTACATACACTTCAATCTCCTTGTGGATCATGTCGTGAAACAGGGTAGTGACGGCTCTCTGATAGGTAGCCCCAGCATTCTTCAGACCAAACGGCATTACTGTGTAACAATAAGTACCCCATGGAGTTGTAAACGCTGTCTTGTCCTGATCTTCCTCAGCCATTTTGATCTGATTGTAACCCGCAAAACCATCAACGAAGGACTTGACCTCGAAGTTTGCGGTTGCATCTACTAGCATATCAATGTTGGGCAAAGGGAAGTCATCTTTGGGACTAGCCTTATTGAGATCTCGGAAATCTACGCAGACCCGAACCTTTCCGTTTGCTTTTGTGACTGTTACAATGTTGGCCAACCAAGTCGGATATTCAATCACTTTGATGAAGCCCACCCGTAGGAGTTTTTCAATTTCTTCTTTCACCTGCAAGGACCACTCAGGTTTTATCCATCTCAACTTCTGCTTGATCGGCTTAATTTCTGGATCTAGAGGAATCCGGTGCTCTACGATAGAAGTATCCAGCCCAGGCATATCTTTGTAGGACCAAGCAAAGACGTCCATATATTCTTTAAGCAATTCAATCAGGGCAACCCGTTCATCTCCGGAGAAGAAGCTACCAATCTGCGTTTCTTTGGGTTCTTCTGTTCCTGTGTTCACCGTTGTCAATACCTCATCGGCAGCTTGGGCCCGACTTTCCTTTTGATCGCAAACCTGCTTTGAATCATTTTCTAAAATTTGCTCGTCTATTAAGTCTGCATTATCCTCAATTGAATTAGGCTTAATTATTTTTAAATCTTGATGATTATTTTTTGTTAAGCGTTCAATTGTTAGATTTGCAATCACGGGATACTCAGAAAGTTCAACCATTTTATTCAAAGCATAGGGAAAGACAGTGTTTACAACTCGAAGATGGTATTCTGTCGTGAGGACATCAGACCGATCAGAAGACTCGAATTCGATGACAAGAGATTCAGGAGACCGACTCAAGACACGAGGAACAAATTTAGACTCGGAGGGACAAGGACGAGGTTTGAGCCCAAGCTTTCCAATCATAGTCTCCCTGTCTGCAACCGGTCCCTGAAATGAAGTCCAGCTCTATAGCGGCTCCTCTGCGACGGTCTTCAAACTACTCAGATCTGCCACTGGCCCCTTTTCAAACTCCAGCATGGCTATCACCTCGCTATCAGAGGAAAAGTCAATCAAATCTCTGAGATTTTCAAACAGATCTGCCAAGTCACCATCAATATCTATAGGATCCGCGCCACGAATTTTGCATATTGTGGGTTCATCCAAAGCGAGCTTCTCAAATTGATTCACATAATCAGGTTCCCAGAAGTGGTAGTTGTTTTCATAAGTGGCAGTAACACCTGGTCTTTTGGGCAAGCTATTAAACATTTCCTTCACCGGGTTTTGACTGCCGACAAACCTCCGAATCGCCTTCAACCTTTCTTCCATTTGGCTCAGCTTCGGCTCTGGGCAAACAAACATTTCTCCATCTTCTTTGACAAAGTGTTGGTTCAACGACCAGCTGTACGGGCGCATCTCAGGCCTCTTGTACCTCTTACCAGCAGCTGAGGTCATCTTTTCTTTGAACGCTTCAGTCTTATCGTACGCTTTGTCTTTTTTTGTTATAGCATACCCTAGGCCTTGCTTGTTCCTCTTGGCTTCTGGCATTGCAAAATGACACGGTCCCCGTTGATGTTTTCCCAGCCCCAGACCAGGGATATAGTTCATGCCTCTCATCATTTTCAGCATAGGAGGGATCTTGTCGGAGGAGGTTGTCAAGTCTATGGTGCAGGCCTGCCCTTTGGGCTTCTCAATCGTAAAACCACTAAGTATCAAGTTTTCCTGGTCGAGCTTGATTTCCATCACTGGCAAGGTGTTGGTGCTGGTTTCCCCAATCGTAACGCTATCACCATAAATGGTCGTCAGCACTCCTTCTTGCACAAATTTTAAACACTGGTGAAGAGTGGAGGCTACCGCTCCAATCTCATGAATCCAGAGTCTGCCCAGTAATGCTGAGAATGTGACCGGAATGTCGATAACTTGAAATTCTACCATCATCTCCTTGCCTCCAAACATCCAATTCAGAGAGACTATCCCCAACACCGCCCTAGATGTCGAATCGTAGGCTTTTATGGTTTGGTTGGATGGTTTAAGATTCTGTGCATTAATGTCCAACATACTCATCATTTTAGCAGGGAGCACATTCATAGCTGACCCATTATCTACCAACACATGGGGAATCCGCCGTCCTTCCAGAGGCACCGTGATATGTAGAGACTCATTATGCTTCGCACCATAAGCAGGCAGGTCAAGATCTGTAAAAGTAATGATGTTCCCATACTGCGCAGTTCCAATCAGCTGACAGGCCTCGTCTGGGGTGGCGTTGACAGACACTTTCGTTTTGGATAGGGCCTCTTCCAACTTTAATTTGTGAGGGTAGGAGGATGTGAGTAGGGACCATAAGGAGATATCGGCTTGTGTTCTCTTTAACTGCGTTAGGATCGGGTCTTCTTGGACTTCTTCGCTTCCCGCCGATCTGTAAGGATTCTGAGAGGACTGAGGGTTAGAGACCGCAACTGCCTTACCTTTTCCGGACGGATCTGAATTATTCACTCCCAACATTCTTCCTGAACGAGTCAACAGATTAACTTCTTGATGATCATCAACCACAAATTCCTTGCTGGCCTCCTTGAGCTCTGCTAGCGTAATCGGAACAGGACGAGTGCTGTATGGCCACGCCGCCTGCCTTATTTCATTTATGGACAAAGGCGCCTCTGCATTAGCCGCTATCCTGAGTTCCTCCAAGGAGATTGGGGAATCTCTAGGAACCATGGATGATATAGTGTTGGCAACCACATGCTCTTCATAATCGTCATAATCAGCAGTATTATTCAAACCATACAGATCATCAAGATACAAAACATAGCAGAAATTATCTTTCATTTCATCAGAAAATGGGATTACATCAGTCACAATCTCATTACAACCAGCATTACCACTTTCATCTATTGACTTCCCAAACTCTATTACATTGACAAAATAGTCTTGCCCGAAGTCGATAAGATTCACGTTGTTACTTGGCAGAGGATTGTTGACCACATTCGGGCGAGGAGATTTCTCAATCTTCTTGTCATCTACCAAACCTTGAATTATCTTTTTGAGGGTTATGCAGGAATTTGTGGTGTGCCCTGGAACGGTGAAATCGACAGCATTTGCTAGCATCCATATGGGGATTAGGACGAGCAGGACTATAATTCTCCAATGGCTTGATCATACCGGTACGAAGCAATCCGTTGAAAACTTCCTCTATAGACATGCCCAAATCATCAAATCTCGGCTACGGCTTAGGCTGAAACCTCACTGCATTCTGCACATTATTACCTCCTATCTGTAGATTGTTGATACTGTTGTCTTTGGCCACTTCTCTTCCCCTTGGCGCCATTGCTGAAACAGGGTTGGGTGTTCGATATCGGTAACCTCCACTACCGCTGCCACCACCGGCATTTGCATTCGGGGTTTGATTGAACAATCTATTTTCACTTCTAGCTCCCATTCCCACCATCTCTCGTAGATCTGGGTACCAACCTTTCCCGATGGCTTCCCTGAGCACTGGCTTAACACATGACAAGAAAATGTCTTTTTGGTCCTGGAGGGGTATCGACTCTGATAGCTCATTAAGCTTGGCGTTCCACCGTTTGTAAAATTCTGTAATTGACTCATCAGCCTTCTGGATAGTCCCCACTAAATCATCCCGAGTGGTACGCCACTCCAAATTGCCTTTGTACTTCTCCAAAAAGGTTTCTGTTATCTGGCTCCAGGTGGAGCGACACTCTTGTTTCAAAGCCAAAAACCATGTGAGCGCTGATCCCTTCAAAGTCAGGTGGAAGTGAGATGCCATAAACTCGGGTGTACAGCCCATTGCTCCCATTGTCATAACATAAGTATCTATATGAGTTTTCGGGCAAGCAGTACCATCGAAGTCCATTTTGGGCATTTTGAACTTGTGCGGCAAAGGCGTTACTTGAGTGGGATCCACAACCTTAAGACCACTAGAACCCACGGTCAATTTGTCGATCTGCTGCTGCATTTGCTTCAATAAGGCTGTTACTTCCGGAGTCAAACCTGGAATCTGGGGAATAGCGGGAGCCACTGTTGATGAAGGCACTGGGAAATCTGAATTAGGTCCAACGGGCAAAGCTGTTGATGGGAGACCAAAGGTACTGGGGATACCAATGTTACCATCCAACAGACTAACAGAGTTGGGAATTCTGTTTCCATACATATCATAGCCATTAAACTGCATGCTGGGGTTCTGGGAATTGTACTGCGCTAACTGACCTCTGAATTGACCAAAAGAAGAAAATCCTGTACTGACACATGGAGCTGAATACGGAGTGGAACCATAAAGATGCTGAGTAAGTGTAGAACACACTGCAAGCTGAGGAAAACTGCCTTGGAGCTGAGACTGCTGATACCTTGGAACACTATCTTGGCAAATTTGATTCCCTGAAAGCCGATACTGACCACTCTGCTGCACATTATACTGACCACCCTGATAACCGTCGGGGTACACACTGAACTGTGGTTGGGGGTAACTGGCTTGGGACTGAGACCCATACTGAACCTGTGGCATCGGGACATTGGGAGCCGAAGAGGAAGTGAGATCAAGGAAGTTCACTGGATGACCACCACTCTTGCTAAGACCTTGCTGAGCCACCTGATTATATGCTTGGGAAGAAGGGGGAGGAAACTTTCCTTGGACACTCATGATCATTCCTGGAGATGGCATTTGCTCAGGGCGCGGGACATAGCTTGTGGGAGGAGGCATAGCATTGTAACTGAGTGGAGCAGGATGGATAGGAGAAACGGGTCCAATCTCGTTTTGGATTTCTTCTGTGATCTCCTCATAGGAACCGTCCTCCCGACGAAGTACTGCAATCCCTTTGGCTCTCATGGCCTCCACAAAGCGGTTATGAGCTTCTTCCTCACGGGCCTTAGCATTCTGAGCCAATAGACAGGCCTCACGTTCTCGGGCTAGAGCAGCTTCCAACGTTACCCTCAATTCCTCTGTGGTCATATCATTCAGACTTGGCTGACCCATTGTCACTGAGCCTCCAGCGGACTGAGCAGAAAATACATCTCCGTTCCCGGCCATCTCTGATTCTACACCAACTGAAACTGCTTGAACACGAACCAAACGAGCTCCTGGGACAAATGAACGGGTCCAACTCGCCGTAGCTGCAGGGGTAGAGATGGGTTTATGAGGTGATGAAGGGAAATTTTTAGGAACGGGAGAGGGAAAGGAACGGGACAGACTCGCACAAACAATCTTATTCATCTTCAAGTATAAATTAGTATTTTAAATCCTAAGTACGGTTGGAAAAGGGGAAGCCTTTATTCATGCTAACTATACCTTGGGGAAGCCTAGGGACGCAACGTTCAAATTACACTAAATGCCTTGTTTTGAAATATATAATAGGTAATGATACCTAACCAAAGCCTAACATCATTATGGAATGGAGAGGTTGTCCAAATTTCTAGGGAAATTTGGGCAGCATGACGGGTCTTTTCGAAGAATTTTGAAGAAAAATCTGGCATGACCTCTCGTCGGTGCACGTTGACAATGCGGCATGATCTCTCGTTTAGAACACGCCACGGGAGTGACATGTCCCCACGTGAAATCATGTTGCATTTGGCAACATGCCCACAAGATGCGAGGTTTTGGGGGAAGGTATAAGGACCTACGATATGTTTCAAAAACAATTCATTTTGTTGTAATAAAAACATTGTATCAAAAACCAACCGTGGGTAAGGTTTAAGTGTGGTGCCACCTATAACGCACTAGGGGGTTAGGTTTGATTTCAGGCGCTCAAGCGTAGGCGAATTTCATGGCCGTCCGCGATGCCGTCAATCGCACCCGAGGGTTCTAAGTCTAAGTGATGTAGTGTGCGGATGACTATATTCTTTTATTTACAAAAAACAAGATTTTTTTTTATTATTTTTATTTTTATTTTTAAAAGAGAAAAGAAAACACACACACACCCTCACAGGAGATACAGGGAACAACAATCAACTGAGTCACATGCGATCCAAGGGACTGCCCTCAAACCAATCCTTCTGAGTATCTGTTCAATGGCCACTCGTTGTCGCGTGACAGAGGACATCAAGAGACAAAGATGTCGCACGACCTGGGTGGTCACTGAACCAACATTCTGCAACCATCAAATCAGCCCCTGCCTCTCTGTGGCAAGAACAAAGCAAGAATATCTAATGCACAACACAGTGACCACAAAGCACATAAGGCTCACAAGTCTCATATTCAACAAAATGCATGAACCACAAATGATTATCAAGTATGCACACAAAAATGGATGTATTGGATGTCTAATTTAATGAAAGCTTGACCCACTCAACATTTGAAAAACAGGTTTTCAAAGTCAATTGTCCCCAGCGGAGTCGCCACTGAATGTGCGCTCGCCCGAAATTTTTGGAATTTCGAAAATAATGTGAAAAGGAGTCGCCACGCCGTTTTTGAGAGGAAACATTGAAAACCTTTTTTTAGAGAGAAAATATGGGTTCGGAGGTCAGGTTACGTGTTGGGAAGAACCGAGAGTTCACCCAACACGCCTCGTCCGTAGACGAGTCTTTCAATTAAACATCCAAGCAAATCCAAAGTGTGTGCAAGTGTTGACAATGAACAAATATGATAAACATGCATTTTATTAATATGAATCGAGGCTTACAACTCGTGAGCCCATTATTTAGGGAGGCCACATCCCTGCTACACCAATCTAAAACAGATTACAAGAGAAAAGGTCTCTGTAGATAGGTCACGATATGTCGCATGACACATGATACATGTGACCACATATGTCGCGTGACACAGGATCACCTTGGAACAATGTGTCGCGTGACATACAGAGGCCATCTGCAGAAACTTACACTATAAACACCAGAATCAACAACAACTAATACAGATCTAATTAATTGGCTAGATTAGATACAAAATACAGAAATAACGACAAATCGACCCCGGGAGTGTGGATATGGGTAGATCCACACCCCCTTGGGGTTTAAACACCAAATTCAAGCAAATATTCAACAATAGTAATTCAATTACACAGATAAAACAATTTAAACAGAGAGATTGCGATTGGGATTCAGTAATCTAGATAGATAGAGTCTGATTACTGAATCCTAACAAAAGTAGACAATAGAATTAAGGAGAATTGAGTAAAAGGAAGAGAGAAGAGGGAATTTTAGATTTGTTACCCTTGATGCTTCCACGAATCCTGTATCAAGTTAGATACAGAACCCTTCAATTCACTGCTTCTGGTCCTGGGGTCTTGAGAGAATTGGTGCAAAGGATTCAAGTGGCTTGGTTTGAGAAATGGGTGTTGATTGGAGGGAATTGGGTAGGTTGAAGGTAGGAGAGAGAAAGAGTTGTGTTTGGGGGGCTTTGTCACGATGCAATTTCTGCAGAGTAACGGTAGGCTAAAGTTGGGATTCATTTCTGAGAGGGGGAGGGTCTTATTTATAGGCTGCAGTTAGTGGTCACCTTGTGTTGCACGACTATACGCAACCACTTTCCATGCCTCGACTTGTCGCGTGACACAAGTTGGCCTCAACCGCTTTTGGCGCCAAAACCAGTTTCTGGAACATTCAGGCCTAAATGCCCAAAAGGTCCAAAAAGGTTTATTCCCAACAAGTCCCTGGGCATGAGTAAGGTACCAAAAGGTACTTCCTTCGCGGGAAACCTATGAAATGTTTCCGAAAGTCTCGGGACAGGCCGGGAATTTACCAAAATGCCCCTTAATGCAATTTTATTACATTAATATGCATCTAAAAGGTTGCGAATTGGATTGGCGTACTTACAGAGAGGTAATCTCTGTAAGGTAGATTCCTGAGAGGTAGACTCTATGGAGGTCAAACCACTTAGAGATACTAAATATTTGGGAAGTCAGATCGGTACAGAGATGATAACCACTCGAAGAAACTGACCGATAGAAGAATTTGATCACTCGAAAGGATTGACCATTCTAGAGAGACTAAAAGTCTAATTAAAAATTGTAATAAATCACTAAGTATAGTCAAAGTACTTGGAGTACTTAAAGGTATTCTTGTGATTACAGATTACAATAAATAAGATATTAAATAGTATGAAAAGAATATACTTATCAGACACAAATAAACTCCAAGGTGAAAATGTGTTCTTAATAAATGGAGTAGCGGTGTCAAACTTCCAAGACAACCTATACAACTCGATTCAGTAAGGAATCTGAGTCGATAGCGTTAGATAATGATAAAAGCTAAACAGTCTTGGAAAATAATCCTTTATGGAATAAGTTTCTGTCTACATGACCGAAGGCATTGTGACGACAATGAGAAATAGGAAAAGGTGTAGAACATCTTGGTAAGTCAAAGACACAATGATCATTGACATATTAATATAAGACACTTGATCTTAAATGGGACTGTCACAACTGGTCATGTGAAGTCAAAAACGGATCCGTATACCAAAAGATATGAATAGGAGATCAAATTGTTTGGTAAGGGGAATGAGGTTCAAAACCCACACAAACAAAGAAATCCATAGTGGACACTCAACCTTGAGAATTAGAGATCTCATGCCCTTGGTTCAATGAGACAACTAAATTATGGAAATTCTAGTATGTGTGCTTAGAACTAATTATAACTCATTCTCAGAAGCCATCTAAGTGCTAAAACACCTGATGACGTGTTGTGAGGGTAAGCTTAAAGCTTTTAATGATTCATATACCTATGTGGTGGAGTAGAGCAGGATACTCTTTATGGGAGATCACCTATATAAGTGAGAAGTAATAAGGTCGCTTCTAAATTGAAACACTTATGAATCAAGAATGATCCAGGGCCGAAATGGACAAAACGTGAGAACAAAACGTGTTAGAGCTGTTATTGTGTGAATACTATTGTCTTGGTATACACTATACAGTCACTGGTTCAAAGCGTCTCGCTACCAAATGACTAGTATATCCGATAGTATTTCACTAGGGAAGGTTCAAGGCCATAAGCTACCTATCTCGATGCAATAATAGTTCGCCGGAACTTCCAGATGAGTCTGCATTCATGCATGCATTAATTTGTCATTCATGTGGGGGATTGTTGGAATTTTGATTTTGAAAAAGTGAGGTTTGACCGACTTTTGACCAAGAATTCCATTGGTTTCCATTTTAGGAAAATGGAAATTGATTGTATATTAATAATCTACATTTGGAGTAGATTAATTTGATATATTTACTTTCTCAAAACCAATTAGTGGTGAATGAGAAATTAATGTTCAAAGTATGCAAAATGAAATGGGTATATTAAGAGTGTATGGGATATGGAATAGTTATCCCACATTGCTTAAAGATGTAAAGTAATGCTTGTTTATAAGTGGATCCATCCAAAGGAGTAGTCAACAAGTTGATCTCCTTGGGCCAACCTAGGTGGACTATTGGGCCAATCATACATGGAGTAGCCCAATTGTGCTAGATTTTGTACTAGCTCAATTTGGACCACTGATGGATGTGATTTTACCCATCCAAAAGATATGTTTCTAAGCTTATTTTTTGTTCGAAACCTTGAGAATTTAATGTATTTTATTAGTGTTTTGATAGTTCAGGGACTGAAGTGCAACAATGCTGAAAACGGAGGATTTGTACCCACTTTGGAAGTTCAAGGGCAAAGTTGTAATTTATTGGAAATTCAGGGACTAAACTGGAAATATGGAAATTTTGGAGGAAATTTGATTTATAAAAATTCGTGGGTTAAAGTTAAAAATAAAATCTCAAAGAGCGAAGTGCAAAAGAATTCATTATAGTGGCCAAAGTGCAATGACAAAATGGCGAGACGAAACGAGTATAAATTAGTACTAAAAATGGCCAAGGCATGCTGAGGAGTGGCCGGCCATTTGGGGCCAAATGGGGCCAAGGTATGCGCAGCAGTGGCCGGGGGAAGAAGCTGTTTGGCCAAACTGTTGTTGACATTGTTGCAGTGTTAATCAGAACGAGTTGGGTCCATTGCCACGACTCGTTTTCACGAGTCATCTCTAAGCAATTTGGGCCTGGTGATTTGGGCCTAGTGAAAGGCTGTTCACTTTTGTTAATTAGGTAACCTAGGTATAAATAAGAAAATACTATTCTTTGGAAAGGGGGGTACTAATCAGGATATGCCGTGGCACTATTCCTCCAGGAAGAACAACATTGTTTTTTTATGATTTTTCCAGGTTTCTTTAATTTATTTTTGTAATTTTTATTTTTATTATGAGTAGCTAATTTTATTTATTCGCGGATTGGATGTAACAATTGTCAAATTCTTATGCTAATAATGTTTTAATTCTTCCACACTTTTCTTGTTCTTGTTCAATGAAATTTGCTTAATTTATTTTTAGACTTCAATATTATTGATTGATATTGTTGGTCTTTAAATTACTAGGGTTTAAATTACTACACTTGCGTGGGTAATTTTTACATTGGCCTAGATTTCATTGAATAGATCCAATTGAAGACCTTGCGAAAATCAAAAGGGTCTAAAATCATTTGTTCCTTGGTTTTTAAATGTATTACTTGAATGTTTTGTAGACCTTGCGGAAAACATCACATCGAAGTAATAATAGGGTTGCAACCCGGCCATCTAACCGTCCCAACTCTTATTAAAGTGAACGATTTCTTGAACAAGATTAGTAATTGTTTTTATAAATTAGCATAGGAAGGAGATAATTGTGAAACCCAATCCGTGAATCCTTGTCATTCTTGATTTCAATATCTGTTTTATTTTAATTAGTTAATTTATTTGCTTTTCAATTTAGTTTATTTTAATCAATCAAAATCAAACCCCCCCCCTCTTGTTTCGTTTACACTAATTAAATCAACTTGTTAATTCACTCAAGTCTCTGTGGTTCGACCCTTACTTTTGTATATTGCTACTTCGGTAACTTGTACACTTGCAAGGTATTTTTATTACACAGTGGAATTTTATCCATCAAGTTTTTGGCGCCGTTGCCGGGGACTTGTTGTGATTTTTAACAAGTTTATTTAATCGGTGCATGTTTGGTCGCCAGTCATTGGATCCTAATTTGGTTCCTTTGAACGACGATATAGACAAAGTTGAGACAGGCATTCCTTCTACTCAAGTGAGCGAGACTGATTCTGAAACTTCTGTCACCGAGACAGAGGTAACTTTGAGTGAATTAGAAACTTCTTCCACCGAGGGAGAAGAACTTGCATTTGATATGGCTTTGCAGGCACCTACTATGGATGCCTTCTCTAGGCCGCGGGTGGACACGTCTGTGTCATGCATTGTGTTGACTGATGTAACAAAAAGTTACGAGGTAAAAGGCCATCTGTTTAACATGATCCCTCAATTTCATGGCCTCCCCTCTGAAGATTCTTTGAATTTCTTGAGGGAATATATGATGATTGTGTCGAGTTTTCCATTGAGAGAGGGTGTGACTGATGAGCATTTAAGATTGAAATGTTTTCCCTTTGCTTTGAGGGATAATGCTAAGAAGTGGCTCATGTTGCTCCCACCTAGGAGCATTAATACTTGGGATGAATTACATGATATATTTTTGAGAAAATACTTCCCACATGCTACGTTAGCCACTTTTAGACAGAAAATTATAGGGTTCACACATGACTCTTTTGAGGCATTTCATGAAGCATGGGACATGTTTAAGATGCTTTTGGTGCAATGTCCCCACCATAATTTTCCTTTGCCTTTATTGCATCAAACTTTCTATGGGGGGTTGACACAAGCCGATCAGGCTATGGTTGATAACGCAGCCGGAGGCTCTTTAGGAGCCAAAACTGCGGATGAGACCCAAGACCTTTTTGAAAGACTGGCATCTAATTTGCAACAGAAGGGGTCAAGGGGTAAAACAAATAGTGTGAATGGAATAGGGATGAGTGATGAGATCATAAAACAATTTGCACTTCTTAATCAAAAATTTGATAAGTTGGTCATGAGTAGTACTTCCAATTCTGCATCCAATGTGTCATCTGTTGGTAATGTAATGCATGATAATTGTGTAACTTGTGGTTCTAACACTCACTCTTATGAAGTTTGCCCCACCACTAGTCCCCATTTATATAATCATGAGCAGGTACAGGCAATGCAAGCATATATGCAGAGTGTCCCGCAGAATAACCTATTTTCACAGACATACAATCCGGGGTGGGGAAAGCACCCTAATTTTTCTTGGGGAGGAAATCAATAGCAGAATAAAACTCTCCATCCCCAACCACCACCGCAGGGACCCTTTGAGAGGAGCAGAGAGCCTTGGGAAGAGCCCATGATGCAGTTAAAGATGGAGCAACAACAGTACAAGATGGAACAACAACAAGCCTTCAGAAATTATGAGGCTGCCATGCAGAAGTTACAGACCCAAATTGGATAGTTGGTGGAAGCGGTACAAGGCCAAAGACAAGAAAATTTTCAAAACCCACCAGAGCAAGCCATGTCTATTGTGACTATTTGGGATGAAAGCGATGAGATTGAGGAGGTATTTCTCTCTTCTCTCTGTGATGTTGATAGTGATAATTATGCTTGTGAGGAAGAGAGGAGTTTGGGGGTAATTCATGATGTCTTTTCTGCTAGTAATCGTGAATCAACTTGTCTTGATGTTGGAAAAACCATACCCTCTGGTGGTGTGGATGTGGTGAATAAAGAAAAAGAAAGAAAAGATCCCGGATGTTTTACTATTCCGATTACTGTAGGGGGTCAAAATTTTAATGGTTTAATGGATCTAGGAGCTAGTGTCAACGTAATGCCGTATCATATTTTCAGGAATTTGGGATTACAAAATTTGCAACCTCCTACAAGGAATTTGCAATTGGCTGATCAGTCAGTTAAACGACCATTAGGAGTTGTAGAGGGTGTGTTGGTTAAAGTAGATAAATTTGTAATTCCAGTTGAGTTTATGGTGGTAAGTATGTAAAATCATGAGGGTGATGAATTTGGGGCTCCTATATTACTTGGGAGACCTTTTCTGTTTGACACCAAATCAGTGATAGATGTGCCACATGGTAATATTGCATTGACTGTGATGGGCGAGAAGATTAGGTTCTCCATGTTTGAAAATTGTAAAGAACCTCAATCTAAGAAGGAATTTGTAGGGTACATTATGGATTTTGCGATTAAGAATTATTGTGTGGATGACGGTGAAAAAATTAGGGATAATGTGGACATTTGTCACATGGCTAGCAACATTAAGGCCGATCAAAACTCGAGGAGTGACGGACCATATCACCCCCTAAATCACTCCCAAAAGGAGTTGAGGTCATCACACAACCTTCTTGTCCCCTTAAAATCACAGGTGCCTAGAGAGGAGAGTTATTTGTTTGATTTATCTGAGACTATTTTTGCTAATATTTTTGTTCAAGATAACCTCTTTGATCTTGTTGAGGAAGATGTTCCGCAGGTGAAGGAACAAACTAAGTTTGGGAGCAAGAGCCCCAACAAAAAGAAAAGAAAAAGGGTGAAGCATAAAGCACCCAAAGTTCCGTGGGCTCCACCTGAATTAATTAAGAAAGGGACCTATGCATGGAAGGAAGTGGGCGTTTGTGCCCGAGAAAATCAAAGGTGGTCAAAGGGCCGAAAAGCAAAGCCCAAATCCATTGAGGCCAATATCAACCCCAAGTAAGTGGGGCAATGGTCGGGCTAACGACCTTAACCAAATGTGCTAATTGGGAGGCAACCCAAGTAGGTATGTTTTATTGCTTTATTTATTTGTTTGTTGTGTCATATCGTCCTTTGAACCCGAGACATATTTTTGTTCTCTTTGCTATGAGGACATAGCATGTTTTGAGTTTGGGGGTAGATATCTCTCCGAGTTTGTGGGTTTATAGGGGAGTGTATATAGTGTCACCCTCTAAAAAAATAGAAAAATTTAAAAAATTTTGTTCTCGTTATATGCTCGGAAGTTGGCCAACGTCCGTGATGATTTGAGAGAGTTTTTGATTGAGTTTTGCTAGTTTGTGCCAATTTGAATATGTTAATTAGAATTGCATTAATACATGTAAAACACAATTGCACCACCATTCACTTCCATCATTTTTCTTGATCATTGTTACCAAGTTAGGAGACCTTTATAGGATCACTTTGACATTCTTGGGGTCCCTAGAACATGTTTGCATGACTGTCAATAACACATCAATTAGGCTATTCGGAAAGTGATATGTGGCTATTTCTTTGAACCCTATTTGTGAGCCTTTAACTTTCTCGTCACTTATACAAAATTTTCCGCTAGAACCCCTTTTGAGCTTGAAAAAGAATGGAATCTCTCACAAAGTGGGAGGTTATTTTAGACCACCATTCGCCTTCTTTTGTACCCTCATTATCCTACCCTTTTAACTTATACAATATTTTCTTACCTTTTCAAGAAAGTGAAACTAGAGAATGAATGGAAATTTTTTGGGTGAAGTTTGGAAAATCAAAGGGTTGAGTGGAAAGTGGTCATGAAAAAAAAAAGGGGGCATGTTATGTAATGAAAAGAGGGGCTTGAGCTAAAAGTATTGAATGCACATTCTCCGTGATATATTTGTGCAAAGTAAAAAAAAAAAAGAAAAGAAAAGAAAAGCCGAGCCCTCTCTAATGTTGAAGTGGAAAGCGATCAAAAAGAAAGAAAGGTGATCAAGCCCAAGTTTGAAAGTATACAAAATTATAAGTTTGGGGGTTAAATCAATGGGTTGGCTTGGAGCGGAGTGATAAATTTCAATGTGAGGATGTAAGATGAAGACTTTCTAGTTTCACTTGCTTGACTTCGTATGTCCTTGCCTTCATTTGGAGCCGTGAACCTAGCCCGCGTTTATCGCGAAACATTACAAATCGTAAAGCCATATTTGATCCCTAAAGAGTAGCCGGGTTGACAGTTTTGTTTAAACATGCATATGAGTGTCCTTGTGAAATTTCATCTTATTATCATTGATTTAGAGCATGTGGTTAGTGACCCTATAAAATATCTTACTTTGGTGACAATGATCACCCATATTTCATTCATCATTCAGGCCGAGGTGGAAAAGTGTGGGTTAGATGCATTAATGTGATTGTAATTGCATATTCTTATTGGCACCTGTTTAGCATATGTAAGTGAGAATCTGAGACTTCTTTGGCCGACAACCTTGTATATATTGAGAACATATCAAAAATATTTTATGTCGATTGTTTTTAGTTGTTAGGGTAGTTTTGTTTTTGTTTATTTCTTTTGTTTTACTCGAGGACGAGCAAAAGATAAGTTTGGGGGTATTTGATGGATGTAATTTTACCCATCCAAAAGATATGTTTCTAAGCTTATTTTCTGTTCGAAACCTTGAGAATTTAATGTATTTTATTAGTGTTTTGATAGTTCAGGGACTGAAGTGCAACAATGCTGAAAACGGAGGATTTGTACCCACTTTGGAAGTTCAAGGGCAAAGTTGTAATTTATTGGAAATTCAGGGACTAAACTGGAAATATGGAAATTTTGGAGAAAATTTGATTTATAAAAATTCGTGGGTTAAAGTTAAAAATAAAATCTCAAAGAGCGAAGTGCAAAAGAATTCATTATAGTGGCCAAAGTGCAATGACAAAATGGCGAGACGAAACGAGTATAAATTAGTACTAAAAATGGCCAAGGCATGCTGAGGAGTGGCCGGCCATTTGGGGCCAAATGGGGCCAAGGTATGCGCAGCGATGGCACAGGGAAGAAGTTGTTTGGCCAAACTGTTGACATTGTTGCAGTGTTAATCAGAACGAGTTGGGTCCATTGCCACGACTCGTTTTCACGAGTCATCTCTAAGCAATTTGGGCCTGGCGATTTGGGCCTAGTGAAAGGCTGTTCACTTTTGTTAATTAGGTAACCTAGGTATAAATAAGAAAATACTATTCTTTGGAAAGGGGTACTAATCAGGATATGCCGTGGCACTATTCCTCCAGGAAGAACAACATTGTTTTTTTATGATTTTTCCAGGTTTCTTTAATTTATTTTTGTAATTTTTATTTTTATTATGAGTAGCTAATTTTATTTATTCGCGGATTGGATGTAACAATTGTCAAATTCTTATGCTAATAATGTTTTAATTCTTCCACACTTTTCTTGTTCTTGTTCAATGATATTTGCTTAATTTATTTTTAGACTTCAATATTATTGATTGATATTGTTGGTCTTTAAATTACTAGGGTTTAAATTACTACACTTGCGTGGGTAATTTTTACATTGGCCTAGATTTCATTGAATAGATCCAATTGAAGACCTTGCGGAAATCAAAAGGGTCTAAAATCATTTGTTCCTTGGTTTTTAAATGTATTACTTGAATGTTTTGTAGACCTTGCGGAAAACATCACATCGAAGTAATAATAGGGTTGCAACCCGGCCATCTAACCGTCCCAACTCTTATTAAAGTGAACGATTTCTTGAACCGATTAGTAATTGTTTTTATAAATTAGCATAGGAAGGAGATAATTGTGAAACCCAATCCGTGAATCCTTGTCATTCTTGATTTCAATATCTGTTTTATTTTAATTAGTTAATTTATTTGCTTTTCAATTTAGTTTATTTTAATCAATCAAAATCAAACCCCCCCTCTTGTTTCGTTTACACTAATTAAATCAACTTGTTAATTCACTCAAGTCTCTGTGGTTCGACCCTTACTTTTGTATATTGCTACTTCGGTAACTTGTACACTTGCAAGGTATTTTTATTACACAGTGGAATTTTATCCATCAACCACACCCGCTAAGCGACCGAAGCCCGCGAAGGTTGCAATGGGCGCTTTGAGGCACACACTTTGCACGACCGCATCATCGCTAGGAACTAAGGAGACTTAAACTTTTGACAAAAGTTGGCTCGGTTCATGGTTCGATGGCGGTCCATGGCTCAGATTCGGTTCAGGCTTAGGGCGAGTAGGCTCGTGGTGGTTCGGTCCATTCCAAGTCAAATGGGTTAAGGTTGGCAGTTGGGTCGTGGCCCAGAATTGGTCCAGGCAAGCGCTTGGGAAATCTGTGGATTGGGCCGAGGCCCAGTTGGGTTCAGCTTCAGCAAACCCAGCAGATCCGGTTTGGATTGGGTCGGGTTCAACAAGGCGGATCCGGATTGGGTTGTGATGGTTCTTGAAAAGGTGGGTGTGACCCATACCTTTTCAAATAGGCGGGTCAAGGCTGTTGGGCCGACCCAGCAGATCTCCTCCCTCCATTCATATCAGATCCAAGGGTTCAGATTTCACCAGACACCATTTGTGGTTATTACCAATAGACACCTTGACTCTTCATACACTATAAATAGACCCCCTGGTTTGTCAAATGAAATCACTCATTGATTCAATAACTTATCTCTTTCATATATTCTCTCTCTCTTCTCACTAGAAGTAGAGAATCACATATCTAACGGAGTTAACTAACTCGGTTAGATATTTAACTGAATTATGGAATTCAGTCATAGAATTCAACGGAATTCTTAACATCATGAAGTAGAAGATAGAGCATCTCGTTGCATAAGTCTTCTTCAAAGTCTGGAAGTGTCAAACACGAATTTTGTTCGTCGAAGTTATTAATTTGGAGTGCTCCTATTAATGACTGTAAAGTCGTTTCATCTTGAGAGAAGATTGCCGCTAATCCGTAAGCACCAGTGCAGGGCAATATCTTCTTGCGGAGATTGTGTCCAACACAAGACTTGACTTCTTTAATTACTCGGTTTGCATTAATTTCCGCATTCTAGTTTATCTTTATTTCCTTCCCCGTTAATTACTTTACGGTTCATTATTTATTTGTCATTTTGTTAAATTCAAGAAAGCCTTATTTATTGTTATATAAACAATTTTCCCAACAATCGCAAGAAGATATTAACGTTTTCTTGTTTCTATGACAAATATGAGCCAATGATGATGGACAATCGAAGGACATTATCGTTAGAGACTTAACGAGGAAAATGACGGTTTCCAAGGAAGGATAACTAGAAGAGAATAAGAAGTTAACTAGAAGATAACGAGAAGGTCAACAATAATCCCGGAAGTGATTCAAAGAATTGTTGACAACATAGAGCAGACTTATAACCGAAGAGGAAGAGGGATGATCCAAATTCGCCAAGTCAAATAAATCGAAGAGAAAGAGGATGATGATCCAGATTTGTCAAGGCAGATAACCGAAAAGGAGGATGATGATGATCCAGATCCAAAAAGACAGATAGCCAATCCGCAAAGACAAATAGCCACAGAAGAATGGGATCATGGAAAATCTCATATGTATTACGTACATACTGAGTGGACCAAATGATACTCCTACAAAGAGCACTTTCTCGTGGGGACAACCAAAGAGTTATAGAACACTTTGGAATGGAATATAAGGTTCAAGGAACCAACTCCAAGATTTGTTACAAGATATGGTAAGACCAATCACGTAGCAAAAAGTTTGTCGTATTCCAAGAAGGGAAATGGACAACATGAATCAAAGCCAACGTCAACGAAAGGTTTAATAGGCTTGATTGGGAATTAATGGGGTTTGAAGCCAACTTAGCAAGTTGAAGGTCAACCCATGAGAATGGTGGATAGACACTGGAGCTGAAACTACCCACCATATATATGCTGATAAAGAGAGCTTTTCATCATACACTCTTTTCAATGGAAGGAAGGTGTAAATGAGAAACTCTACTACTTCCAACGTCGTGGGACTTGGAAGGGTTGTGCTGAAGATGACTTCAGACAGAGAATTGACTCTCGTGAATATGATGCATGTCCCAGACATTCGCAATGTTGAGCAAGGCTGGATTTAGACAAATGTTTTGAGTCAGACAAAACTGTATTGACCAAGAAAAATTTGTTTCTTGGTAAAGGGTACCTTGCCTGGAGGCAAAGAGCATCGGTGTTTCTTATGTTTACCTTTTGAAAGGTTCTAATTTATGGCATGATAAATTAGGTTATGTGAATTTCAACACAATTAAGATGTCAGTGAATCAAGAATTAATTCTCATGAATAAATTCGATTCAATTGACAAGTGTGAAGTTTGCGTGGAAGATAAAATGACTAAGTCATCATTTTCTTCAGTAATAAGAAAAATGACACCTCTTGAGTTAGCTCACACAAATAATTGTGATCTAAAGTTAGTGCAAAATTGAGGTGGGAAAAAGTATTTAATTACTTTATAAATGGTTGCACAAGACATTCTCTTGATAAGGAAGGATGAAGCCTTGGAGGCTTTCCAAACTTATAAGAATGAAGTTGACGAATCAACTTAATATAAAGAAGATTCGAAAAGCTAGAATGAAGGGAATATGCGGCGCCATTTGAGGACATTTGTGAGGTTTTCGGCACTATTCATCAAACGATCGCAACATATTCAACTCAGTTCTATGCAGGAGCTACACGCAAGAATCATACCCCTTAAGAGATGATAAATGCAATAAGCTATGGCTTAACCGAATTTGTGGGGAAGCTGTAATTTTTTTGAGATACCCAAGAAAGGATTTGATAAAACTAAATACAGATTATGGCATAATCGTAAAACGTTTTATAAATACTTTAAGTGTGGGGGTACACCTCAAGTGTGGGGGTACGAGCTAAAGTAAAAGTACTTAAGCCAAATACAAGGAATTTGGTATTCCTTGAAATCATATTTCCTTGAAGTAAAAAGGAAATAATATAAGTTTAAGAAGAGAACTTATAAAACTGTAAAAGATTTATCTTAATAGTAAGAGTTTGTGGACAAAAGAAGCTAGTCTTTTGGTCCTAATTTTCTATGGTAGAAAATGAAACGAAAACTGTTAAATAATGTTGTAACATTTAAATGAATAGTTCATCATACATTTGGAAGATGGTTGATCTTCTTCCATAATGCGAACCCTTTGAGTTGCAAATTGGTTCTTAAAAGAAAGTATTTGAAAAATGAATCTATAGACGGAAAACTCTTGAAAGATAAGCTAAATTCTTGAGAAGTAACATATAGATTCTTGAGAGATGAAATCTATAAGGTAGAATCTTGAGAGGTAATCTCTGTAAGGTAGATTCCTGAGAGGTAGACTCTAAGGAGGTCAAACCATTTAGAGATACTGAATATTTGGGAAGTCGGATCGGTACAGAGATGATAACCACTCGAAGAAACAGACCGATAGAAGAATTTGATCACTCGAAAGGATTGACCATTCTAGAGAGACTAAAAGTCTAATTAAAAAATTGTAATAAATCACTAAGTATAGTCAAAGTACTTGGAGTACTTAAAGATATTCTTGTGATTACAGATTACAATAAATAAGATATTCAATAGTATGAAAAGAATATACCGATTGGATATCAGACACAAATAAACTCCAAGGTGAAAATGTGTTCATAATAAATGGAGCAGCGGTTTCAAACTTCCAAGACAACCTATACAACTCGATTCAGTAAGGAATCTGAGTCGATAGCGTTAAATAAAGATAAAAGCTAAATGGTCTTGGAAAATATTCCTTTGTGGAATAAGTTTCTGTCTACATGACCTAAGGCATTGTGACGATAATAAGAAATAGGAAAAGGTGTAGAACATCTTGGTAAGTCAAAGACACAATGATCATTGACATATTACTATAAGACATTTGATCTCAAATGGGACTGTCACAACTGGCCATGTGAAGTCAAAAACGAATCCGTATACCAAAAGGTATGAATAGGAGATCAAATTGTTTGGTAAGGAGAATGAGGTTCAAAACCCACACAAACAAAGAAATTCATAGTGGACACTCAACCTTGAGAATTGGAGATCCCAGGCCCTTGGTTCAATGAGACAACTAAATTATGGAAATTCAAGTATGTGCGCTTAGAACTAATTATAACTCATTCTCAGAAGCCATCTAAGTGCTAAAACACCTGATGACGTGTGGTGAGGGTTAGCTTAAAGCTTTTAATGATTCATATACCTAAGTGGTGGAGTAGAGCAGGATACTCTTTATGGGAGATCACCTATATAAGTGAGAAGTAATAAGGCCGCTTCTAAATTGAAATACTTATGAATCAAGAACGGTCCAGGGCCAAAATGGACAAAACGTGAGAACAAAATGTGTTAGAGTTGTTATTGTGTGAATACTATTGTCTTGGTATACACTATACAGTCACTGGTTCAAAGCGTCTCGCTACCAAATGACTAGTATATCCAATAGTATTTCACTAGGGAAGGTTCAAGGCCATAAGCTACCTATCTCAATGCAATAATAGTTCGCCGAAACTTCCAGACGAGTCTGCATTCATGCATGCATTAATTTGTCTTTCATGTGGGGGATTGTTGGAATTTTGGTTTTGTAAAAGTGAGGTTTGACCGACTTTTGACCAAGAATTCCATTGGGTTCCATTTTAGGAAAATGGAAATTGATTGTGTATTAATAATCTACATTTGGAATAGATTAATTTGATATATTTACTTTCTCAAAACCAATTAGTGGTGAATGAGAAATTAATGTTCAAAGTATGCAAAATGAAATGGGTATATGAAGAGTGTATGGGTTATGGAATAGTTATCCCACATTGCTTAAAGATGTAAAGTAATGCTTGTTTATAAGTGGATCCATTCAAAGGAGTAGTCAACAAGTTGATCTCCTTGGGCTAACCTAGGTGGACTATTGGGCCAATCATACAAGGAGTAGCCCAATTGTGCTAGATTTTATACAAGCTCAATTTGGACCACACCGCGAAGAGCGCGAGGCCCGCGAAGGTCACAATGGACACTTTGAGGCGCACACTTTGCACTTCGCACGACCGCATCGTCGCTAGGAGCTAAGGAGCCTTAAACTTTTGACAAAAGTTGGCTCGGTTCATGGTTCGATGGCGGTCCATGGCTCAGGTTCGGTTCAGGCTTAGGGTGAGTGGGCTCGGGGTGGTTCGGTCCATTCCAAGTCAAATGGGTTAAGGTTGGCAGTTGGTTCGTGGCCCAGAATTGGTCCAGGCAAGCGCTTGGGAAATCTGTGGATTGGGCCGAGGCCCAGTTGGGTTCGGCAACCCCAGTAGATCCGGTTTGGATTGGGCCGGGTTCAGCAAAGAGGATCCGGATTGGGTTGTGATGGTTCTTGAAAAGGTGGGTGTGACCCATGCATTTTCAAATAGGCGGGTCAAGGCTGTTGGGCCACCCCAGCAGATCTCCTCCCTCCATTCATATCAGATCCAAGGGTTCAGATTCCACCAGACACCATTTGTGGTTATTACCAATAAACACATTGACTTTTCATACACTATAAATAGACCCCCTGGTTTGTCAAATGAAATCACTCATTCATTCAATCACTTATCTCTTTCATATATTCTCTCTCTCTTCTCACTAGAAGTAGAGAATCACATATCTAACGGAGTTAACTAACTCGGTTAGATATTTAACTGAATTATGGAATTCAGTCATAGAATTCAACGGAATTCTTAACATCGTGAAGTAGAAGATAGAGCATCTCGTTGCATATGTCTTCTTCAAAGTCTGGAAGTGTCAAACACGAATTTTGTTCGCCGAAGTCATTAATTTGGAGTGCTCCTATTAATGACTATAAAGTCGTTTCATCTTGAGAGAAGATTGTCGCTAATCCGTAAGCACTAGTGCGGGGCAATATCTTCTTGCGGAGATTGTGTCCAACACAAGACTCGACTTCTTTAATTACTCGGTTTGCTTTAATTTCCGCATTCTAGTTTATCTTTATTTCCTGACCCGTTAATTATTTTATGGTTAATTATTTATTTGTCATTTCGTTAAATTCAAGAAAGCCTTATTTATTGTTATATAAACAATTTTCCCAACAATTGCAAGAAGATATTAACGTTTTTTTGTTTCTAAGACAAATATGAGCCAA
Source organism: Adenophora triphylla var. japonica (assembly GCA_022495995.1). NCBI lineage: Eukaryota > Viridiplantae > Streptophyta > Magnoliopsida > Asterales > Campanulaceae > Adenophora > Adenophora triphylla. The sequence goes on along the minus strand of JAFEMH010000974.1, from coordinate 443,258 downwards.
TGATGATGGACAATCGAAGGACATTATCTGTCCTAAACCTAGGCACAATATTGGTCACACGTGAAGCACTTGGGGTTGGGTATGCCTTGCATATCATCCTTGGTTTGATAGCATTTGATTTGCTTACGTGTTCATTTTTGGCATGTTTTATGAACTACGTGAAGCTTGAAGTGTTAAAATGATTTTTAAATCATATAATGCTTAAATAATGGAAATGAGATAAATGAGTAGTAAAGTTTATAGTACTTGAAAATTTGAGTTGGAAGTGTTATAAAAGTGTGAGGTGCTTAGGTGTAACCTTGAACTTTAAGGTAGTGTTTTGTTGATTTTAAAACTTTGAGGACCTTAGTTGTAATTGTGTTATATATATCTCCTTAAAGCTTCTTCAAGAAGCTTCATTATTTCTATCAGTTTCTCATTGTTTTCTCCAGCCAAGAAGTGTTCTTAAACCCTAGTTAACATCCTAAAATCCCAAAAATTCCAAAGTGGTTTGTTTGTTGATTTCATCTTTGAACTGGTGAAAAGGGAGTTGAGTAGATCAAGTTTATCCGTTTATATCTTATTTTCCTTGAAGTAAGTTGTTATGATTCTTTGATATAATTGTTCATGCTTGGTTGAAAGATGTTATACTGAGTATGTGTGGTATCTTAGATGTGGTTTAACAAGTTTCTGGTTTGGAATTGTTGAAACCATGAACTGAGTATGAATAAGTGGAGAGGGGTTATATTATGGGTTGTAATTGATTAAAGAAGGTTTGGATTAAGTGTATGGTTGTTGTTAATATGTTATTAGGTAAGAAGGGAGTATATTAGAGTTCTAAACCAGGTATATAGACTGTTATAGAGTGACCTTGCAGTGGCTCAAAGGAACTGCAGTACTGTGTTGTTGTTGCTGCTAAGGTTGCTGTTGAACTGCTGAGAAATCGTGGCTTCTGGTTTTGGGCACGAATCGTGCCCATGAGCATGAGTCGTGACCAAGCTGAGGAGTCGTGATGCACTGGTCTTGAGCCATGGATCAGTCGTGCAAGGGAGGTGCAGGACTCGTGCTTGCATGCACGACTCGTGCTCAGGACAGGGGTCTGGGGCTCACTTTGGGGGCTTGTAGACCTAGGTAAATGGGTAGAACTTGAACCACTCTTTAACTATACTTGTAGTATAACTTTAATACAACATTGTAGAACTTGGAATAGGCCAAAAAGATATTGGCAAGAGCTTTAAATAGGGGCATAAAATTGCTTGAAAGGCAGTTTTGGCACTTGCACTATCTCAATCTGCAGTTTGGATCCTTTTTCTAGGTCTTGAAAACCTAGGCTAAACAACTTGGAATGGAACACTTTTTAGTCATGTATCTAGTACAACTTTAGTACTACATTATGGAACTTGAAATGGTCCAATTGGATAAGGGGAAGTGCTTTAAATAATGTCGTGAACTTGCTTGAAGGGCAGTTTTTGACACTTGCATCCAAAGGTTATAAACTTGGTATTTGAACTTAAACCCTAAAGGGAAGTTGTTCAACGTTATATAGTGATTACGTAGGGCTAGTTATATGTTGTTTTACCCCTACGTGATGACTTGTACAAGGTCATTGGGTTATATAGTGCCTTGAATAGATGTTGCACTATTATGTTCATTTGGCAGGAGTATAAGTACACCCTGTATTGGTTTATAAACTATATAATGTTTATGTGGAACTTATGTGATATATATTGTGCATAAGTGTTTACATAGTTCATAGTTGTGTGCACATAGTGCCTAATACGTGTTGGACGGTTTCATTTGTTGAGCATGAGTCATTAATACCATGTCATTTCATTGTTGTTATTCGATAGTGTTGAAATATATATACACTATTGTGATTGATTAAACATGAGTATAGTTCCATGTTATATACCTTGGTGTCCCATAGGGTGGACTTATATTCAAGTATCTGTTATGTGCTTGAACATGGTGATATCAGCTGATCTTTTGGGGGCATATGGGATACTATCACTTATGGGAAGATATCTCATAAGGTGTTTAGATTTCCTTATACTTGTGACCTCTCCCCCTTCTGTGGCCACGGTCTGGGGGTGCACAGCTTCTATGGATATGTGCAGTCATGCCATATGATAGCTGATAACTAATATGGATCTCCATTAGAGGTCGTATAAGCCGTGAAGGTGCACCAGCACTTCACGAGAGGAGTATTACTCCCACCGTTATCCTATGTGTGTGATTCAGATGGGAAAGGTATCATATTGTGTTTACTGTTTCCCTATGTGATCTTGGCAACCTGATTGTGTGTTGCATTGTATATGACTTATTGGTCAGAAGGAAAAGGTAACGTAATGTGTTTACTGTTTTCCAATGTGAGCAACCTGTTTATGTGTTGCATATTGTATGGCATATTGTTGCATACATAATAGCTTGCTGAGATTTTATCTCACCCCTTCTCCCTTTATTGTTTTAGATCCCGCTGAGACAGGTGGACCGGACCAGTGAGGCAGGGGGAAGAGTTTGGACTCCTTTTGGGTTGTCAGGGTATGAGTTATTTTGGGGAGTTAGGGATGGACTTTAGTTGTTATTCTTTTGGGGAATGTATTGTATATAAAGTTTTACAACATGTTTCAGTTGTATCGTGTTGTAAGTAACTTAAACTTGGTTTGTTTAGGGTTGGCTTGTGCATAGCCTTTCCAGTTGTATAGTTTGTTAAAACAGGTTGTGTTTGATTTAAAAACAGGTTTATATATCGCCTCCGTGTAGAGAGGTTATTTTGAAATGGTTTTTAAAACGTGTTGTTTACTTTTCAAGCTAAAGTAAGGAAAAGTTTTTAATTTGAAATGGTATAATTTTGGGACCCTCCATCCTGGGACACGGTTTATATGTTCGGGAGTTAGGAGGCGCCCACAGTTGGTATAAGAGCTTTGGCTAGAGTCAAGGGTAGATGTCTAGTCTAAGGGGGAGTGTGTGATATCTGACGCCGAGTGTTTCCTGCAGAGATCATTGTAATGGCTAGAACTAGTGGTGACCAGTAGAGAGAGCAGGGAAATATTGGTGATCAAGGGGCTGGGGGAGGCCCTAATGCTGAGATGATGGTGATGTTTCAGACTTTCCTCCAGACTATGGCAACTCAGGGTAGAGCACAGCAGCAACCTGATGCAAGGCCGACACAGGGATTGGAAAAGTTTATCAAGTTGTCTCCACCAAGCTTCAACGGAGATCCAGATCCGCAGATAGCTGAGAGATGGTTGGAGGCCATGACCAAAATCTTTATTGCAATGGAGAGCACAGATGAAGAAAAGGTCAGATGTGCAGTGTTTAAGCTAGAGGGTCCAGCTGAACATTGGTGGCAGATCCTGAAAGAAAGCTGGGAGCGGGAGCATACGCCCCAGACTTAGGACAACTTTGTGGGGAAATTCAAGGGACACTTCATTCCTGTGATTACTAAAGATAAGAAAGAGGTAGAATTCTTGAAACTTGAGCAGGGGGCATTGACAGTAGCCCAGTACTCAGCTAAATTTACAAAATTGGAATTCAGGAAGCAATTGTTGACTCATGATTTTCCTACCTACCAGGCGGCAGTTAATATGGCCTACAGAATTGAGAATGATATTGATGAAAATAGGGGTAAATCAGAGGTAAGTGGAAGCAAGGCTAAGTCTCAAGGCCAAAGTTCAGGGCAGGGCAAGAGTCAGACTAAAGCTTCAATTGCTGGAGTGGCTAAGGGAGGTACAGTTACAGTTTCAACAAGGCCTGTATCCCATCAATTTGGAACTGTTTGCAACTTTTGTAAGAAGATTGGGCATTCTGAAGACAACTGTTGGAGGAAACAGTGTAAATTTCTAAACTGTGGTGAAATGGGGCATTTCAAGAAGGACTGTCCTAAATTTAAAAGGGGCAAGCTCTAGGCGGTAAACAGCAAGGTGGTCAGCCTAGAGGTGGTGTGAAAAGAGATGTAGAGGGAAAACCTAAAGAGAAAGTGCAAGGCAGAGTGTTTGCCTTAGGCCGAGATGAGGTAGATCCCACGGCGGTGATTAGAGGTATTATCCCTGTCTCAGGGGTCAGGGCTCGTGTTCTTATCGACCCTGGATCGTCTCATTCTTATGTGGCATCTCATTTTGCATTTATATTGCATAAGTTGCCTATGTTGTTACCTTATGTGTTAGAGGTTTCTACTCCTGTGGGAGAGCACCTCGAATCCTCTTTGATCTATCATGGCTTTGAGGTGATTATTTGTGGGCATGTATTGCCAGTGGATTTGGTAGAATTACCAATCCGAGATTTTGATGTTATTTTAGGCATGGACTGGTTAAGTTCTTGTCATGCCTTGGTGGACTGTCGCAGAAAGCGAGTCACCTTTTCTATGCCTGATGTGCCTGTATTTGTTTTTTATGCTGATAAATCTTTATTTGGCATTCATGTTATTTCTGCACTAAAGGCTAGAAAGTTATTATCTAAAGGGTGTGAAGGTTACTTGGCATATGTGTTAGACTCTAATAGGAAATCTCCTGAGTTATCTTCTGTGCCAGTTGTGAATGAGTTCAGTGACGTATTCTCAACTGAGTATAGTATGCCTCCAGATAGAGAAGTGGAGTTTTGTATTGACTTATTACCAGGTACTTCACCAATTTCTAAGGCACCCTATAGAATGGCTCCAGCTGAGTTGAAAGAATTGAAACTTCAGTTCCAGGAGTTACTTGATAGGGGTTTTATTCGTCCCAGTGTATCACCCTGGGGAGCACCAATGTTGTTTGTTAGGAAGAAGGATGGTACTTTGCAGTTGTGTATTGATTACAGATTGTTGAATCAAGCTACACTTAAGAACAAATATCCTCTTCCTCACATTGATGATTTATTTGATCAACTCTAAGGTTCCGTTATCTATTCTAAGTTGGATTTACTTAGCGGATACCATCAGTTGAAAATCAAGCCAGATGATGTGTCTAAAACAGCTTTCAGAACAAGGTACGGGCATTATGAATTTCTTGTTATGCCATTTGGGTTGACTAATGCACCAGCAGTCTTCATGGACATGATGAACAGGATCTTTAAGCCGTATCTTGATAACTTTGTGGTTGTTTTTATTGATGATATCCTGGTATACTCAAAATCCAGGGAAGATCACGAGAGGCACCTGAGAATAGTCTTATACGTGCTTAGTGAGAAATAGTTGTTTGCAAAGTTCAGCAAATGTGAGTTTTGGCTGGAACAGATTTCTTTCTTGGGTCACGTGGTATCCAGTAATGGTATTGCAGTGGATCCTTCAAAAATTGAGGTCGTAGTCAACTGGAAACAACCTTCTACTGTGACAGAGGTTCGTAGTTTCCTTGGGTTAGCGGGGTACTATCGAAGATTTATTGAGGGATTTTCGAGAATTGCAACTCCGTTGACCAGATTGACTCTGAAGGATGTACCATTTGTTTGGGATGCTAAGTGTGAAGCTGGTTTTACTGAACTGAAAAAGAGATTGACTTCAGCTCCTATTCTTACACTTCTAGAGGGTTGTGAGAACTTTGTTATATTCAGTGATGCCTCTAAAGAGGGTCTGGGATGTGTTCTTATGCAAAATGAGAAGGTGATTGCGTATGCTTTGAGGAATTTATCACCAGCGGAGCAGAATTATCCTACCCATGATATGGAGTTAGCAGCTATTGTGTTTGCATTGCATAAGTGGAAGCACTACTTGTATGGGGCAAAATTTGAGATATTTACAGATCACAAGAGCCTGAAGTACTTGTTTACTCAGAAGGAACTGAACAACAGACAGAGGCGATGGTTGGAGCTTCTGAAAGACTATGATTGTGTTATTTCTTATCATCCCGGGAAGGCCAATGTGGTAGCTGATGCTATTAGCCGTAAGGCTCATCTATCATCCTTGGTATCTCGGGAGTTGAGAGGTGATATGTTGTTTGCCAACGTCGGAGTTGTTCCTACTCTTTATGGAGATCTTATGGAAGCTCAGTTGCATGATGATGAATTGAAAAAAATCAGGGAGAAATTGCAAGATGGCAAGTTTGGGGAGTTTTCATTGAACAATGAGGGAATTCTTACCTTCAAAGGAAGAATTTACGTACCTTCTTCCCCAGAAATCAAAAGGCAGGTATTAGAGGATGGTCATAAGTCCCGATTTGCTATTCATCCGAGAAGCACCAAGATGTATCAGGATTTGAAAAGGGGTTACTGGTGGAATGGCATGAAAAAGGAGATTGCAGAATTCATGTCAAAGTGTCTGACTTGTCAACAGATTAAAGCAGAGCATCAGAGGCCAGCTGGATTGCTTCAACCACTTGATATTCCGGAATGGAAGTGGGAGGGCATTTCTATGGATTTCGTGACTGGATTGCCTCCTACTCCGCGAAAGATGGATGTTATATGGGTGATTGTGGATCAGTTGACCAAATCAGCTCATTTTCTTCCAGTTTTAACCAAGTATTCCTTTGAGAGATTGGCTCAGTTGTATATCCGTGAGATTGTGAGATTGCATGGGATACCTGTCAACATTGTTTCTGATATGGATTCGAGATTTACTTCGCGGTTTTGAAGGCTTTGCATGAGGCCTTGGGATCTAAGCTGAGTTTCAGTACAGCATTTCATCCTCAGACTGATGGGCAGACAGAAAGGACCATTCAGATTCTCGAGGAGATGCTACGAGCGTGTGTGATGGACTTCCAGTTATCTTGGGAAGACCATTTGCCTTTAGTGGAGTTTGCCTACAACAATAGCTACCAGTCTAGCATTGAGATGGCACCATAAGAGGCACTGTATGGGAGGAAATGTAGGTCCCCAATGTATTGGGACGAGGTTGGTGAGGCTAAACTTTGGGGTCCAGATTTGGTTAGAGACTCAACTGAGAAGATCAAGGTGATCCGTGACATATTGAGGACAGCCCAGAGTCACCAGAAGAGTTATGCCGACACGAGAAGGAGGGAGTTATCCTTTCAGGTTGGTGATTTTGTGTTCTTGAAGATCTCACCAATAACGGGGATCAAGAGGTTTGGCAACAAAGGGAAATTGTCTCCTAGGTTTGTTGGTCCATTTGAGGTGTTAGAGAAGGTAGGTGAGCTAGCCTATCGTTTGGATCTACCACCATCTCTTTCTTCTCTCCATGATGTGTTTCATGTATCCATGTTGAGGAAGTATTGCTATGATTCCTCTCATGTGTTGAGTTCTCCTCCTGAGGATGTCCAGGCAGATATGACCTATGTTGAGGTACCTTTGAGGATTCTGGAGAGGCAGGTCCGGGAATTGCGTATCAAGAGTATTCTCGTGGTGAAAGTTTTTTGGAAGAATCACACCATCGAGGAAGCTACTTGGGAATTGGAATCTGAGATGAGTCAGACGTATCCTGAGTTGTTTGATCATTCAGGTAAGTTAAGTCAAATTCGGGATGAATTTTGTTCAAGGGGGAGTGAGTGTCACAACCCTAAACCTAGGCACAATATTGGTCACACGTGAAGCACTTGGGGTTGGGTATGCCTTGCAAATCATCCTTGGTTTGCTAGCATTTGATTTGCTTACGTGTTCATTTTTGGCATGTTTTATGAACTACGTGAAGCTTGAAGTGTTAAAATGATTTTTAAATCATATAATGCTTAAATAATGGAAATGAGAGAAATGAGTAGTAAAGTTTATAGCACTTGAAAATGTGAGTTGGAAGTGTTATAAAAGTATGAGGTGCTTAGGTGTAACCTTGAACTTTAAGGTAGTGTTTTGTTGATTTTAAAACTTTGAGGAGCTTAGTTGTAATTGTGTTATATATATCTCCTTAAAGCTTCTTCAAGAAGCTTCATTATTTCTATCAGTTTCTCATTGTTTTCTCCAGCCTAGAAGTGTTCTTAAACCTTAGTTAACATCCTAAAATCCCAGAAATTCCAAAGTGGTTTGTTTTTTGATTTCATCTTTGAACTGGTGAAAAGGGAGTTGAGTAGAGCAAGTTTCTGTGTTGTTGTTGCTGCTAAGGTTGCTGTTGAACTGCTGAGGAATCGTGGCTTCTGGTGTTGGGCATGACTCGTGCCCATGAGCACGAGTCATGACCAAGCTGAGGAGTTGTGATGCACTGGTCTTGAGCCATGGATCAGTCGTGCAGGGGAGATGCACGACTCATGCTTGCATGCACGACTCGTGCTCAGGACAGGGGTCTGGGGCTCACTTTGGGGGCTTGTAGACCTAGGTAAATGGGTAGAACTTGAACCACTCTTTAACTATACTTGTAGTATAACTTTAATACAACATTGTAGAACTTGGAATAGGCCAAAAAGATATTGGCAAGAGCTTTAAATAGGGGCATGAAATTTCTTGAAAGGCAGTTTTGGCACTTGCACTATCTCAATCTGCAGTTTGGATCCTTTTTCTAGGTCTTGAAAACCTAGGCTAAACAACTTGGAATGGAACACTTTTTAATCCTGTATCTAGTGCAACTTTAGTACTACATTATGGAACTTGAAATGGTCCAATTGGATAAGGGGAAGTGCTTTAAATAATGTCGTGAACTTGCTTGAAGGGCAGTTTTTGACACTTGCATCCAAAGGTTATAAACTTGGTATTTGAACTTAAACCCTAAAGGGAAGTTGTTCAACTTTGTATAGTGATTGCGTAGGGCTAGTTATATGTTGTTTTACCCCTACGTGGTGACTTGTACAAGGTCATTGGGTTATATAGTGCCTTGAATAGATGTTGCACTATTATGTTCATTTGGCAGGAGTATAAGTACACCCTGTATTGGTTTATAAACTATATAATGTTTATGTGGAACTTATGTGATATATATTGTGCATAAGTGTTTACATACTTCATAGTTGTGTGCACATAGTGCCTAATACGTGTTGGACGGTTTCATTGGTTGAGCATGAGTCATTAATACCATGTCATTTCATTGTTGTTATTCGATAGTGTTGAAATATATATACAATATTGTGATTGATTTAACATGGGTATAGTTCCATGTTATATACCTTGGTGTCCCATAGGGTGGACTTATATTCAAGTATCTGTTATGTGCTTGAACATGGTGATATCAGCTGATCTTTTGGGGGTATATGGGATACTATCACTTATGTGAAGATATCTCATAAGGTGTTTAGATTTCCTTATACTTGTGACCTCTCCCCCTTCTGTGGCCACGGTCTGGGGGTGCGTATCTTTTATGGATATGTGCAGTCATGACATATGATAGCTGATAACTTATATGGATCTCCATTAGAGGTCGTATAACCCATGAAGGTGCACCAGCACTTCACGAAAGGAGTATTACTCCCACCGTTATCCTATGTGTGTGATTCAGATGGGAAAGGTATCATATTGTGTTTACTGTTTCCCTATGTGATCTTGGCAACCTGATTGTGTGTTGCATTGTATATGACTTATTGGTCAGAAGGAAAAGGTAACATAATGTGTTTACTGTTTTCCAATGTGAGCAACCTATTTATGTGTTGCATATTGTATGGCATATTGTTGCATACATAATAGCTTGCTGAGATTTTATCTCACCCCTTCTCCCTTTATTGTTTTAGATCCCGCTGAGACAGGTGGACCAGACCAGTGAGGCCGAGGGAAGAGTTTGGACTCCTTTTGGGTTATCAGGGTATGAGTTATTTTGGGGAGTTGGGGATGGACTTTAGTTGTTATTCTTTTGGGGAATGTATTGTATATAAAGTTTTACAACATGTTTCAGTTGTATCATGTTGTAAGTAACTTAAACTTGGTTTGTTTAGGGTTGGCTTGTGCATAGCCTTTCCAGTTGTATAGTTTGTTAAAACAGGTTGTGTTTGATTTAAAAACAGGTTTATATATCGCCTCCGTGTAGAGAGGTTATTTTGAAATGGTTTTTAAAACGTGTTGTTTACTTTTCAAGATAAAGTAAGGAAAAGTTTTTTTTCTGAAATGGTATAATTTTGGGACTCTTCATCCTGGGACACGGTTTATAGGTCCGAGAGTTGGGAGGCGCCCACATTATTGTTAGAGACTTATCGAGGAAAATGACGGTTTTCAAGGAAGGATAACAAGAAGAGAATTGGAAGTTAACTACAAGATAACGAGAAGGTCAACAAGAATCCCGGAAGTGATTCAAAGAATTGTTGACAACATAGAGCGGACTAATAACCGAAGAGGAAGAGGATGATGATCCAAATTCGCCAAGGCAAATAAATCGAAGAGAAAGAGGATGATGATCCAGATTTGTCAAGGCAGATAATCGAAAAGGAGGATGATGATGATCCAGATCCAAAAAGACAGATAGCCAATCCGCAAAGACAAATAGCCGCAGAAGAATGGGATCATGAAAAATCTCATGTGTATTACGTACATACTGAGTGGACCAAATGATGCTCCTACAAAGAGCACTTTCTCGTGGGGACAACCAAAGAGTTATAGAACACTTTGGAACGGACTATAAGGTTCAAGGAACCAACTCCAAGATTTGTTACAAGATATGGTAAGACCAATCACGTAGCAAAAAGTTTGTCGTATTCCAAGAAGGGAAATGGACAACATGAATCAAAGCCAATGTCAACGAAAGGTTGAATAGGATTGATTGGGAATTAATGGGGTTTGAAGCCAACTTAGCAAGTTGAAGGTCAACCCATGAGAATGGTGGATAGACACTGGAGCTGAAACTACCCACCATATATATGCTGATAAAGATAGCTTTTCATCATACACTCTTTTCAATGGAAGGAAGGTGTAAATGAGAAACTCTACTACTTCCAACGTTGTGGGACTTGGAAGGGTTGTGCTGAAGATGACTTCAGACAGAGAACTGAATCTCGTGAATATGATGCATGTCCCAGACATTCGCAATGTTGAGCAAGGATGGATTTAGACAAATGTTTTGAGTCAGATAAAACTGTATTGACCAAGAAAAATTTGTTTCTTGGTAATGGGTACCTTACCTAGAGGCAAAGAGCATCGGTGTTTCTTATGTTTACCTTTTGAAAGGTTCTAATTTATGGCATGATAAATTAGGTTATGTGAATTTCAAAACAATTAAGATGTCAGTGAATCAAGAATTAATTCTCATGAATAAATTCAATTCAACTGACAAGTGTGAAGTTTGCGTGGAAGATAAAATTGTGATCTAAAGTTAATGCAAAATCAAGGTGGGAAAAAGTATTTAATTACTTTATAAATGGTTGCACAAGACATTCTCTTGATAAGGAATGATGAAGCCTTGGAGGCTTTCCAAACTTATAAGAATGAAGTTGACGAATCAACTTAATATAAAGAAGATTCGAAAAGCTAGAATGAGGAGAATATGCGGCGCCGTTTGAGGACATTTGTGAGGTTTCCGGCAGTATTCATCAAACAAACGCAACATATTCAATTCAGTATAATGCAGGAGCTAAACGCAAAAATCATACCCTTTAAGAGATGATAAATGCAATAAGCTCTGGCTTAACCGAATTTGTGGGAAAGCTATAATTTTTTTGAGATACCCAAGAAAGGATTTGATAAAACTAAATACAGATTATGGCATAATCGTAAAACGTTTTATAAATACTTTTAGTGTGGGGGTACACCTCAAGTGTGGGGGTAGAATCTTGAGAGGTGATCTCTGTAAGGTAGACTCCTGAGAGGTAGACTCTAAGGAGGTCAAACCACTTAGAGATACTGAATATTTGGGAAGTCAGATCGGTACAGAGATGATAACCACTCGAAGAAACTGACCGATAGAAGAATTTGATCACTCGAAAGGATTGACCATTCTAGAGAGACTAAAAGTCTAATTAAAAATTGTAATAAATCACTAAGTATAGTCAAAGTACTTGGAGTACTTAAAGATATTCTTGTGATTACAGATTACAATAAATAAGATATTCAATAGTATGAAAATAATATACTGATTGGATATCAGACACAAATAAACTCCAAGGTGAAAATATGTTCATAATAAATGGAGCAGCGGTGTCAAACTTCCAAGACAACCTATACAACTCGATTCAGTAAGAAATCTGAGCCGATAGTGTTAGATAAAGATAAAAGCTAAATGGTCTTGGAAAATATTCCTTTGTGGAATAAGTTTCTGTCTATATGACCTAAGGCATTATGACGACAATGAGAAATAGGAAAAGGTATATAACATCTTGGTAAGTCAAAGACACAATGATCATTGACATATTACTATAAGACATTTGATCTCAAATGGGACTGTCACAACTGGCCATGTGAAGTCAAAAACGGATCCGTATACCAAAAGGTATGAATAGGAGATCAAATTGTTTGGTAAGGGGAATGAGGTTCAAAACCCACACAAACAAAGAAATCCATAGTGGATACTCAACCTTGAGAATTGGAGATCCCATGCCCTTGGTTCAATGAGACAACTAAATTATGGAAATTCTAGTATGTGCGCTTAGAACTAATTATAACTCATTCTCAGAAGCCATCTAAGTGCTAAAACACCTGATGACGTGTGGTGAGGGTAAGCTTAAAGCTTTTAATGATTCCTATACCTAAGTGGTGGAGTAGAGCAGGATACTCTTTATGGGAGATCACCTATATAAGTGAGAAGTAATAAGGCCGCTTCTAAATTGAAACACTTATGAATCAAGAATGGTCCAGGGCCGAAATGGACAAAACGTGAGAACAAAACGTGTTAGAGTTGTTATTGTGTGAATACTATTGTCTTGGTATACACTATACAGTCACTGGTTCAAAGCGTCTCGCTACCAAATGACTAGTATATCCGATAGTATTTCACTAGGGAAGGTTCAAGGCCATAAGCTACCTATCTCGATGCAATAATAGTTTGTCGGAACTTCCAGACGAGTCTGCATTCATGCATGCATTAATTTGTCATTCATGTGGGGGATTGTTGGAATTTTGGTTTTGTAAAAGTGAGGTTTGATCGACTTTTGACTAAGAATTCCATTGGGTTCCATTTTAGGAAAATGGAAATTGATTGTATATTAATAATCTACATTTGGAGTAGATTAATTTGATATATTTACTTTCTCAAAACCAATTAGTGGTGAATGAGAAATTAATGTTCAAAATATGCAAAATGAAATGGGTATATGAAGAGTGTATGGGATATGGAATAGTTATCCCACATTGCTTAAAGATGTAAAATAATGCTTGTTTATAAGTGGATCCATCCAAAGGAGTAGTCAACAAGTTGATCTCCTTGGGCCAACCTAGGTGGACTATTGGGCCAATCATACAAGGAGTAGCCCAATTGTGCTAGATTTTGTACTAGCTCAATTTGGACCACATCCGCGAAGCGCGCGAAGCCCGAGAAGGTCGCAATGGGCGCTTTGAGGTGCACACTTCGCACGATCGCATCGTCGCTAGAAGCTAAGGAGCCATAAACTTTTGACAAATGTTGGCTCGGTTCATGGTTCGATGGCGGTCCATGGCTCAGGTTCGGTTCAGGCTTAGAGCGAGTGGACTCGTGGTGGTTCGGTCTATTCCAAGTCAAATGGGTTAAGGTTTGCAGTTAGTTTTTCACGATCCCGATATTAGGCACTATTTTAATACTCGTTGAGCACGTGGGGTTCGGGTGGTAACATTTCATTTTATGCCTTTTATGCTATATGTTAAGTTTATATGCTTAATTATGTTTTTAATTAACTTATGTGAAGTTAGGAGGAAATTGACGTAAATTTAATCATAAAGGGTCTAAGGGGAATAAATTATAAAGTGTAAAATGATTTGATAATAGTTGGAAAATTTGAATATATTGATTATAGGTGTTGAGGTGCTTGATTGTAAAAGAGGTAAGTTAGAGGTGTTAGTGTTTTTGGTTTAAGTCCTTATGGAGCTAGGTAGTAATTATTTATATTTATCTTCACAAATCTTTCCATGGAAAAATCAATTTGGTTAAAAGAGAAAACCCTCAGTAGTACTTCTTCTCCAAAAAGCCATGGAAAAGCATTAAACCCTAGCCATCTTCCATAAATTCTCTAGCCTTCGTTTCTTCTCCGTTTTCAAAACCAAGGGCGGATTCTTGTTCGTGGCGGCGAGGAGATCGTGTAGAGCTGCTCAAATAAATATTCTATTTTTCATCATTTAAGTAAGTTATTATGATTTCTTCTAAAAAGTGTTATTCCTTGATTATTGTTATTATTAAAATGATTTTCATGAATTGTGGGAAGGTTGGAACATTTTTATTTGGAAATTCTTGGGTTTTTGGAAAAAGGATTTGAAATGGGTATGGTTGGTTGTGTAAGAGTACAAAAATGGGTTAGTACTTATGTTTGGTGTTGATGTTTTGGAAAGGAATCATTGCATGGCAATTTGGTACCAAGTTTAGTATCAATATGATGTTAATTGGTGTGGAAATAGTTTAGAAGGAGTATGAAATGGTTTGGGTTTTGTGTGGTTCCTGTTTGGTACTGATTTGGTCACTTTAAAAACAGAGTAAAGCTTGGTTTGGGTCAATTTGGTGTGGTTACTGAAGTAGTACAAATTCTGTTCTGAAATCTGAACAGAGGGCACGACTCGTGCTCAGGGGCACGAGTCGTCCCTTAAAGTTTTGCCTAAGTCGTGCCTATGCTGGGACGACTGTAGCTGAAGGAGGTTATAAGGGGCACGAGTCGTGCCCTACCCTGCAGTCCCTGAACAACTTTCTAAGGCCTAGAAACCTATTCAAACAAGAACCAAAGTGAACACTCTTTAACTTAGATTAAAGAAGAACATTTTAGCTATACAAGGGTGTCTTACTTAGTTAAAATGGAATAGTGGAAGTACTTTAAATATTGTTTGGAAAATGCTTCGCAACCTTAAATTGTTCTTTAGCCAAAGTGAATCCAACTTGCTAAATGGAACTTGGACCTTTATAGAGGTTATATATTCTTGCATATTGTTCATGTAGGGTTGGTTTGTGATAACTTGTACCCTTATTTGAGTTCATATGCCTTGATTTTTATATATATAGTGTATAAAATAATGTTGCACTATATTATTGATTGAACATGAGTATGCTTTACCATGTTGTTATATTCTCTGTCCCCTTCTGTGGCCACAGATTGGGGTTATAGCATCTGTATTGAGCCAAAAGCCTTACAGAGTTGCTACTATCTTATATGGTTCCCTGAAAAACAGGTCTTATAAGATGTAAATATGCTTAAGCAGTTCACAAGAAAGGAGTTATTATAATAGCTCTCTCCGTTATATGTTATTGGTTTTGATGGAGTTGTATCTTCCAACCTTGTACGACTTATTCGTCAGACGGTAAAAGGTAAACCAAGGTAACGGAATGTGTTTACGGCTTTTCAAATGTGTTATATGCACCTCATACGTGTTGCATCTTCTTGGCATATTGTGCATTCATAATAACTTATTGAGATTTATTCTCACCCTTCTCCCTTTAATGTTTTAGATCAGAATGAGATAGGAGGACCCGGCCAGTGAGGACGGTGCGGAGTTTGTACTAGTATTTTGGGTTGTCGGGTATGTTTATGTTTAGATGGGTTTTCTTTTGGTTGATACTCCTTTGTTGGAGTTTGTTGATAAAACAAGTTATGTAAAAGTGTAATTATGAACTTAATCTTTTGTAAATATGGTAACTAAGTAAGTAGTTGTGTAAAATGGTTGTAGATGAGAACTTTTGTAAATGTTTGTAATTAAGTTGGTTTGAAGTTGTAAAGTGTTACCCTTTTCCTCCAAGTGGAGATGTCCCCAAGTTAGTGTTTAAATGTTAAAGTTCAAGTAGTTCAAATGTTTTTATAAAGTACAGGTGGTCTTTCGTAGTTTGGACGCTTCGGCTCGGGACACGTGTTAGGTTCCGGGTTAGGGTGCCCACAGTTGGTATCAGAGACTCGTCTAGAGGTCAAGGGTAGATGTCTAGTTTAAGGGGGAGTGTGTGATAACTGACGCCGAGTGTTTGATGTAGGTGTTTGTTATAATGGCTGGGAATGAGGATGATCAGCATCGGGCACAGGGGAATGTTGGTAATGAAGGGGGCAGTGGTAATCCAAATGCTGAGATGATGGATATGTTCAGAGTTTTCTTACAGAATATGGCCAACCAAGGTAGAGCTCAACAACAACCGAAAGGGAGGCAAGGGCACGGACTTGAGAAGTTTGTAAAGATGACACCCCCGACTTTTAATGGTGATTCGGATCCGGTAAAGGTGGAGAGATGGCTCAAGGCAATGAACAAGATCTTCGCGGCAATGGAGAGCCCGGATGATGAAAAGGTTAGGTGTGTAGTTTTCAAGTTAGAGGGAGCGGCAGAGCATTGGTGGAATATAGTCAAAGACTGTTGGGACTGAGATCATACACCGCAGACATGGGAGAATTTCACGCACAAGTTTCGGGACCACTTCATTCCGATGGTGACAAGGGATAGAAAAGAGGTTGAGTTTCTTCGACTGGAGCAAGGGACTATGACGGTAGCATAGTATTCGGCCAAGTTTACGGAGTTGGCTCGTTATTGTCCCCACTTAGTGCCGGATGAAGAAAGGCGAGTATACCGATTTGTGAAGGGATTAAGGCTGGAGTTCCATAAGAAACTTTTGACACACGACTTCACTGATTTCCAAGCAGCGGTGAACCGAGCCTACCGGATAGAGAATGACATCGAAGAGCATAAAGGCAAGTCGGAAGGTGGAAGTGGAAGTAAGCAAAGGTTCCAAGGACAAGGTTCGGGATAGAATAGGGGGCCACCAAGGTTCTCAAATCCTTGTGTAGCAAGAGGCGGAATTGTGGTGACTCCAGTGGCTCGTATTCCTTCAAGGCAGTCTGGGGTTGTTATTGGGTTCTGTAAGAAGTTGGGTCATTCCGAAGATAGGTGCTGGAGTAAGTTGGGGAAGTGTTTAGAATATGGAGGAGATGGTCACTTTAGGAATAATTGTCCCAAGCTGCGAGGGCAGGCATCCGGTAGCGGGCAAGGTAGACCGAGAGGGGGAATAAAAAGAGATAATGAAGGAAAGTCGAAAGATAAGGTTCAAGGGCGAGTGTTTGCCTTAGGAAGAGGGGATGTTGACCCGAACGCTGTTATTAGAGGTATTGTTCCTGTCTCAGGAGTTAAGGCCCGCATCCTTATAGATCCCGTGTCTTCTCATTCGTTTGTTGCGTCTCATTTTGCATTTGCATTGCATAAATTACCTGATATTATGCCTTATGTGCTTGAGGTGTCGACTCCTATGGGAGAGTGCCTCACTTCTTCTTTGATATACAATGGTTGTGATGTGATTATTTGTGGGCATGTGTTGCCGGCGGATTTAGTAGAGTTACAAATCCGGGATTTTGATGTTATTCTTGGTATGGATTGGTTGAGTCATTACCATGCCATGGTTGATTGTCGTAGGAAGAAGGTCTTATTTGATATACCTGATAGGCCTTCTTTTGTGTTTGATGCCTACAAGTCTATGTTTGGCATTCATGTCATTTCTGCTATAAAGGCTAGGAAAATGCTTTCTAAGGTGGTTACTGAAGTAGTACAAATTTTGTTTGGTACTGATTTGGTCACTTTAAAAATAGAGAAAAGCTTGGTTTGGGTCAAACAAGAACATTTTAGCTATACAAGGGTGTCTTACTTAGTTAAAATGGAATAGTGGAAGTACTTTAAATATTGTTTGGAAAATGCTTTGCAACCTTGAATTTTTTTATTTTTTTTTTTCACTACTCACACACACACACACACACACACACACACACACATGCACACATAGAAGCGCCTAGAAGATAAATCCTAGGGAGAGAAAGCCTTCCCTCTAACTTCTGGGGGGATCGAACCCATGACCTCCAGGTTGGAAGCCATGAGCTCTAGCCAGCAGACCAAATCCCCACGTGCGTTCTTTAGCCAAAGTGAATCCAACTTGGTAAATGGAACTTGGACCTTTATAGAGGTTATATATTCTTGCATATTGTTCATGTAGGGTTGGTTTGTGATAACTTGTACCATCATTTGAGTTCATATGCATTGATTTTTATATATATAGTGTATAAAATGAATGTTGCACTATATTATTGATTGAACATGAGTATGCTCTACCATGTTATTATATTCTCATCCCTTTGGTGGATTTTATTTCAAGTATCTATTATGTGCTTGAACTTGTGTTAATCACCTGATGTTTAGGGGTATAACGGAATACGATCAATTATGGAAAGTGTGACCTAATGTGATCGGATTACGTTATACCTGTGGATCGTCCCCTTACGTGGCCACAGATTGGGGTTATAGCATCTGTATTGAGCCAAAAGCCTTACAGAGTTGCTACTATCTTATATGGTTCCCTGAAAAACAGGTCTTATAAGATGTGAATATGCTTAAGCAGTTCACAAGAGAGGAGTTATTATAATAGCTCTCTCCGTTATATGTTATTGGTTTTGATGGAGTTGTATCTTCCAACCTTGTACGACTTATTGGTCAGACGGGAAAAGGTAAACCAAGGTAAAGGAATGTGTTTACGGATTTTCAAATGTATTATATGCACCTCATATGTATTGCATCTTTTTGGCATATTGTGCATTCATAATAACTTATTGAGATTTATTCTCACCCTTCTCCCTTTAATATTTTAGATCAGACTGAGACAGGAGGACCCGGCCAGTGAGGACGGTGCGGAGTTTGTACTGGTATTTTGGGTTGTCGGGTATGTTTATGTTTAGATGGGTTGTCTTTTGGTTGATACTCCTTTGTTGGAGTTTGTTGATAAAACAAGTTATGTAAAAGTGTAATTATGAACTTAATCTTTTGTAAATATGGTAACTAAGTAAGTAGCTGTTTAAAATGGTTGTAGATGGGAACTTTTGTAAATATTTGTAATAAAGTTGGTTTGAAGTTGTTAAGTGTTACCCTTTTCCTCCAAGTGGAGATGTCCCCAAGTTAGTGTTTAAATGTTAAAGTTCAAGTAGTTCAAATGTTTTCAAAAAGTACAGGTGGTCTTTCGTAGTTTGGACGCTCCGGCTTGGGACACGTGTTAGGTTCCGGGTTGGGGTGCCCACATATGGTATCAGAGCCTCGTCTAGAGGTCAAGGTTAGATGTCTAGTTTAAGGGGGAGTGTGTGATAATTGACGCCGAGTGTTTGATGTAGGTGTTTGTTATAATGGCTGGGAATGAGGATGATCAGCATCGGGCACAGGGGAATGTTGGTAATGAAGGGGGCAATGGTAATCCGAATGCTTAGATGATGGATATGTTCAGAGTTTTCTTACAGAATATGTCCAACCAAGGTAGAGCTCAACAACAACCGAAAGGGAGGCAAGGGCACGGACTTGAGAAGTTTGTAAAGATGACACCCCCGAGTTTTAATGGTGATCCGAATCCGATAAAGGAAGAGAGATGGCTCGAGGCAATGAACAAGATCTTCGCGGCAATGGAGAGCCCGGATGATGAAAATGTTAGGTGTGCGATTTTCAAGTTAGAGGGAGCGGCAGAGCTTGGTGGAATATAGTCAAAGACAGTTGGGACCGAGATCATACATCGCAGACATGGGAGAATTTCACTCGCAAGTTTCGGGACCACTTCATTCCGATGGTGACAAGGGATAGAAAAGAGGTTGAGTTTCTTCGACTGGAGCAAGGGACTATGACGGTAGCACAGTATTCGGCCAATTTTACGGAGTTGGCTCATTATTGTCCCCACTTGGTGCCGGAAGAAGAAAGGCAAGTATACCAATTTATGAAGGGATTAAGGCTGGAGTTCCGTAAGAAACTTTTGACACATGACTTCACTGATTTCCAAGCAGCGGTGAATCGAGCCTACCGGATAGAGAATGACATTGAAGAGCACAAGGCAAGTCAGAAGGTGGAAGTGGAAGCAAGCAAAGGTTCCAAGGACAAATTTCGGGATAGAATAGGGGGCCACCAAGGTTCTCAAATCCTGGCGTAGCAAGAGGCGGAATTGTGGTGACTCTAGTGGCTCGTATTCTTTCAAGGCAGTCTGGGGTTGTTTGTGGGTTCTGTAAGAAGCTGGGTCATTCCGAAGATAGGTGCTGGAGTAAGTTAGGGAAGTGTTTAGAATGTGGAGGAGATGGTAACTTTAGGAAGAATTGTCCCAAGCTGCGAGTGCAGGCATCCGGTAGCGGGCAAGGTGGACCGAGAGGTGGAATAAAAAGAGATAATGAAGGAAAGCCGAAAGATAAGGTTCAAGGGTGAGTGTTTGCCTTAGGAAGAGGGGATGTTGACCCGAACGCTGTTATTAGAGGTATTGTTCCTGTCTCAGGAGTTAAGGCCCGCATCCTTATAGATCCCGGGTCTTCTCATTCGTTTGTTGCGTCTCATTTTGCATTTGCATTGCATAAATTACCTGATATTATGCCTTATATGCTTGAGGTGTCAACTCCTATGGGAGAGTGCCTCACTTCTTCTTTGATATACAATGGTTGTGATGTGATTATTTGTGGGCATGTGTTGCCGACAGATTTAGTAGAGTTACAGATCCGGGATTTTGATGTTATTCTTGGTATGGATTGGTTGAGTCATTACCATGCCATGGTTGATTGTCATAGGAAGAAGGTCTTATTTGATATACCTGATAGGCCTTCTTTTGTGTTTGATGCCTACAAGTCTATGTTTGGTATTCATGTCATTTCTGCTATAAAGGCTAGGAAAATGCTTTCTAAGGGGTGTGAGGGGTATTTAGCTTATGTGGTAGATTCCAGTAAGAAGTCCCCTGAGTTAATTGATGTTCCCGTAGTAAAGGAGTTTGGTGATGTGTTTTCTACCGAGTACTCTATGCCTCCTGATCGTAAGGTAGAGTTTTGCATTGATCTAGTGGCCAGTACTACACCTATTTCTAAGGCGCCTTACAGAATGGCTCCTGCTGAATTAAAAGAGTTGAAGACTCAGTTACAAGAGTTATTAGACCGGGGGGTTTATCCATCCTAGTGTGTCACCGTGGGGAGCTCCGCTTTTATTTGTCCGTAAGAAAGATGGTACTTTGAGATTGTGTATCGACTACCGTATTTTGAATCAAGCAACTATCAAGAACAAGTATCCTCTCCCGCATATTGATGATCTGTTCGATCAGCTCCAAGGTTCCGTTATCTACTCAAAGCTTGATTTGAGAAGCGGATACCATCAGTTGAAGATTAGTCCCGACGACATTTCCAAAACAGCTTTCAGAACTAGATATGGTCATTATGAGTTCGTGGTTATGCCTTTTGGTTTGACTAACGCTCCGGCCGTATTTATGGATATGATGAATCGTATCTTCAAACCTTACTTGGATAGTTTTGTTGTGGTTTTCATCGACGACATCCTTGTTTATTCCAAGTCCCAGGAGGATCATGAGACTCATTTGAGGATTGTTCTTTCTCTTCTCCGTGAAAAGCAATTGTTTGCCAAGTTCAGTAAGTGTGAGTTTTGGCTCGAGCAGATATCGTTCTTGGGGCATGTGGTTTCTAGTGAGGGGATATCAGTTGATCCTTCCAAGATTGAGGCCGTTGTCAGTTGGAAGCAACCTTCAACGGTGACCAAGGTTCGTAGCTTTCTTGGGTTAGCGGGGTACTACAGAAGATTCATTGAAGGGCTTTCTCGCATTGCAACTCCGTTAACTCGGTTGACTCGGAAAGATGTATCGTTTGTGTGGGATGCCAAGTGCGAAGCTAGTTTTGAAGAGTTGAAGAAAAGGTTGACATCAGCTCCCGTTCTTACCCTTCCAGACGGTTGCGAGAACTTTATGATTTTCAGTGATGATTCGAAGGAGGGCTTGGGATGTGTGTTGATGCAAGGGGGGAAAGTAATTGGATGCGATTATCTTTGCGTTGCACAAGTGGAAGCATTATCTTTATGGGGTGAGATTTGAGATTTTCACGGATCATAAAAGCTTGAAGTATCTATTTACACAAAAGGAGTTGAATAACCGGCAAAGAAGATGGTTAGAGTTTTTGAAGGAATTCGATTGTGTGATTTCATATCAACCGGGGAAGGCGAATGTTGTTGCGGATGCGATTAGCCGGAAGGCTTACTTGTCAACTTTGAGTTCTCGAGAGTCAAGACATGAGTTGATTTTTGCGAATGTCCGAGCCGTTCCAACTTTATATGGAGATTTGATGGAAGCTCAATCAAGTGATCCGGAGTTGAAGAAAATATTGGGACAAGTTCAAGATGGTAAAGCCGGGGATTTTGCGTCAAATAGAGATGAACTTCTAACTTTCCGAGGTCATATTTGTGTTCCTTCATCACCGGTGATCAAGAGACGTGTTCTAGAGGAGGGTCATAAGTCTAAGTTCGTCGTTCATCTGGGTAGTATGAAAATGTATCAAGACTTGAAACGTGGATATTGGTGGAATGGGATGAAGAGAGAGATAGCGGATTTCGTATCTAAGTGCCTAACATGTCAACAAGTCAAAGCTGAACATCAAAGACCAGCGGGATTACTTCAACCTTTAGACATTCTGGAGTGGAAATGGGAAGGGATTTCGATGGATTTTGTGACGGGTTTGCCTCTTACAGAAAAGATGGATGCCATTTGGGTGATAGTGGATAGATTGAGGAAATTGGCTCACTTTCTTCCCGTGTCAACTAAGTTTTCGATGGAGAGACTAGCTCAGTTGTATATGAGAGAGATTGTTAGACTCCACGGAGTTCCTGTTAGCATTGTTTCAGATAGAGACCAGAGGTTCACTTCGAGATTTTGGAGGGCGTTACATGTAGCTTTGGGTTCCAAGTTATTTTTTAGCATGGCATTTCATCCTCACAGATGGGCAGACGGAACGAACTATTCAGATACTTGAGGATATTCTTAGAGCTTGTGTGATGGATTTTCAGTTGTCTTGGGAAGATCATCTACCATTGGTTGAGTTCGCCTACAACAACAGTTATCAATCTAGTATCGAGATGGCTCCTTATGAAGCGTTGTATGGTAGAAGGTGTAGATCTCCTATGTGTTGGGATGAAGTGGGTGAAGCCAAGTTATGGGGTCCGGATTTGGTTCGGGATTCGTCAGAGAAAATCAAGGTGATTCGAGATAGATTGAAGACGGCTCAGAGTAGGCAGAAGAGCTACGCCGACAACCGAAGATGGGACTTAGCTTTCCAAGTTGGTGACTTGGTTTTCTTGAAGATTTCTCCAAGGACCGGGATCAAAAGATTTGGGAATAAGGGAAAATTAGCTCCAAGGTTTGTGGGACCATTTGAGATTGTAGAGAAGATTGGGGAATTAGCTTACCGATTGGCGTTGCCTCCATCCTTCTCCTTGCTTCACGATGTTTTCCATGTGTCGATGTTAAGGAAGTATTGCCACGATCCTTCTCACATTTTGAGTTCACCTCCCGAAGAGATTCAAGCCGATATGTCTTATGTAGAAGAGCCATTGAGAGTGTTAGAATTCCAAGTGAAAGAGTTGAGAACGAAGAGTATTCCGGTAGTGAAAGTGTTATGGAGGAATCATACTATTGAAGAGGCTACGTGGGAGTTAGAGTCGGAAATGAGGGAGAAGTATCCTTCTTTGTTTGAGAGTACAAGTAAGTTACCTAAAATTCGGGGCGAATTTTCTTTAAGGGGGAGTGAGTGTCACGACCCCGATATTAGGCACTATTTTAATACTCGTTGAGCACGTGGGGTTCGGGTGGTAACATATCATTTTATGCCTTTTATGCTATATGTTAAGTTTATATGCTTAAATATGTTTTTAATTAACTTATGTGAAGTTAGGAGGAAATTGACGTAAATTTAATCATAAAGGGCCTAAGGGGAATAAATTATAAAGTGTAAAATGATTTGATAATAGTTGGAAAATTTGAATATATTGATTATAGGAATTGAGGTGCTTGATTGTAAAAGAGGTAAGTTAGAGGTGTTAGTGTTTTTGGTTTAAGTCCTTATGGAGCTAGGTAGTAATTATTTATATTTATCTTCACAAATCTTTCCATGGAAAAATCAATTTGGTTAAAAGAGAAAACCATCAGTAGTACTTCTTCTCCAAAAAGCCATGGAAAAACATTAAAGCCTAGCCATCTTTCATAAATTCTCTAGCCTTCGTTTCTTCTCCGTTTTCAAAACCAAGGGCGGATTCTTGTTCGTGGCGGCGAGGAGATCGTGTAGAGCTGCTCAAATAAATATTCTATTTTTCATCATTTAAGTAAGTTATTATGATTTCTTCTAAAAAGTGTTATTCCTTGATTATTGTTATTATTAAAAAGATTTTCATGAATTGTGGGAAGGTTGGAACATTTTTATTTGGAAATTCTTGGGTTTTGGGAAAAAGGATTTGAAATGGGTATGGTTGGTTGTTTAAGAGTACAAAAATGGGTTAGTACTTATGTTTGGTCTTGATGTTTTGGAAAGGAATCATTGCATGGCAATTTGGAACAAAGTTTAGTATCAATATGATGTAGTTTAGAAGGAGTATGAAATGGTTTGGGTTTTGTGTGGTTCCTGTTTGGTACTGATTTGGTCACTTTAAAAACAGAGTAAAGCTTGGTTTGGGTCAATTTGGTGTGGTTACTGAAGTAGTACAAATTCTGTTCTGAAATCTGAAGAGAGGGCACGACTCGTGCTCATGGGCACGAGTCGTCCCTTGAAGTTTTGCCTAAGTCGTGCCTATGCTGGGACGACTGTAGCTGAAGGAGGTTATAAGGGGCACGAGTCGTGCCCTACCCTGCAGTCCCTGAACAACTTTCTAAGGCCTAGAAACCTATTCAAACAAGAACCAAAGTGAACACTCTTTAACTTAGATTAAAGAAGAACATTTTAGCTATACAAGGGTGTCTTACTTAGTTAAAATGGAATAGTGGAAGTACTTTAAATATTGTTTGGAAAATGCTTCGCAACCTTGAATTGTTCTTTAGCCAAAGTGAATCCAACTTGCTAAATGGAACTTGGACCTTTATAGAGGTTATATATTCTTGCATATTGTTCATGTAGGGTTGGTTTGTGATAACTTGTACCCTCATTTGAGTTCATATGCATTGATTTTTATATATATAGTATATAAAATGAATGTTGCACTATATTATTGATTGAACATGAGTATGCTTTACCATGTTGTTATATTCTCATCCCTTTGGTGGATTTTATTTCAAGTATCTATTATGCGCTTGAACTTGTGTTAATCAGCTGATGTTTAGGGCTATAACGGAATATGATCAATTATGAAAAGTGTGACCTAATGTGATCGGATTACGTTATACCTGTGACTGTCCCCTTCTGTGGCCACAGATTGGGGTTATAGCATCTGTATTGAGCCAAAAGCCTTACAGAGTTTCTACTATCTTATATGGTTCCCTAAAAAACGGGTCTTATAAGATGTGAATATGCTTAAGCAGTTCACAAGAGAGGAGTTATTATAATAGCTGTTTCTGTTATATGTTATTGGTTTTGATGGAGTTGTATCTTCCAACCTTGTACGACTTATTGGTCAGACGGGAAAAGGTAAACCAAGGTAACGGAATGTGTTTACGGCTTTTTAAATGTGTTATATGCACCTCGTATGTGTTGCATCTTCTTGGCATATTGTGCATTCATAATAACTTATTGAGATTTATTCTCTCCCTTCTCGCTTTAATGTTTTAGATCAGACTGAGACAGGAGGACCCGGCCAGTGAGGACGGTGCGGAGTTTGTACTGGTATTTTGGGTTGTCGGGTATTTTTATGTTTAGATGGGTTGTCTTTTGGTTGATACTCCTTTGTTGGAGTTTGTTGATAAAACAAGTTATGTAAAAGTGTAATTATGAACTTAATCTTTTGTAAATATGGTAACTAAGTAAGTAGTTGTTTAAAATGGTTGTAGATGGGAACTTTTGTAAATGTTTGTAATTAAGTTGGTTTGAAGTTGTTAAGTGTTACCCTTTTCCTCCAAGTGGAGATGTCCCCAAGTTAGTGTTTAAATGTTAAAGTTCAAGTAGTTCAAATGTTTTCAAAAACTATAGGTGGTCTTTCGTAGTTTGGACGCTCCGGCTCGGGACACGTGTTAGGTTCCGGGTTGGGGTGCCCACATGGTTCGTGGCCCAGAATTGGTCCAGGCAAGCGCTTGGGAAATCTGTGGATTGGACCGAGGCCCAGTTGGGTTCGGCAAACCCAGCAGATCCGGTTTGGATTGGGCCGGGTTCAGCAAGGCGGATCCGGATTGGGTTGTGATGGTTCTTGAAAAGGTGGGTGTGACCCATGCCTTTTCAAATAGGCGGGTCAAGGCTGTTGGGACGACCCAGCAGATCTCCTCCCTCCATTCAGATTAGATCCAAGGGTTCAGATTCCACCAGACACCATTTGTGGTTATTACCAATAGACACCTTGACTCTTCATGTCAAATGAAATCACTCATTCATTCAATCACTTATCTCTTTCATATATTCTCTCTCTCTTCTCACTTGAAGTAGAGAATCACATATCTAAAGGAGTTAACTAACTCGGTTAGATATTTAACTGAATTATGGAATTCAGTCATAGAACTCAACGGAATTCTTAACATCATGAAGTAGAAGATAGAGTATCTCGTTGCATAAGTCTTCTTCAAAGTCTGGAAGTGTCAAACACGAATTTTGTTCGCCGAAGTCATTAATTTGGAGTGCTCCTATTATTGACTGTAAAGTCGTTTCATCTTGAGAGAAGATTGCCGCTAATCCGTAAGCACCAGTGCGGGGCAATATCTTCTTGCGGAGATTGATTCCAACACAAGACTCGACTTCTTTAATTACTCGGTTTGCTTTAATTTCAGCATTCTAGTTTATCTTTATTTCCTGCCCCGTTAATTACTTTATGCTTCATTATTTATTTGTCATTTCGTTAAATTCAAGAAAGCCTTATTTATTGTTATA
The DNA here is from genome assembly GCA_022495995.1 of Adenophora triphylla var. japonica. Taxonomy (NCBI): domain Eukaryota; kingdom Viridiplantae; phylum Streptophyta; class Magnoliopsida; order Asterales; family Campanulaceae; genus Adenophora; species Adenophora triphylla. The sequence goes on along the minus strand of JAFEMH010000974.1, from coordinate 416,634 downwards.
TAAACAATTTTCCCAACAATCGCAAGAAGATATTAACGTTTTCTTGTTTCTATGACAAATATGAGCCAATGATGATGGACAATCGAAGGACATTATCGTTAGAGACTTAACGAGGAAAATGACGGTTTCCAAGGAAGGATAACTAGAAGAGAATTGGAAGTTAGTTAGAAGATAACGAGAAGGTCAACAATAATCCCGGAAGAGATTCAAAGAATTGTTGACAACACAGAGCGGACTTATAACCGAAGAGGAAGAGGATGATGATCCAAATTCGCCAAGGCAAATAAATCGAAGAGAAAGAGAATGATGATCCAGATTTGTCAAGGCAGATAACCGAAAAGGAGGATGATGATGATCCAGATCCAAAAAGACAGATAGCCAATCCGCAAAGACAAATAGCCGCAGAAGAATGGGATCATGGAAAATCTCATATGTATTACGTACATACTGAGTGGACCAAATGCTGCTCCTACAAAGAGAACTTTCTCGTGGGGACAACCAAAGAGTTATAGAACACTTTGGAACAGACTATAAGGTTCAAGGAACCAACTCCAAGATTTGTTACAAGATATGGTAAGACCAATCACGTAGCAAAAAGTTTGTCGTATTCCAAGAAGGGAAATGGACAACATGAATTAAAGTCAACGTCAACGAAAGGTTGAATAGGCTTGATTGAGAATTAATGGGGTTTGAAGCCAACTTAGCAAGTTGAAGGTCAACCCATGAGAATGGTGGATAGACACTGGAGCTGAAACTACCCACCATATATATGCTGATAAAGAGAGATTTTCATCATACACTCTTTTCAATGGAAGGAAGGTGTAAATGAGAAACTCTACTACTTCCAACGTCGTGGGACTTAGAAGGGTTGTGCTGAAGATGACTTCAGACAGAGAACTGACTCTCGTGAATATGCTGCATGTCCCGGACATTCGCAATGTTGAGCAAGGCTGGATTTAGACAAATGTTTTGAGTCAGATAAAACTGTATTGACCAAGAAAAATTTGTTTCTTGGTAAAGGTTACCTTGCCTAGAGGCAAAGAGCATCGGTGTTTCTTATGTTTACCTTTTGGAAGGTCTAATTTATGGCATGATAAATTAGGTTATGTGAATTTCAACACAATTAAGATGTCAGTGAATCAAGAATTAATTCTCATGAATAAATTCGATTCAACTGACAAGTGTGAAGTTTGCGTGGAAGTTAAAATGACTAAGTCATCATTTTCTTCAGTAATAAGAAAAACGACACCTCTTGAGTTAGGTCACACAAATAATTGTGATCTAAAGTTAGTGCAAAATCGAGGTGGGAAAAAGTATTTAATTACTTAATAAATGGTTGCACAAGACATTTTCTTGATAAGGAAGGATGAAGCCTTGGAGGCTTTCCAAACTTATAAGAATGAAGTTGACGAATCAACTTAATATAAAGATGATTCGAAAAGCTAGAATGAGGGGAATATGCGGTGCCGTTTGAGGACATTTGTGAGGTTTCCGGCAGTATTCATCAAACGATCGCAACATATTTAACTCAGTCTAATGCAGAAGCTAAACACAAGAATCATACCCCTTAAGAGATGATAAATGCAATAAGCTCTGGCTTAACCGAATTTGTGGGGAAGCTTTAATTTTTTTGAGATACCCTAGAAAGGATTTGATAAAACCAAATACAGATTATGGCATAATCGTAAAACGTTTTATAAATACTTTAAGTGTGGGGGTACACCTCAAGTGTGGGGGTACGAGCTAAAGTAAAAGTACTTAAGCCAAATACAAGGAATTTGGTATTCCTTGAAATCATATTTTATTGAAGTAAAAAGGAAATAATATAAGTTTAAGAAGAAAACTTATAAAACTGTAAAAAATTTATCTTAATAGTAAGATGAACTATGACACAGTTTGTGGACAAAAGAAGCTAGTCTTTTGGTCCTAATTTTCTATGGTAGAAAATGAAATAAAAACTGTTAAATAATGTTGTACCATTTAAATGAATAGTTCATCATACATTTGGAAGATGGTTGATCTTCTTCCATAATGCGAACCCTTTGAGTTGCAAATTGGTTCTTAAAAGGAAGTATTTGAAAGATGAATTTATAGACGGAAAACTCTTGAAAGATAAGACTTTCAAGAAGTATAGTCAAGGGAGTTAGAATTTCAAAAAGATAGATTTCTAAAAGGAAAATAATCTAGAGAAATAAACTCTATTGAGACAGATTTTAATCTGAAAAATCAGATTATTGATCTCGAAAGTGAGACTCTTGAGATATAGAATCTGAAGAGAAAAGATTCTTAAAGTAATAGACTCTTTAATGGTAGAATCATAAGAGTTAGATAAATTCTCCAAGATAGACTCTCAAATAAGCTAAATTCTTGAGAAGTAACATATAGATTCTTGAGAGATGAAATCTATAAGGTAGAATCTTGAGAGGTAATCTCTGTAAGGTAGATTCCTGAGAGGTAGACTCTAAGGAGGTCAAACCACTTAGAGATATTGAATATTTGGGAAGTCGGATCGGTACAGAGATGATAACCACTCGAAGAAACGGATCGATAGAAGAATTTGATCACTCGAAAGGATTGACCATTCTATAGAGACTAAAAGTCTAATTAAAAAATTGTAATAAATCACTAAGTATAGTCAAAGTACTTGGAGTACTTAAAGATATTCTTGTGATTACAGATTACAATAAATAAGATATTCAATAGTATGAAAAGAATATACTGATTGGATATCAGACACAAATAAACTCCAAGATGAAAATGTGTTCATAATAAATGGAGCAGCGGTGTCAAACTTCCAAGACAACCTATACAACTCGATTCAGTAAGGAATCGGAGTCGATAGCGTTAGATAAAGATAAAAGCTAAATGGTCTTGGAAAATATTCCTTTGTGGAATAAGTTTCTGTCTACATGACCTAAGGCATTGTGACGACAATGAGAAATAGGAAAAGGTGTAGAACATCTTCGTAAGTCAAAGACACAATGGTCATTGACATATTACTATAAGACATTTGATCTCAAATGGGACTGTCACAACTGGCCATGTGAAGTCAAAAATGGATTCGTATACCAAAAGGTATGAATAGGAGATCAAATTGTTTGGTAAGGGGAATGAGGTTCAAAACCCACACAAACAAAGAAATCCATGGTGGACACTCAACCTTGAGAATTGGAGATCCCATGCCCTTGGTTCAATGAGACAACTAAATTATGGAAATTCTAGTATGTGCGCTTAGAACTAATTATAACTCATTCTCAGAAGCCATCTAAGTGCTAAAACACCTGATGACGTGTGGTGAGGGTAAGCTTAAAGCTTTTAATGATTCCTATACCTAAGTGGTGGAGTAGAGCAGGATACTCTTTATGGGAGATCACCTATATAAGTGAGAAGTAATAAGGCCGCTTCTAAATTGAAACACTTATGAATCAAGAACGGTCCTGGGCCGAAATGGACAAAACTTGAGAACAAAACGTGTTAGAGTTGTTATTGTGTGAATACTATTGTCTTGGTATACACTATACAGTCATTGGTTCAAAGCGTCTCGCTACCAAATGACTAGTATATCCGATAGTATTTCACTAGGGAAGGTTCAAGGCCATAAGCTACCTATCTCGATGCAATAATAGTTCGCCGAAACTTTCAGACGAGTCTGCATTCATGCATGCATTAATTTGTCATTCATGTGGGGGATTGTTGGAATTTTGGTTTTGTAAAAGTGAGGTTTGACCGACTTTTGACCAATAATTCCATTGGGTTCCATTTTAGGAAATGGAAATTGATTGTATATTAATAATCTACATTTGGAGTAGATTAATTTGATATATTTACTTTCTCAAAACCAATTAATGGTGAATGAGAAATTAATGTTCAAAGTATGCAATATGAAATGGGTATATGAAGAGTGTATGGGATATGGAATAGTTATCCCACATTGCTTAAAGATGTAAAGTAATGCTTGTTTATAAGTGGATCCTTCCAAAGGAGTAGTCAACAAGTTGATCTCCTTGGGCCAACCTAGGTGGACTATTGGGCCAATCATACAAGGAGTAGCCCAATTGCGCTAGATTTGTACTAGCTCAATTTGGACCACACCCGCGAAGCGCGTGAAGCCCGCGAAGGTCGCAATGGGCGCTTTGAGGCACACACTTTGCACTTCGCACGACTGCATCGTCGCTAGGAGCTAAGGAGCCTTAAACTTTTGACAAAAGTTGGCTCGGTTCATAGTTCGATGGCGGTCCATGGCTCAGGCTTAGGGCGAGTGGGCTCGTGGTGGTTCGGTCCATTCCAAGTAAATGGGTTAAGGTTGGCAGTTGGTTCGTGGCCCAGAATTGGTCCAGGCAAGCGCTTGGGAAATCTGTGGATTGGGCCGAGGCCCAGTTGGGTTCGGTAAACCCAGCAGATCCGGTTTGGATTGGGCCGGGTTCAGCAAGGCGGATCCGGATTGGGTTGTGATGGTTCTTGAAAAGGTGGGTGTGACCCATGCCTTTTCAAATAGGCGGGTCAAGGATGTTGGGCCGACCCAGCAGATCTCCTCCCTCCATTCAGATCAGATCCAAGGGTTCAGATTCCACCAGACACCATTTGTGGTTATTACCAATAGACACCTTGACTCTTCATACACTATAAATAGACCCCCTGGTTTGTCAAATGAAATCACTCATTCATTCAATCACTTATCTCTTTCATATATTCTCTCTCTCTTCTCACTTGAAGTAGAGAATCACATATCTAACGGAGTTAACTAACTTGGTTAGATATTTAACTGAATTATGGAATTCAGTCATAGAATTCAACGGAATTCTTAACATCATGAAGTAGAAAATAGAGCATCTCGTTGCATAAGTCTTCTTCAAAGTCTGGAAGTGTCAAACACGAATTTTGTTCGTCGAAGTCATTAATTTGGAGTGCTCCTATTAATGACTGTAAAGTCGTTTCATCTTGAGAGAAGATTGCCGCTAATCCGTAAGCATCAGTGCGAGGCAATATCTTCTTGCGGAGATTGTGTCCAACACAAGACTCGACTTCTTTAATTACTCGGTTTGCTTTAATTTCCGCATTCTAGTTTATCTTTATTTCCTTCCCCGTTAATTACTTTATGGTTCATTATTTATTTGTCATTTCGTTAAATTCAAGAAAGCCTTATTTATTGTTATATAAACAATTTTCCCAACACCCACAATCGATACAAACAAATCAAGGCCACAATCAATCAGTCAAAACCGATCCAAACACAAACCAAGTCACAATCGGTCAAACACAAATCAAGGCACAATCGGTCAAACACAAACTAAGGCTGCAAGGCACAATCGGTCAGCAAAAAATCAAACGGTCAAACACAAACCAATCGGTCAGCAAACAAATCAATTAAAATAATTAAAGTAAAAACTCCGTCTCACTTTAAATTACAAAATAATTATTATTAATAAAGAAAACTAAATAAAAATATTATTTTTTCAATCTCAAATAAATACTTTAAAAAATATACTTCTATAAAAAATTATAATATTCATTTAAAAATAAATATTACTTTCGACTCAAAATGAATAACCAAAAAATAATACTACATTTTTTGTCCAAAAAACTGAACATTATTTTCTTCATCCTAATGAATATTTAAAAAAATAATACTACTCCATTTGCCTCAAAAATTAATATTTGTATTGTTAGTGTCTTCGTTTCAATATAGAGACTATTTTCATTTGATTTGGACACAGTAATACATTATAAATCGGTAATGATATTAGTCAAGCATTACTTCAGCAATCAGTCATACCAATATTAGGATTGGTGATGGATGCTAAAATGGTCATGAGAATTGATTCCGATAGAGGCTTGAACGGTCACAGAAACTTGGGTAGTAATAGGGACTAGATCGGTTAAAGGAACATGAATGTCACCTGTTGAAGGGGCTTAGATGAATGTCACCTATTTTTTTAATTTTTTGTAATTAGATTTTAAAGTCATAGTTGCAAGTTGTTTTCCAATTTCCACTTTATAGTCAATTACTCCACAATTGGTCACTGACCGAACCGGCGGTTTCTACTCATTTTTCACTTTTGTTATTCATTTTGAGTCGAAAGTAATATTTATTTTTGAAATAAATAATATATTTTTTTATAAAAGTATATTTTTAAAAGTATTTATTTGAGATGGAAAAAAATAATATTTTTATTTAGTTTTCTTTATTAATAATTATTATTTTGTAATTTAAAGTGAGACGGAATTTATACCTTTAGTTTGGTTTGAATCGATTGTGTTTGATTTGGATCGGTTGTGGACAGAAGAGCAGAAGAATTGGTACTAGATATCTCATCTATGTTATCTCGGTTACCCATCATTAATGTCTGCAAAATATAAAGGAAAGAAGTAAACCACATCGGTTACCCATCATTAATCTCGGTTGTGGCCTGCGGTAATTTAAACTCGCTACACTATGTAGCGAGTTCAAATTTTAGTTTTTTTAATAGCATAAATTAAAATAAAATTGATAATAAATTAATTTAGACACGAGTTTCAAAAAGTTGGTCAATTTGGCAAATAGTTTCAAATGTGGGTTATTTTGGGTTATAATAAATTAATTTATTTTTTTACACCAAAATTCATAATTTTTTTCTCTAAAAATATAGACTATTTTTATTTGATTTGGACATAGAAAAAAATCCTCTTTTTTAAATATAAATTTCTTAATTATCTTTTGTTAATTTTTCTTTTTAATTTTTTAATATATTTTTAATGAAAATTAATTAAGTGTGAAATATTTTTTTAATTATAAATCCTAATGATAATAATAATAATAATATGGTACATTTTGAAGCTATGATTGATAAAGAAAAATCTAAGAAGGATAAGGCATATAAAGGAAGACTGATAAGAAAAAAAATGTAAAGTTAAAACCTTTGCTGCTGATCGGTAGGTGCTGAGGTTGGACCGGTAGAGACAGAGAGGAAGAAATCGGCTATGCAAAAGGTTAAGAAATTTGTTATTCATAAGTTCTCCCAACTGATTAAACCTTTATCGGGTTAAGAGAAAGACTACCGATGAAGTTGTTTCACCGGTTGACCCTTAATCAGTTATACCCAAGAAAATTAGGAGCGTTATCGCATCTTTTTAACGGTTGACTTCTCCTCAACCGGTTCACTCTTATCGGTCACAATATTAAATTTACCTATTTTATAAACATATATCGGTAAGAGTTTAAGACTATTTTAAAAATCTTATCTTATTGGGCCCAGTTGCATGACCTATCGTGTGGCATGTCGGCTTGCTCAACCTATTTGGGTCGATCAACTTGCTCAACCTATTTGGGTATGAGTTATTTTAGAATTTATAATTTTAAAATGGAATTAAATCAGAAAAAAATCTCACATTTTACTTCTAATTTACAATATTTTTTTTTAAATCTTACATTTGAAACTAATTTTCAAAATGACCAACTTTAAAATGAAATTATTTGAGAAAAAAATCCAAAATAAATGTTCATCTTTTAAAAATATTTTGAATGAGAAAATGTTGTAAGAAAAACAAGTGGAGAAAATTAATCTTTTATATATTAAATTTTAATTGTTAGAAAAGCTCACTTTGAGTCTTTGACTGTGACCGGTGGTGTAGCGATTTTCATGTGATTAAACTTTACCGGTTTGTCATTAATTAGGGCAATTAAAATCAAAATGTTAGAAAAGATCACTTTGAGTCTTTGACAGCCATCGGTTGATGCAAATATATATATATATATATATATATATATATATATATATATATATATATGAATGAGTCTTTGACAGCTATTGATTGATGAAAAAAAAAGTCTTTTTCACAGCCATCGGTTTGGTTGATAAAAAAAAATAAAAAAGTATTTATTTAGGTCCAAACAATTGTTCATTCAGTATCTTCGCTATATAATTATTATTTTGTAATTTAAAGTGAGGCGGAGTTTGTACCTTTGGTTTAATTTGGAATAAGAAATGAAGTGGTTTTAATTTCAATTGTTCCAACCAACCAAGGCCCCAACCGATTCAAATACTGAACCGATCCAAATATGTAAATCATTTTTTGTCCACTATTCTGCATCAAGTAGCCGGTCCTCTAAGGATGGATAACCTATTGCTTGGCTGATCAATTTAATTCCATTGACTGATCTGTACAATCAATCCGATGCTTGGCTGGTCAATTTGATTCCATTGACCGATCCGTACAACCGATCCAACAACCAAGGCCCAACCGATCCAAACTTTAAATTACAAAATAATAATGATTAATAAAGAAAACTAAATAGAAATATTATTTTTTTCCATCTCAAATAATTACTTTAAGAAAATATACTTCTATAAAAAATTATAATCTTCATTTCAAAAATAAATATTACTTTCATACTCAATATGAATAACCAAAAAATAAAGATAATGACATATTTTCCCTTGCTAGATAAAGATTACAAATTTGTCCTTGAAAATTAATATTTGTTATTTACTCGAATCAAAATAATACTGCTTCCTTCGCCTCAAAAATTAACATTACAAACATTAATTTTAGAGGCGAATGGAGTAGTATTAATTTTTAAAATATTCATTGGGATGAAAGAAGTAATGCTCATTTTTTTGAATAAAAAATGTAGTATTATTTTTTGGTTATTCATTTTGAATCGAAAGTAATATTTATTTTTGAAATGAATAATATAATTTTTTATAGAAGTATATTTTTTAAAGTATTTATTTGAGATGGAAAAAATAATATTTATATTTAGTTTACTTTAATAATAATTATTATTTTGTAATTTAAAGTGAAACGAATTTTATACCTTGATTTGATTTGTTTGGAGTGACAACTAACTGATGGTCTTAAAATATTGATTTGTAATGATGATAAGTCCTATCAATCTGATATATGTATTGAAAATGTAGTGTTTAAGGAAGTTTTTCATAATGTATAAATCCATTTCACTTTTTTGTTGTTTTTCTTTAATTTCTGTCTTAAAGTAACATGTAATGATTCGTGCATCGCATCGCACGGGAGTAAAACTAAAAGCAAATAACCACTACAAAAAAGAATAATCAAACCATGTCTCCCACCAAATACATGGCCAAGCGCAAAGATGGCTTGGTAGTCATCCTCGTATCTGCTTATATTTTAAGCAATTGCTTGCCTCCATCATCTGCACTTCTGATGCGGGAGGGATACGAGAATAAGCATGAAATTTTCAAACTCCTCGGAGAGAGCCCCGCTTCCGCTTCTGCTTCTGCTTCTGCACTACAATTTTTACCCACCTAAATAATGTGCACAACCTGAGTTCTAACATAAAAGGCATAATAATAGCCCATTTAATCACTTGTTTCTGATTGTACAAAATGTTCTTTATCGGTTTGCAATGGACACTGATCAACAGGCAAACTACCTAGTCCTACAAAGTCAAAATGATACCGCGTTCTTCAACTCCTAGCTGGCCGGTCAAACATTTTTCTGCATGTAAGTGATACAGAGAGTTAAATAGCTTTTAAAACATCTATTGCAACATTTTCTTGTCTTCAAGATCCATGGACATAGATAGATGGTACTCCCCCTAGTCCCAAAATGAATGTCAAAGAAAATTTCAAATTTGGTCTTGATCAAGAGCAAATTTGAAATTTTTGTGGACATTCATTTTGGGATGGGAGGAGTAATTATGTTTTGTTGTGTGGTTCGTATATCAGAGATCCCAATGAATAATGTTATTAGAATTATTATTTAGTAAATATCATGATGATGATTGATGAGGACTAACCTTTAGCAACACCAGAAAGATCACGACTCAATGGTTGACATGAATGACTGGATTCCGAAAACAATAAATAAAACTCCACCAGAGAGCGCAATCTGCATCAAATAAGATCCCCATTTAGTGATGAAAGGTTGAAAGGGTAACAGAAGAAATGAAACGGGTACAAGCCATAAATGAGGGGAAAGAGGTATAGGAGAAAGGGACCAAAACGTAATACTCCCTCCGTCCCAAAATGAATGACCAAAAAATTTGAAAAGTTTTTGGTCTTTCACTTTGGGACAGAGGTAGTACATAAATAAATGAAGAGCAAGTCTCCCATGAGAACAAGGGGATCCGTCTCTGTTGTGAAAATCACGCCCACGCAGCGGAAAACGGACCGAACTATGGAGATGTAATAGGGGCAACACACACGAAAAGTAAATCACACACAAAGGAACACACAAGAATGTTAACCCGGTTCGTTGCAACAACAACTACGTCCGGGGGCGCTACCAAGCCAAAATATTCACTATAATATTTTCCGATGTTACAATTTGTCTCTAGGCTATCACATGTATTTATAGGGAACAAGAAATCAAAGACCTAGTAATAAAAGGATTCCTACTCAAGAAAGTAATCTTCTTTCTTCACAAGTCCTTCCAAATATTACTACCAAAAGGAATCACCAAGCAAGAAGAGATCTAATCAAAATAGGAAACAAATCTGCTGCAGAAGAATCCTCCTTGATCTCACCAACTCCTCCGACCGCGGTTCAAATTCCTTTATCCATGATTTTGACTCCACATCCCAACAATCTCCCACCTGGAGACAAACCATCCATGATACCTCTCTTGAAACAAATTTCAGTGGCCAGCTATTGCGTTGGTAGCGCCCGGCCTCTTGTCTAGTTATCCAAGTGAGTTGAAGCTGAGCTACGCTTCAACATAACTGTCGGTTCTACCATGCTCCTAGTCTTCATTCCGAATGATCCTTCCTGCACATCCCCGCTCACTTGCTTGCTAACTATCGATCCTGAACAGCGCGAATCCACGTGCCCCACACAATCACAAGCTTGGAACCTTTGTGTGTTCTTTGCAACCCATCGCATCACCGTTCTAGATCCCGCTCCCATGTTGACCAAATTGGCTCCGCGTCGGCCGACTTCATTACCCAATTTTCTATCAACATACCGTTTAGTGAAATTTCTCCCACCATGGCGATCTCGGCCACCACCATTCATCATTGGGATGCGCCTTCGTTTCCCCCAACGACTCATGTTGCATGTGGTATACAACATATTTTCCACGCCGCCACGAGCCACCAAGCTAGCTCCGCGGTTTACCTTCCACGTCCCACAACCGAAGGTCACCACACAACCCTCCTTATCAAGTTGCCTTATGGAAATCAAGTTCCTCTTCAAATCCGGAATATGTCGCACATCACGTGGCCGTAAAACAGTCCCATCCGTTGCTTTGACTCGAACAACCCCCTTTCCAATGACCTTGACAGGATGATCGTTTCCCAAGCGAATAACCCCAAAATCACCCGGAACATACTGCTCCATTCTTTCTGCACTAGTGCATGAATGAAACGTCGAGCCCGAATCCAAAACCCACGAATCCGTTGAACTGCTCCCACCCAAGATTAATACATCCGCTAACTCCTCTGCAACATTCAATTCCTTCGCTCTGCCTGACCGCTTCGGACAACTTCTCCTAAAGTGCCCCTTCTCCCCACAATCGTAGCAAGTAATCACCTTCTTGCTGCCCTTACTCTTTTCACCGACATTTAGTGCTAGCCCCGATGTCCCACCCTTGCTCTTCCTACGAATTTCTTCGCCAAGAATCACATCAACGACATCCGCAAACTTCAGCTTCACTTTTCTTGTTGAAACGTTAACTGCTATCGCAGTCGTATCCCAACTTTCCGGCAAAGACGAAAGTAAAATCAATGCTATTGCTTCGTCATCAAGAGTAACGACCACGGAAGACGGTTGGGTCGCGGTAGATTTGAATTCACTTATATGCTTTGTTGCCGACATGCCCTCCACCATCCGTATGTTCAACAGCTTCCTCATCAGATGAGCCTTGTTCGCCGCCGATGGTGCCTCGTACATGCTCGCCAACATTTGCAACATCTCCATGGTAGTCTTCGCCTCCAAAACATTCTTCGCGACATCCTTGGTCAACGTTTGCCTAACAAGCCCTAACGCTTTCCGATCCAAGATTTCGAATTTTGCTTCCTCTATGTCATCCGGCTTTTCTTTTAATGGTAGATACAAATCCTTGTTCCACAAAACATCCTCGATCTGCGTCTTCCAAAAATTGAAATCCGTCCCATCAAACTTTTCGATCAACACCACCTTATTCCCATCCTCCAAAGCTCCCAAGAAATCCATAGCAAAAGACACCCCAAGCAATGATTCGACAAAACCAAGAGCTCTGATACCAGTTGTTGTGAAAATCACGCCCACGCAGCGGAAAACGGACCGAACTATGGAGATGTAATAGGGGCAACACACACGAAAAGTAAATCACACACAAAGGAACACACAAGAATGTTAACCCGGTTCGTTGCAACAACAACTACGTCCGGGGGCGCTACCAAGCCAAAATATTCACTATAATATTTTCCGATGTTACAATTTGTCTCTAGGCTATCACATGTATTTATAGGGAACAAGAAATCAAAGACCTAGTAATAAAAGGATTCCTACTCAAGAAAGTAATCTTCTTTCTTCACAAGTCCTTCCAAATATTACTACCAAAAGGAATCACCAAGCAAGAAGAGATCTAATCAAAATAGGAAACAAATCTGCTGCAGAAGAATCCTCCTTGATCTCACCAACTCCTCCGACCGCGGTTCAAATTCCTTTATCCATGGTTTTGACTCCACATCCCAACAGTCTCATGCATGAGACGGGTCGACCCATGACCCATGGGCATAACCGCCCAAACCAATCATTCCTAGTCCACGCCAAAATTCATTCCAGCCAAAGCAATTTCAGGCCTTCTTTGTATTTTTAATTGGTCTTTATTTATTTCCTAGGCCTCTCATATTTTTTTTAGGCCCAATTTTTTTATTTTAGTTTTTTATTTTATTTTTTTTTGTTTTTAGCTTTTTTTTTTAGTTTTTATATTATTATTTTTTAGTTTTTATATTATTTTTTCGGCTTTTCAGTGGATTAGAAAAAGTAATAGTTACCATCTCTTAATGTAATGACTGAATGTATTATTACTTTAAGTCATTGATAATGTAATACTTAAAAAAAAAATATACTATTACTTCACAAAGTGTAGTACTATTACTTATAGCAATACCAACTATTACTTAAACAAATGAGAAGTATTACTCAAAATGAAAACAGTTCCTAAAACTATTATTAGTTAAAAAAAATAACACTATTACTTCACAAAGTGTAGTACTATTACTTATAGCAATACCAACTATTACTTAAACAAATGAGAAGTATTACTCAAAATGAAAACAGTTCCTAAAACTATTATTAGTTAAAAAAAAAAATAACACTATTATTTCACAAAGTGTAGTACTATTACTTATAGCAATACAAACTATTACTTAAACAAATGAGAAGTATTACTCAAAATGAAAACAGTTTCTAAAACTATTATTAGTTAAAAAAAAAAAAATAACACTATTACTTCACAAAGTGTAGTACTATTACTTATAGCAATACCAACTATTACTTAAACAAATGAGAATTATTACTCAAAACGAAATCAAAATGAAAACAGTTCCTTCCCTCATCTCTCACACACAGATCTCATCTCTCTCTCCTCTTCATCTTCTTCCTTGTCTTCTCCTCCCTCCATTAAACACCACTCTTCTTCTCTCTCCAACCCAGAATTCGGCCCTCACCCCCCTACTTTCTCTCTCTACCCGAAAACCCACATATTACAACCATTAAACCACGAATTTAACCTACCCACCTCCTTCTCCATCAATCCCGACCTCATACCCACCACATTCAGCCTTCAATTTCATCCATTGTTGTCGAGGAGAGAGGAGGGAAACTTTGTTCTCTCTGTAATTTGCGTTTAGAGAGAGAGACCCTCCCTTTGCGTTTAGTGAGAGAAAGCGGCTAGAGAGAGAATCTGAGTAGTGAGAGTTGTTGTGGTTGGGAAATTGGTGATGGCGTTGGCTTTGGGTCGCCGGTGTGTAGGTTGAAGGTAGGATTTGCCGGAGAAAGACGATTGGGGAGGGGATCCCTGTTATTGCGTATAGAGAGAGTGATGAGAGAGAGTGGTGCGTGGGTATTCTTGGGCGGGTTGGGCGGGTCATGGTCATGGATCCGACCCGTCTCATGGATGACACTACTAGAAACAGGGACATTACCGACGGACTTTTACCGACGGACGAAGTCCGTCGGTAATACAGACGGAAACTTTTCATTTACCGACGGAAATTTATTATACTTTACCGGGAATTTAATTTTTTAAAATTTCGTTTTGTCCGTCGGTAATTTTTAATTTCCGTCGGTATTACCGGCGGTATTACCGGCGGACTATGTCCACCGGTAATACAGACGGACCCGTCCGTCGGTAACTAAGTTATATATATACCCATTTACGCCTCAGTAATTTACAATTCGCAAACAAACGAAATCAACGAACGCCGAACCCTAGCTACCTCTGAACAACGCCGTCGCCGATCCTCGCCGTTCGCCGTTCTCGCCGTTGCCGGTAAGGAATCTCTCTCTCGCTTTCTTCTCTCAATTGCTTTCTCTCTCTCACCGATTTCTCTCTCTCACTCGCTTTCTCTCTCTCTCTCTCTCTCTCATTAGTGTCACAGCCGTTCGCCGTCGCCGTCGCCGGTTACTGACTGAGGTAAGGTTCCGAGCCTTTACATCCCTAAACTGGTTCTGTGCAAATTCGATCATATGTATATCATATGTATATAAACAGTTTTGTGTGATTCATGTTTGGTGCGATAATTGAAGATGTTCGAATTTTATAGGGGTGACTGAGAAATCATGTATGCTCAAAATGTAAGTTTTGTCAAATTGCTCCCATTTCCTTGTAGCTTTTGTGTACTGTATGGTTTTTATATGTGAAAGTGGTTCCTGATTTAAATGTTTCTCTTTGCAATATTGCAATTTTTTATTATCTATATTTGTGTTAAATGGGAACAAGGTTTCATATTTTCTTTACTTATAAGGGAATGTCATAGATAAAAATTTAGAAAATGTTGGAAAGTCTTAGTTTCGTTTACGTATAGTTTTTATCACATTCATATATATGCATTTATATTTGTACACACACATATAATTGGGGTGGGGTGGTGGAGAAACTCAAATGGAACTTTGGGATCCTCTTGGGGTGGATTGATTAAGGGCCGAAATGGATTTGGGAATACTTAATCAACATCTTACGAAGAACTAACCCTAGTACCTCACTGACTTTTCCCATATATTGCCCCCCTTCTCCCCCAAAACAGATTAGGGTTAGTTAAAACATTTCGAATAGGAATAGAGACTCTTTAATTTCATAATATTTGGAGAATAACCTATAGAGAGGTGAGGAATCAAAGAAGTGGGAGGTCGGGGAAAAACCCTAGAATGAATTAACTAATCCATATAAAAATGGGTTTTTTTGTTCTGGTTTTACCCGATCCACCCATTCCTGTGGCCTCCCAACAATCATTTCTTTCACCCTCCAAAGAAATAGATTAGGGTTTGTTCTATTTAAAATATAAATAAGATGAGAGCCTTTTTCACCCACAGCTATCAAAATTCGTCTTCTTTGACCAAGGAAGACAGAGCAAACAAGTTCATTTGCCGTTTGAGTCAAGGATTTTCGTTTAATAAGAGTTTTTACAGTGAAACCGTAAAAATTCTTATTAAACGAAAATCCTTGACTCAAACGGCAATGAACTTGTTTGCTCTGTCTTCCTTGGTCAAGATGAGATTGGGTTTTGATAGTTGTGGATGAGAACGACTCTTATCTTGTTTATAAATGTTAATTTAATTCATCATTGTAAAATTTCAAATTTTACAATAAAGAATTAATATTTCAAATTATTCACAATATTAATAATTTAAAAAATATGATAGATGTGTGTGTTAATTCATTATTGTAAAATTATGCATTTTACGGTAATGAATAAAAATTAATGTTACGACGTAACGTTGTGACGGTTGAAACACAAAAGCTTAGAAACCCGTTTAAGAATCTTTAACTTATCATGTTGAGGTCAACATGTAGTCATCGATTCTTAAATTGTCTGTGTGGACAGCCTTGAAATGCACTATTATATGATTTTGTAAATATCATCATTGTCTATTAAAATTGCTTGAATAGTCGATAGTTGAGATATTTCGGTTGCATTAATCCTATTGTTCTCTGAGTGTATACTAGACATATATGGTTGATTACACACTGTCGATTCTAATTGATAGTGTTTGATTGACCTAGTCTACGTCGTGCACTTGGAGACAATGGGGTTATGCTGCCGAAATTTCTTGATTTTCGATTATAAAGCAAGTAGACAAGGTGATATTTGTAATTCATACGTGTATTTCGGGATGGGATAGAAGCCAACCCAATTCTAAACCTAATGGACATGAATTGTCCTTTCATCATAGGAAATGATATACTTTACAACAAAGAATTAAATATTAATATTTAAAATATTAATAATTAAAAAAATGTTTAATAAGGTGTGCGATAGAAGCCAACCCCAATTCTAAACCTAAAGAAACATGTCTTGTTGCTTTTAAGTTTGTAATCCAAATTTAGGGAATTGTAATGCGTTAATTACATCTAAACTGTTAATACATTATGAAATGCAGGAGTTAATTATGTCTGGAGAAGATCGTAGTTGGATGGATAATCGTAGTAATCCCGGTAGAAGGGGTGTCGAACTCAATTCTTAGAAGGTTTAGAACATTTTGTGGAGTTTGCTAGAGCGCATCCCAGTGCATGCGTGGTGATAAGATTAGATGTCCTTGTAAAAAGTGTAAGAATAGAAAATATCTCGAGTGTTGGATGGGTAAAGAAACATGTTTTAGAGTCGTGGTTTGTTGATGGTTACAAGGTATGGATAGCGCACGGGGAGCGTTATGTGGTTGAAACAAGTGTTCGCAATCATCCTATCGTATCAAGTGGTCCGCCAAGAGAACCCGAACATTTGATTGATGAAGAGGAGCCGTCTCGTCGGTTTGGATGATATGGTTCGAAATGCGGCCGGCCCAGAGTTTGATTGGAACCCTAATCCAACAGAGGCACCAAATCCCGTTGCAAAGAAGTTTATGGATTTAATGGACTCTGCAAATGAGAAAATTCATCCTGGTGCAAAGGCTACAGTGTTAGAGGAAGTGACTGAGCTTCTAAATATTAAGGCTGATACAAATATGAGCCAGCATACTTACGATCGTATAATGTCATGGGGACATCGGATGCTACCCGAAGAAAATAATATGGTTCACAATTTTTATGAGACGAAAAGTTGGTGGGGCAGATCGGTCTTGGGTATGTTAAAATTGATGCTTGCAAGAATCAGTGCATGCTTTTTTATAAAGAAAATGTGGGCCTCGATACATGTTCAATATGTGGACTTAGTAGGTATAAGCCACAACGCCGTGGTAGTGCCAAGCACAAGAAAAACGTGCCTCGGGCGCAGTTACGTTATATGTTGCAACGAATTTACGCATTGAAAGAAAGCTCAGAGGCCATGCGTTGGCACAAAGAGTGTCCTCGTGAAGAGGGTGTGATGACTCATCCTTCGACGGTGAAGCATGGAAACATTTTGATGCCACTTACCCCGATTTTCTTTGCGGATCCTAGAAACATAAGGTTGGGGATATGTACAGATGGGTTTTCTCCATTTGGACCAGGGGCAAAATCTTATTCATGTTGGCCTGTTATAGTCACAGTGTATAATCTTCCCCCGTGGTTATGTATGACTGATCCTTATATGTATTTGAGTTTGTTCATTCCCGGCCCTTCGAATCTGTGCAAAAACATTGATGTGTATCTTCGACTTCGATGGATGAACTCAAACACTGTGGAATGATGGTGTCCAGGACATGGGATGCTTTCAAGTTGCAGAATTTTAACATGAGGGCTGCAGTGATGTGGACAATTAATGACTTTCCTGCTTATGGTATGATGTCGGGATGGAGCACACATGGGAGATTGGCCTGTCCGTATTGTATGGAAAATACAGATGCATTCACACTTCAAAGATTACAAGAAGCAAGTGTTGGTTTGATTGCCACAGACGGTTTCTTCCTAGTGACCATCCATTTCGTAAATAGAGGAATGCTTTCACCAAAAATAGAGTTGAGCAACGGGGCCCCCCTCCTCGTCTGAGTGGGGCGGATATTTTTGAGCAGGTGTCTGAGGTGTCTGATGTCGGGTGGGGAAAGAAGTTTTCAAAGGATAGACCAGACGGATTTGATAAAGGCCATAACTGGATTAAAAAGAGTATATTTTGGGAGTTACCGTATTGGAAGACGAACTTGATAAGACATAACCTTGATGTCATGCATATTGAAAAAAATGTGTTTGACAATGTTTTCAATACAGTGATGGGTTTTAAGGCCTCAACGAAGGACACAGACAAGGGTCGGCTAGACCTTGAAGTGATTTTCAATCGTAAAGATCCGAACATTACTAAAGTTAATGGAAAATATTTCAAACCAGTGCTCCCTTTGTTACGTCAGAGAGGATAAGCAACGTGTTCTGCAGTGGTTGAAAGATTTGAAACTTCCTGATGGGTATGCATCTAATATTGGCAACTGTGTGAATGTGGAAGAAGGGACGGTATATGGGTTGAAAAGTCATGATTGTCACGTATTATTGGATAGGTTGCTACCCATTGCATTTAGAGACATTCTCCCTAATGAAATATGGGTTGCCCTAACAGAATTGAGTGAATTCTTCAGAGCATTGACTTCCAAAGCACTCTTCGTGTTGAGGATATGAAAAGACTCGAAGAGAGCATTGTGGTGACAATATGCAAGCTTGAAAAGATATTCCCGCCATCTTTCTTTGATTCAATGGAGCATTTACCAATTCACCTAGCTTATGAAGCTAGAGTTGGAGGACCTGCTCAAGATAGATGGATGTATCCATTTGAACGATTTTTGGGGAGTTTGAAAAAGAAAATGAGCAATAGAGCAAAAGTTGAGGCATCTATGTCTCGAATCGGTGATTGTCGACGAAATTGTGTCGTTTGTTTCAACATATTTTCACCTGACATATCGAGACAAGGTTCAATAAAGTGGGACGCAATTATGATGGGGAGTCACCGATCCCGATGGAAAAATTTCAGCTTTTTCTTCTCCCGGTCGATTCCTTGGCAATAGAAAGTGCACGCGCATGATAAGCAAAAAGAATTAGATGCGGCTAAACTCTATATTCTCCTTAACTCGTGCCGAGGTCGAGGACTACTTGAAGTAAGCATTCTTCATTTGTCACTAAGTAATGTTAATCCTAATAACTTTAAGACGAACTAAGCAACTTTATGTTCTCCTTGAATGCAGTATGTTCGAAGAATAGGCTGGAGACATTGCGCCTGAATTGATTTCAATAAGGACAAACAACGAATTTTCCTCCTGGTTTAATAATTATGTAAATGCCAATTCATTAATTCAATGTTTTTAATAGAATTTGAAGTATGAGTTTTTTACTATCTATGTGTTTTTATTTAGATTTTGAACAACCGTGGAGATGCAAAAGCTGCGAGATTACAAGCATTAGCACACGGTCCGTCCTTAAGAGTGAATGTATATAAGGGATATTTTGTCAATGGCTACGTATTCCACACCGAAGAATATGGCCAAACGAAATCAACTTGGTATAGCGGGTCAATCTCAAAGGAAATCTCGATTATTATGACGTATTGAAAGAAGTTATTGAATTGGAGTACTTTTTTGGAAATTATGTAGTTCTTTTTAATTGTGAGTGGCGGGATGCTGAGCGAGGCATTAATAAACATGGCACTTTTGATCTCGTTGACTTAAAGCATTCTTCTAGGCATAATGGTGATGATGTGTTCATTCTTGCATCTCAAGCACAACAGGTGTATATGACCCCCTACCCCGTCGATGAAGAGAGTCTAGCGGATGGTGGGCCGTATGGAAAACCAAAGCAAGAAGCACTTTTGATATACCATTGCGTGCAAAAACGTCTACTTCAAATATTGATTCATCATTAAATGATTGTTATCAGGAAGAGGAAATGCCTATACCTCCGATTATTCACTTGAATGATAATGTCGAGGAGGATGAAGCATTAATGGCCGAAAACACCCGTCCACTAGGGGAGGAAGTCACTTTCAATGAAATCAATGATGACAATGTGGAGGATGAGGAAGGAGAAGAGTATATATCCGGGGTCCGATGATGAAGATGAGGAAGAAGACGACGACGAGGAAACTAGTGAAGAAGAAATTGAATTTTGTAGTGATAGTGATCAAGATTGTAGTGAATGAATCAGTTTAGTTTTAATTCAGATAATGTTTTGTACATTTTATATCACTTATCACTGTAATATTATATCTATCTCATGATTTTCAATTTTACTTGGTTACTCTTTACATGATATATAATATTACATTTATCTCATGATTTGGACAATAAATGATTCCTACTATTACATCTTACTCCATAATTTACTTGAACATGTAGTCATTAATTTGAATGTCATCGTGTGAAAAGGTTGTTGGAAAAAAATAAATAATTCGTAAAAAAAAATAATAATAATAATAATAATAATAATAATAATAATAATAATAATAATAATAAATAATAATAATAATAATAATAATAATGGACATAAATATAATAATAATAAATAAAAAATAAAATAATCAATAAAAATTAAAATAAAAATATACATATATGTATATATATAAATATCATTATTGTCTATTAAAATTGCTTGAATAGTCGATAGTTGAAATATTTCGATTGCATTAATCCTATTGTTCTCTGAGTGTATACTAGACATATATGGTTGATTACACTGTCGATTATAATCGATAGTGTTTGATTGACCTAGTCTACGTCGTGCACTTGGAGACCATGGGGTTATGCTGTCAAAATTTCTTGATTTTCGATTATAAAGCAAGTAGACAAAGTGATATTTGCAATTCATACGTGTATTTCGGGATGGGATAGAAGCCAACCCCACTACTATCACGTACAACCACTACCATGGGGTTATGCTGGAGTGGAAAATCTCAAGTTTTTTGCACAAGCGTTAGGCCCAAAGATTGAAACTTTGATTAATTATTATAATAGTAAATCTACTTTCAAAGTTTCAATCTTTGGGCCAAATGCTTGTGCAAACTTGATATTTTTCACTCCAAATTTCATTATAAATGTAAACCCTCTCTCTCTCTCTATTTTAAAGAAAACAACTATATTATTTCAAATTCAAGCAGTCCAAGTGAACTCCATTATTTTGCTTCTTTTTGTTTTTAGTAAAACAACCTTATACGAAACCATTTGGTCCATGTGAACTCCATTATTCTTGTTTTTATATTGTCATTTCTATTTTAAAGGCAAGAAGTGCAATGTCGACAAGACACCAAGTCCAAACTGTTACCCACGTTTTGTTTACTTGGTTGCTCTTTACATGCTATGTAATATTTAAATTTTGTTCTACTTGATAATATTTTACGTCTACATATATAATATACTAGTTTAGATATGTCGGGTCGAGGTGGCAATCGTTCAAAGAGAGGGAAGGTTGCGGGTTTTGTCCATCGTCTTGTTTCACCAAGGACGGGAGGGAGGGATCTACTTACGGTTCTGGACATAGTGAACCATCCGAGCGGGTTAATTTGGACGCAATTATTAATGAGGAAGGAAAAATGGAAATATCTATCTCTCCCGGTGGCAGTAAGTATCATTTAATTGTAAATGTCATATATATAATGTTTACATTTTATTATTGTCTTTTTATTTGTATATATATTGATATATTGTTTTTTAATTAATATCTTGATAGGTTTATACATGCATGGTGGTGGTAGCGGTAGCAGCAGTGGCAGCGCTCGTGGTTGTTAAACATGAATTTTCATTGACATGTAATTAAACAAACAAACAAACAAACATATGTAGTTTCTTTTTCCCTTTCCCTTTTTCCCCGGCCTTTCCCCGGCCGTTTCCCCTTCCCTTTTCCCCTTTCCCGTTTCCCCTTTCCCTTTTCCCTTTCCCCCTTTCCCCGGCCGTTTCCCCTTTCCCCTTTCCCTTCCCCTTTCCCCTTTCCCCGGCCGTTTCCCCTTTCCCCTTTTCCTGTCGCTTGATTTGGACAAACATATGTATTTTATTTGATGTACAAGCGAAACAGGTTGTTTGTGTGTGTTTGTAGTTTGTAATTGGGTTGTTTGTGTGTGTTTGTAGTTTGTAGTTGTTTAAAACAGGTTGTTTGAACAGGTTAACAGGTTTACAGCCTTTTACAGGTGGTTTAATAATAAAACAAAAAATTTTTTTTAAATCTGGCCAGATTACCGACGGAAATTTCCGTCGGTAAATTAATACAAAAAATAAATAATTCTATTTTTCCGGCGGAAATATCCGTCGGAAAATAAAAAATTAAAAAATAATACTCAAAATACCGACGGACATATCCGTCAGTTTAGGGTTTATATTCCGACGGACATATCCGACGGTAAATATTTTGATTTCCGACGGTTATAACCGTCGGTAATGGTTTTTATTTCCGACGGATAATTCCATCGGTAACCTCCGGCGAATGCTCCGGTTAACCGGCCGGCGGATCTCATTTCCGACGGACGTTTTCCGGCGGAATTTTAGATTTTCCGGCGGATAATCCGCCGGAAATACCGGCGGAATTTGTCCGTCGGTATTACCAACCAATTATTTCCGACGGAACCCGACGGACAAATTCCGTCGGTAATATTCATTTAGCGACGGATTTGTAGAATTACCGACGAAAATTTCCGTCGGTAAACGGCCTTTTTCTAGTAGTGTGAGACGGGTATTGTTGTTCTCACATGAGTTTTTGTCATAAATGAATGAATAAAATGTCAGAGCATTACAAATCTCTCCGATATCTGAGTTGCCAAGCTCTTCCCTCCCAGGACAGCAGCAGTAGTACACAAAGCTTGTCCTCTAATAAAGAGAAACATTGTCAGATACTACTCAGTAGTATGAATTTGATGAGCACCACTTCAAGTTAAATGATCTGTCACTCATAAATATGTAAATACTCCCTTCGTCCCAAAATGAGTCTAATTTTCAAAAAAAAAAAAAAAAGTCCTAAAATGAATGTCCATTTTTGGAAAAGTTACTAAATCATCCACCATCCACCATTAAACAAGTTCTAATTCACGGTTACACTCATTAAGCAATATGATACCCCCTTTGTCCCTAATGAATGTCCATTTTCAAGATTTTTTTTGTCCCAAACGAATATCATTTAAAAAAAAAAATTGTCCCTAAATGTTTTTTATCAATTTTTTCGCTAGTTATTGCAAAACTAAATGTTTAGAAAGTGGATAACAAGAATATTTATGCAACTTTGCCATTAAATTACATAAAGAGTGAGTATTTTTAGAATGTTCTTCAATGAATTATGGACGTTCATTTAGGGATGGAGGGAGTAAGATCATTAGGGGTTTTCATGTACTTATGCTACTAAAAATGCTTAAATCTCAACTCTCTTAAATGTCCCACAAATTTAAAATTGGACATTCATTTTGGAACAGAGAGGGTACTACGTATTTGTAATCCTTTTAAATCTACTGTTCTATTCTTCGTAGAATGATAAGCAAGAATTTATGTGAACTCCAAAATTAGGAAATAACACAAACAAAGAGTTATGTAACTACTATGCTTGCATCTCTGAACTTCTTAAATTAGGAAATACTCGTAAATTGGAAGTGACAAGACTGGCTATTAGAATCAAGAAGATTTAAGATTTTTATGGTTCACTTCTTCCAATTGTAGCTCTACAAACTGAAAGATAAAATATGTCAAATCTACTAAGCCAACAACCATAACCTAGTGATGTTAATACAGAAGACGTAGGTGAACTTACAAAATTCCCCCAAGAACTACACCAAATGGATTCTCATCTGCAGCCAATCCAATAGTAGCTATCTGTATAAAATAATAAAAAAAATAAAATTAGATGAATAGAGATTATAGGGACGCAGTAAGAGCTATGGTCAAACACAATATACACATATAAATATCTTATATATGTATATATGTGTATACATATATATACACACATATATACACATATATGTGTGTGTATATTTATATATTATTATGTGTATATATGTATGTATATATATGTGTATATATGCATGTATGTATATATGTGTATATACATATATATTTGTATGTATTATATGCAGCGTGATGCTTACTTGGTTCTTGTCACCCCATTCACCGAAGAAAGTTATAGAAAATGCCTGCAGAACGGATTAAAATGTTTCAATAACACTCATTTTGTATTATGTATTAACTCCATCACATATACAACTGATAATTACCTTTAGAAAAATGGGTGAGAAGAACTGAGAGAGAAAAGGCCTATTCTTCTTTTTCAAATCATCACCTTTTCTCCCTCTCCCCACCCACCCACTCAAACACAAAACTCCTTTCCTCTAGTCCCCCCTTCCCCCACTACTCCACCATCAAAATTGGAGTCTCCTTTTCAAATCATCAGATACTTGAAATATAAATTAACCCTTTCATTTTCATGGAATCACATTTCCGTAATTCAATTCACAGTGGACGCCTCCTTTTCAAATTGCGGTTGACCGCCTCAAACCTGAGAGGAAAACTCCTCAACGCGTCAAGATCTTGTAAAGCTGGAATTTTCAGCTGAACTATCTCTTGAACGAACAGGCCAGCTTGTATCACTTCTTTTTAGGCGCTGGCGGGCAGCTGAATACTACCAGAATTCTGAGTTCCGCTGATGTACTGATACAAACATAGCAGCACCGCAAAAGTTTACAAACCTAAACAAATACAGATTAACTGTTCCTCAATGTTTATATATAATTATATCTAATCGAATAGCACACACATACTTTTCTTAGTATAATATTAAGTATTTAATACTCCCTCCATCCCATAACAATGGCTACTAAAACTGAATGCGCGAGAAATTAGGAGAAAGTAAGAGTTGTGAGTATGAAAAGTGAAGTAAAAGAGAAAGTGGGGTAGGAAGTTTTTTGTTGCGAGTGTGGCAAGTGGGTCCCAATGACATTTTGGGATAGTAACATTTGTAATGGATGCCCAGCCCAAAAGGGAAAGAATTTTATAACCCAGTGGTGAAGCCAGAAACTTTCGGGAAAGGGGTCAAGTTTACTTTAGGCATGACTATGACAGTTACGAAATCCAAATTTATCATAGAAGTGGGTAAAAAAATTATTTACTGCAAATTTTAGTCAAAACCAAGGGAGTCAAAAACTAATAAAATGATATTTTTAGTATTAAATGACATTTACAAAATTTGATGGTGCTAACAAATTCCATAATTGAAGGAGGTCAAGTCAAGTGACCCCCTTGCCATCAAGGTGGCTTCGGCAATGAGGTAACCAATAATATTATGGGACGAAGGGAGTATATTAGTAAACATAATTTTATCTCTTTTAAATATCGTCTTAGCTTTCAAACTTCTATTTTTTACCATCGTGTCTTACCATCTCTACACTTTTTCATTGTTTTCTTGCCTCACTTTGACGATTCCATACGATGTTTCATGTTAGCCGACCCCAAATCATTTTGGGACCAAGGCTTTGTTGTTGTTGTTTGTATTACTAAGAATAATTTTACTATTCACTACTCCCACACCTCCTCAATCTCCTATTCTAAGATTCCACGTGGCATCTCTATGTGCAATGCTTTGAGAACTAAAACGACTAGTACCAATTTCGATATTCCTAAAATAATAGAGAGAGAAGGATGATCACATTCTGTAGCAGAGTTGGAAGCAGGGAGGCAGGGATGATCACGTTCGATGTGAAGAATGTCCAATCTTCTGACTTTTTTCGCTATCTTGAATCTATTATTCAAAAAGATGGAAAATTGTATGGAGATGTGGCACATAAAATTAAAGCGTTGGCTGAAGTGGAAAGTGTCACAGGATTTTTATGTGATCCCGACATGCCCCATAGATTGAAGGGAGAATTCTATCACACGTCAGTTAGGCTTGCACTGCTATATTGCACTGATTGTTAGGCCGTGAAAAACAGTGTCACGTTCACAAGATAAATGTGGCGAAAATGCGTATACTACGATGGATGTGTGGGCATACAAGAAAAGATCAATTGGGCAATGAAGTGATTAGGAGAAAGTAGGCGTTGCGTCCATTGAAGATAAGATTAGGGAGAATCGTCTAAGGTGGTTTGGTCATGTGAGACAGAGACCGAGTGATGCACTGATTAGGAGAATTGAAAAGTGGAGAAGTGATTAAATGGCAAGGGATAGGGAAAACCCAAGCAAGTTTGGATAAGGGTGATTGAAAATGATATGCATTTATTGGATTAGATGAAAATATGGCGTTGAAGAGACCGGAGTGCTAGGCAAAAATTCATGTGGGTGATGGGGGTTGACAAAATCAATGAAATAAAAGAACCAACAATAAAACGTAAATTCTTAAGACAATTAGAAAAAACTCTAATATTTCATCATATTGTTCTATAGTATTAATTTTGGTACTTCATAGACATACTCTGTTGTTACAGTTTTGAAATCCATCTTTTTCTTCAGTTTCATTATCTGTGTTATCCTTACTGGATGAGGGGTCTTTTGGACTGGAATATTCACTTTCTGTGGATGATACTTCAAGATTGTCTATTTTATATATTATTTGATCTATTTCTTTTATGTTGAGATTATTACAAATTTGTTTTATTTGTTTTCTTGCTGGGCAGTTTCTGGCTATATGTCCTTGTTTTTTTGCAGAAGAAACATCTTATTTCTTTATTGTAGGTGTTCGAGTTTTTATTATTCCTTTTGTATTTCTTGTTGTTGTATTTGTTATTATACTTTTTCTTATGGCTTGATTTTTTATAATATTCAGGGGGGTCTCTTGTATAATTTTTGTTTGTTTTTCTATGTTTTCTTCTATAAGTATTGTTTTTATGGTAGGGATTGTAGCTTCGTTCATTTCGTTTCTTTTTATGGGGTGGTCGTAATCTTCCAAAATCGAATTGTTCACACCAATGTCCTAGTTCTTTTCGTGTTTGTGACTTTCTTTCTTTAATTTGTTACTTAACTTTTGGTCCTGACATAGTTTTAAGCCAGTAATATTTACGCAAGTAATTAGATCTCCATATGTTAATTCATTATAAGAGATTTGTCCAAATTTTTGTTCTATTGTATCTTTTACTTTTTTTCGAAAATAATCCTGATAATCCCGTAATAAATTTTTCTTTCCAGTAAATGTTATTTGGGTCTGCTAGATTGAAAACTCTTTTTAAGAAATTTTCTTTATACCATTTGAATTGTTCTAGTTTCCTGCATTTTAAATTTTGTAATATTTCAGAGTTTCTTTCTGTGTATAAATCTATGTCTCCTATGAAATGGGTCGTAATGTTAAATATTAGGGTTATTATTTGTGCTGGTGTAGGTCGTCCATTCTCATCTACTAAAGGTTGTCCTTGGTCGTCTAATCTTACAGCAGTTAAAATATGGTTTTTTATTTCAGTTCCTAGTAGTTTATCCCACCAAGTACGTAATTGTCCAGTGAAACCTAGGATTATATTTTCTACGGCTTGTCTTTCTATAATATTTGTTGTTTTGTAATATTGCCTACAATTATCATTTCTTTTGTTCTGTTTATGATTTCCAATTCACTTAATCCATCAATGTTCCATTCATATATGTTTTTTGCGTTATAGGATTTTGGTTGATTTCCTAGTATTTCCAAATCTTCTGCTTCCTTTCTATAATTATAAAAGCTTCTTATGGCTTGTATTGGTATCGTCTTTTGTTTATCTCTTTTTTCATCTTCTGTTGTGTTATAATTGTCGTATTCAGAAGTAGGAATAGATTCTGGTTCAGATGAGGTTTCGTCACTGTATTCTGTTAATACACTTATGTTTTTGTTGTTGCTTGTGCCTGATTCTTCTTTTACTTGTATATAAGTTTTTATGTTTTCCATATAGTCATTCAAAGGATTATGTAAGGTTGGTCTAACACCTGACATTCTAAATGGGTTTTTAGCGTATTTGTTTTTCGTATGTCATCGATTATTTTTGTTTTCTATTTGATGGAGTTTTATTGTATAATTCTGAATATTCAGTGTATCTTTGTTATACAATTCCTGTTTCTGGTTGTTTATTAACAGGCGTAGGAAAATCTGTTAAGTTTATATCTTATATTTCTCTTTTTACCATTGTTATTCCACTTGTGACATTGTCTACCTTATCTTCTACCCTGTCTAATTGTTGTCCAATAGTATGTAATGATAAATTTGTCCAATTATTTTGTAAATGTAAGTCTTTAGTTATTTTTTCCTCTATTTGGTCAGGGTGGGCTATTGGTAATATTCCATGATTTATTCCATTTTTGCAAAAATAAGTTGGTTCCAAGGGGGGTTTCTCACTTTCATAGTATTCATGACTTGGTAATAGATTTGCAGTAACTTTGTGCCATCTTCTCACTTTTTGAGTTATTGGTGTTATTTTGTATAAATAATCATTGTTTAGAAATTCAAAGAATGGTATATGCATTTCTTGTATTTCACAGAATTCATAACATGTTTCTTTAATTATTTTTTGTTCTTTTTCATCATATGTTTCGAAAAATAACTCTTTATTTTCTTTGTTTCCTCTACTCTTGAAATCTTTTCTTAAAATATTTTTATTTAACTTAAATTCATTTTTTATTACATTTACTGTAAAATTACTGTCCTCATAAGGATGGACAAAATTTCCATTTCTTTTTATGCCAATATTATCTGTTTCATATTGGTTTTCCGTTTCAATTTCTGATTCAAAAATTGGTTGTTTATTTTGTGAATTATTTCCTTGTTGGAATTTATACCTTCCTGAGGTGGATCTTCTGGATGGTGTATTAAGGTTGATGTTTGATGAAGATCAAGATACGAATTAGTTTAGTTTAATATAATTTTCGGAATTTTATTTAATTAGGTGATAATATCATGTTTAGAATTAGATTTAGTCAATGTTTTAATGTTTTAGAGGTTTATTTGGTTACTATATAGATTAGGGTTAAATATAGAAGTATTTGACTTGTTTTTCAAGTCGTAGGAGTCCTATAAAATTAGGTTTATGTGTAATTCCGAATTTCAGTTGAATGATATTGAATTTTGAGTGTTTACTCTATTAAATCAGTTTTCTCGAGCGAAAATTGACGGTTGATCCTGAATTTCTCGAGCGAAGTTCTGTGATTAATCTTTTCATTCCAATTTCCGATATTCCTTGAATCATCGGCAATTGATGCCCAAACCTCGGTAGGTTACACCTCAACGAGTTTTGGAAGATCGTCGTGCGGTAGTTCGTGAGCGAACTCAGCGAACGTTGGTATCTATCGTTACTAAGCTTCCGCCGCATCATTTGGTATCAGAGCCAAAACCAGGAATTCTCGTTTCGGTTGAGGTATCCGTTTATCAATTTTTGTTCTCCTTATATTCTCAAAAAAAAAATCCAAAAAAAAATGTTTGATTTTTCGTGGCCTTTCATTGAATCTACGACTATTGATCTTCTCATCGATTGGTCGAAACCTCCAATTTATGATAAGTGTTCTTGCGAAATCTGTCAATCTGACAATGTTTTTTGCCTTTAGCCAATACAGCCACTACACAACCTCTATTTTATTTCTTTTGGCCGATCTATGATGAAAAAAATGGTACCCATCAATTTAATGATCCATTTGATATTCCTCAATCGAAGACATTTTTTTCTAGCTATATAAAATATTTGCTGCTCCATGAATTCATTCGATTGTTTTGGACTGATTGGATGGATGTTATCACCCAAGTAAACAAATTCAAGGTTCGCCAAAGATTTGAGATTTGTCATATTCTGATATCAAATCCAATTGAAAGGAAGATGGTGTTACATGTTCTTTATGCACTGCTACAAATTCGAGAACGAGCAAATCCAAATTCGAGGACGAGCAAATCCAAATTCGAGGACGAATTTTTCGAAGCCGAGGAGAATGATGAAGATCAAGATACGAATTAGTTTAGTTTAATGTAATTTTCGGAATTTTATTTAATTAGGTGATAATATCATGTTTAGAATTAGATTTAGTCAATGTTTTAATGTTTTAGAGGTTTATTTGGTTACTATATAGATTAGGGTTAAATATAGAAGTATTTGACTTGTTTTTCAAGTCGTAGGAGTCCTATAAAATTAGGTTTATGTGTAATTCCGAATTTCAGTTGAATGATATTGAATTTTGAGTGTTTACTCTATTAAATCAGTTTTCTCGAGCGAAAATTGACGGTTGATCCTGAATTTCTCGAGCGAAGTTCTGTGATTAATCTTTTCATTCCAATTTCCGGTATTCCTTGAATCATTGGCAATTGATGCCCAAACCTCAGTAGGTTACACCTCAACGAGTTTTGGAAGATCGACGTGCGGTAGTTCGTGAGCGTGAGCGAACTCAGTGAACGTTGGTATCTATCGTTACTAAGCTTCCGCCGCATCAATGTTTTTACTTCTGTTTAAAGATTGTGATCTTTTAAATTTTAAGTCTACTGAGCCATCTTCATATTGTATAACTAGTTCTAATTCACTTGTTTGTTTCTTTTTTACACTTGTATTTGGTACAGTTTTAGATGGGTACGTCCATTTTTCAGGTAGAGTAATATCACTCCATTTAATAGTTTTCGGAATTGTTATATTAGCTTTTGTGTTGTCAATTTCCCAAAAGATTGTTTCTCTTGTTGTTTTGGTTCTGTTGAAGGCATTAGGACAGAGTCCAGTATTCATTACTTTAAAATGTAATATGTAGAATATTTCATAAATATGGGAACCCATTTGCATGTGATAATTATGTGTTAAAATATCTAAAGTTAGAATTTTCATGATATGAGGGTCTGTTAAAGATACTGTGAAATTGGGATAAGTATTAAAATGTATTGGTCCATTTGTTAAGCTTGTTTCAATTGCTCCTATTAAAGAGTCTACGTAATTTAAGTGTCTTGCATCTCTTAATGCTATTTGTATACTTGTATCTAATCCTTCCATTGTTAATGGTTTAATAGCTACTTGAACTAGTCCTATAAGTAAAAATCTGTATCCGTGAGATATATATTTTTTATTGAAGATTTTGAGAATAAACTCATTGTTTGATTGTTGGAGTATAAGGGAATAACTGTTTCTTTTGTTTTAATTGTTAATCTAGACTTAAAGTCGAATATGCCTTTATCTTTGTATATTTCAGAGGTTGAGATTAAGGGAGGTTTCCAATTGGTTAGAAATTGAGTATCCCAAGAAACTTCTTTAGACAATATATTTTTATTGTTTCTATCTTCATTATTCTCAGTTTGTATAATATAATCATTCATTTGATTATTATGATTTCGAAAAGATCTTCTATTCGTAAAATTACCTAACCAACTCATTATTTATTCTTTGTCTTGCTTTTCGGATACACTTCCTTACCTAATGGATGCATATATATATATATATATATATATATATATATATATATATATATATATATATATATATATATATATATATATATATATATATATATATATTGATGCGAGATGGAGGAGAGTGTGTTATATGAGAGGATTTTAGAGAGCGAAAGTTTTATAATGGATTTTTATTGCATAAAAGGAAGCGTGATTACAACTGAAAGGAAGCTCTCCTTATATAGATGGAGAGAGGATACCTTTACAGACACCTGTTCATATTGGACAACAAACTTTTGATAAAAGAAATAAAACAAAAAACTTTCACAAAAGGAGTGGTCCTTATTGAAACCGGATGCACATTGGGCCCCATCGTCACTATCAATAATGACTACCATACAAACTACTTTACTTTACTTTATTAAAGCAATATTCTTGCTGTCTAAAGCATGAATTATGTTGTCCCCCATTTGCCTTTCCATTATGACTGTCCTTGTCTACCGACCTGATTATCCTTTGTCCTTATCTACCGACTTGATTTAGTGCGGTCCTCGTCATTTAACCCGTGATATTTTTGAGATGATTCAATCTTATCTTTAATAAATTTAACTTATTTTTTTGTCTCTTGGCCCACAGCACATTATCTAGGGCAGTGACCAGATTGATCCACACATTTTTATTTTTCCTTAATTCTTCTTTTATTTCGTCCTCAAGCTCCTTAATTTCCTTACGGAGCTGTCTTTCCTTCCTGTTGAATTGATCAAAAGCAGATTTAATAGGATTACTAGCCATTTAACCTTTAGTCTTTGGCTGGGGCTTTCCCCTTTGATGCAGCTCGAGATTTCTGAGCTATGGCCTCGATTAAAGAGTCCCAAATATCCTCGAGTTGGCTCGGGCTGAGTCTCGCCTGCCAGACAATTGAAAGTATTAATGGAGTCCAGTGATCCATGTGATGAAACAGTTTTCATCGATTCATCATCCTTTGCTGAATGAGTGGGAAATGCTGAGAGGAATTGGTTCTTCATGTGGTCCAGAACTTTCACCATGATTTTTTCCTCAAATTCCTTGGGATATTTTTTCTGGAAATAATTGGTTCTTCAACATTCATTCTAGTCCACCATTTGAAAAAAAAAATTCTTTGTAAAATTGGGATATCAAGATTATCATGAGAGATGGATATTGTTCATCTCCAAATCCATGGAATTTGAAATTTGGCAAAGAATAAGAAAGAACATTGTCCATAAATAATTTTCTCAGATTGCAAATTCAAAACTAGTGGACTATTGTCACACCACGGATTGTATAAATCCCCAATTTCTTTTGGTAAAATTTCCAAAGAAGGACCAAATTTAGACCACCAGTTATAAATCCAATTTGGAACTGATTTTTCCAGAATTTTTGAATTTATTGAGAAAAACCAAGAATGTTTGTTCTTGAGGTTTTGGTAATAAAATACCTTTGAAAAAGCTTGGATATAATCCCAATAATTAAAATAGGCATATTGCTCTCCAGCTATTTTCACAGCTTTTTCCCCATTGGGATTTAATCCCCACTCTCGAGGGAGCAATATTTTATTAATATGGCATTTACTATAATTTATAAATTTTTCTTCACTACTGCTATTATAGTGATGAGTAATGGTTACTAATTCAGTAACTATGAGCAAGATTTACAGATTCGGTCTTGCCTGCCCATTGAGGCCTGGATATCATCTTGATTCGAGGTATTTGGTCTTAATTGACCAACCACCATTTTTTGTTATTTCGAGGTCTTCATTCTCAATGTACATAACAAATTCTGTGATCGGATTTTCATAGTATTCATGTTCCTGAGTATTCTCAGCAATGGTAATATCTTTATAAGATATTATCTTATTGGATGATGAGGTGGAAGCAGAGGATTGCCCTGATGGGTACATTGGCCTGATTGGTATATTGGCTGATTGGCAAATTGTCCAATCTCCTATTATAGGAACACTCGCGCTTCTTGATGGGGCAACCTATTATTACTCCCATTTCCTCGACCACGGCCATAACCGCGACCTCTTCCTCTATTAGGGATTGTCATTTTCCCTGTAAAAATTCTCGGGTTAAATAATCAGCAAGAGAATTATTTTCTCCTTTTATATATTGAATATCAAATTCAAAGGTAGATAGCTGAGCTTGCCATCCTGCAAATATTTGCTTTGCCACTAGATTTTTGACATCTTTTTCAATAATAGATTTTACTGAACTGCAATCAATTCTTAACAAAAATTTTTGATTTAATATATCATCTTGAAATTTTGAAATACATTTAATTACAGAAAGCATTTCTTTCTTAATAGTTGAATATTTCAATTGAGTGGGATTCCATTTTCCCGATGTGAATCGAACCAAAACTTCTTTTGAATGTTCAAGATTCACTTGTTTTAGAATACCTCCATATCCTATATCTGAAGCATCTGTTTCTAATATTTTAAAATAGTTTGGATTTGCCAAAGACAAGCAAGGTAGACATTTTACCTTAGATTAAATGATCCTTACGGCTTGAGAATGTTCCTCAGTCCAGGGTTGAGGATTCTTTTTTAATCTAGAATACAGTATAGCTGTATCCCTAGCCAAATTAGCATAATAGTCTGAAATATAATTTAGACTTCCCAAAAACCTTTGTAATTGTTTTGTATCATTTATGACATCAGAAAATTTAGAAGCAAATTCAATACTTGCTTCTATAGGAATATTTTTTCCTTGATCAATATTATGACCCAAAAATCTAACTTGAGTTTGAAATAATTTCATTTTAGGTGCAGATACCACTAACCCATTATGAATTATCAAATTCTTAAATATTTTTAAATGCTTAATATGTTGTTCAATTGTTTTAGAAAATACTAAAACGTCATCAATATAAACAATTATAAATTATGTATATGGATTAAAAATATCATTCATTATGTTCTGAAATTCAGAAGGAGCATTTTTTAATCCAAAGGGCATTACATTCCATTCATAGTGCCCAAATGGGACTGTAAAGACAGTCTTGTACCTATCAGATTCACTAATTTGAATCTGCCAATATCCAGATTTCATATCGAATTTAGAAAAGATTAAAGCATCATTTAAATAATCTAATAAATCTTTTTTATTAGGAATGGAATATCTAATCCATTTTAACACTTTATTAAGTGGTTTATAATTGATTACTAATCTAGGAACACCTCGTTCCTTTTCAGCTACGTTATTCACATAGAAAGCAGTGCAGCTCCAAGGAGATTTAGATTTTCTAATTAATTTTTTCTCTAATAGAGAATTAATTTCATTTTTACATAATTCTAAATATTCTCAGTTCATTTGAGCCGGCCTAGCCTTGGTAGGTATTTGTTTTTCATCAAAATCATCTACATACGGTAAGGAAACAAAGTGTTTCTTTCTATCCCAAAAAGCATTGGGTAAGTTATTACAAATCTCATTATTAAATTGTTGCTCAATTAATTTAATTTGATTTTGAATATTACTCTTCTTGAGTTGTTCATTCATATTCAAAATTCCTATTTCTTCTTTAAGAAAACATAATTGTTTTTCTTTATTTAAAAGAATATCTCAGTAGATATTTAGCAACAGTATACATATAAAATAGACTGTATACATATACAGTAGATACTTAGCTACTGTATACAAGTGTATACGTGTGGTTATACACTTGTATACGGTAGAGATACTAATTTGTATACATATACGTAGGCTGTATATGTACACGGTAGCTAAGTATCTTGTAAACAAGTGTATACAAGTGGTTCTCACGGTTCTCATTTTGTTATGGTTCTCATATATATATATATATATATATATATATATATATATATATATATATATATATATATATATATATATATATTAACCCTACCCCACTATAATTTACTATTCCCTCCACTCATTCTCTCTCCTACATTATTTTAATACTCACAACACCATTATAATTTACTATTTCCTCCACTCATTCTATCTCCTATTTTACTTTCACACTCACAACACTTTCAATATAATACTCCCTCCTTAATAAACGTGTAAACAGTAACTGTGAACTATGTAAATGGACGGAGTGAGTATATATTATACATGTATATTCTTTTAGTATCACTATTTTTTTCTTCTCTTCTCTTCTTTTCCTTTTCTAAATTTTATTCCTATTTCTTCTTTTAATTTGACTTTTTTTACATCTTTTTTTACATCTTTTTTTACGATGACATATACGAGTATTCAAGTTAGTCGACCCCAAATTATATTGAGACTGAGGCTTTGTTGTGGGGGGAGGGGGAATCACGGAGTAAAGTCTCGTCTACAGCATCAAACAAGTAAACAGAGAGCAGCAGAATTCACGGAAAAGTTGTAATTCTGGCATTACCTTTTCCTTGGCTGTTCCCCCATTCGAATCTGCGTCCTATGAACATAATAAATGACAAATTAGAAGAGAGTGCAGGGCAATACAAGCCACGTCAATAGTGCGAAAAGAGACTGACCAGTTCTGCTTCGACTTCAGCTATTTCAGACTCCCTGTCAAGGAGAAACAACATCAGAAACGAAGCATATTACCATTTGCTGCGAGGCAAACTAATGTATAAGAAAAGATTGAGAAGAGGGATAATTACCCTTCATGAAATGCATCCCACAAAGACCATAACCCAAATCCAAAGAACAACAAAGTCGCTACATGATGAGTCAATGATCGAGAGATCTGCATTGTATATGAAAATGGAATTAAAACATATTAAAGTGACAAAAAAGAACAAACAAAATGACTCTAGTTGTCTTGTCATATAAAGATATATGTATTCACTAGAACCCTATAGTGGCAAGTTCTGGAAACTAATAACTATTCCCTCCGTCTGGGAAAGTTTGTCTCACTTTGAGTTTCATGGTCAACTCAATCAAACTTGTACAATTGATAAACTCATTGTTGATCAACTCAGGGAGAAAGATGATTAGGGTTTTGGTGAATCTGAGTCGGGTAATCAGCTGAGTAGCTGCTTATTGTTGCCGAATCTTCGCCCAATTTGTTGAGAAATTGGGATTGACGCTTCAAAACAGAGAGAGGGGAATATGAATTTTGGGAATCTGGGGAATTATATATGGTGGTGGAGACTGGGAGGTGGATTTATTTGCAGTATTCTTTGGCGGAATAACACCAAGAGGCCTTAACCAATAAACTAGTGCAACTCCCTTGCGATGCACGGACAGCTATTAACATATATTGACGAAAATTCATACAAATATAATAGGAAATAGAAATGTTTGTGCACATTGAAAAAAACTTTTTTGAAAACGATATTATTAGTACAAATATCAGATTGAAGGTCTCTAAAATAAAAATATATTTAAGGCATAATTAGTTTTTACGAAACGCGTTTTATACGTAAATTCCCGTTCCATTCAATAATAATCACATTTAACATCCATTTTTCAATGCTATGGAATTGAAAACATATTTTTTATGTAAAACATATTTATTGTGTATTGAACGTGATATGTGCGTTATTTGCCCACAGTATCACTTAGTTTCACCAACGATTGGGAAAGCGTAATCAATCTAGTTATAAGGCTCCGTTTGTGTAGCGTAAAACATTTTTCGGAAAATGATTTCCGGCAAAATGTTTTTCGGAAAATGAAAACGTTTTCCGGAAAATAAGATAAAAATGAAGTTTTGCCCATTTTTTGGTGCGAAACAAACACCGAAAAATGAGGAAAATGTTTTCCGAAAAACATTTTCCCCAAAGCAAACGGAGCACAAGTCTCAAAATCTTTCTATTCAACTGAAATTCGGAACTCTTGTCTCTAGCGATTCTCCAAACAAAAAAATTACATGAAATGAAATTTTCAAGTATCATTAATTTCGATTTTTTAGAAGTTATTTTGTTCTTGAACCGTATTCAACGTCTACATCCCCGTTTGATTTTTACATATTTATTTAATGTTATTGTTATATAATCATGTTTTCTTTATATCACAAGTAATTACATTTAACATTAGGAAAAAATATTGCACTATCAAATAAATAAATGCTCCCTTCGTTCCATTTTAAACTTCTTTTTTTTTTAATAAAAGGTGTCTCATTTTAAATATAAAAAAAGTACAATGAAAAAATTTTAATATTTTTTTATTCAATTGTCTTATTATAAGTCATACTCACAACAACTATTCACTAATTACTTCGTAGCCAACTTTTTATACTTTATAATAAAACCATTAATCTCTTTAATATCCTACACAATTTTTTAACGTTTAAAATAGGACAAAAGTTGAAGAAAAAATTATTAATATTTCTATTATACAATGCTATTTTTTCCCCCTTTATTTACTTATAAATGTAGAGATTATAAATGAGACGGATCGAGCTAATCCCAAATCCACCCCAATTCCACCCGATTTAAAAGAAAACATTTCCAAACTCTTTTCATTTGAAGCGGATCAATGCGGGTTTAGGAGGGATTCAAAAATTTTATCAACGCGTTTTTTACTTACAAAATTCTTTAAATAGGGCAATATCAAGTTAAAGCACATACTAACACAGTTTTCCTAGAATTGGGACAAAAAAAGTAAATTGATTTCGCTACTTCACAAATTTTAGTTACGTGAGACGGAAAATATAATTTTCCATTCTAGTGAAAGCACATAATAATGCAATTTCTTGGCAAAAAAAGTAGTATTATTAGTTGGTGATTTATTTTGAGTTAAAAGTAATATTTTTTTTTTGAAATGAAGGAAATAATTTTTTTATATAATGAAATTTTTTAAAGTTGACTTGAGACAGAATGTATAATTTTATCTTCTAGTTTTATTTATTTTAGTTTTCATCATTAGAAGCGGATCAATGCGGGTTTAGGAGGGATTCAAAAATTTTATCAACCTGTTTTACTTACAAAATTCTTTAAATAGGGCAATATCAAGTTAAAGCACATACTAACACAGTTTTCCTAGAATTGGGACAAAAAAAGTAATTTGATTTCGCT
The DNA here is from genome assembly GCA_022495995.1 of Adenophora triphylla var. japonica. Lineage (NCBI taxonomy): Eukaryota > Viridiplantae > Streptophyta > Magnoliopsida > Asterales > Campanulaceae > Adenophora > Adenophora triphylla. The sequence continues at coordinate 378,344 of JAFEMH010000974.1, read as the reverse complement.
ATTTCACAAATTTTAGTTACGTGAGACGGAAAATATAATTTTCCATTCTAGTGAAAGCACATAATAATGCAATTTCTTGGCAAAAAAAGTAGTATTATTATTTGGTGATTTATTTTGAGTTAAAAGTAATATTCTTTTTTGAAATGGTAAATTCCCGTTCCATTCAATAATAATCACATTTGACATCCATTTTTCAATGCTATGGAATTGAAAACATATTTTTTATGTAAAACATATTTATTGTGTATTGAACGTGATATGTGCGTTATTTGCCCACAGTATCACTTAGTTTCGCCAACGATTGGGAAAGCGTAATCAATCTAGTTATAAGGCTCCGTTTGTGTAGCGTAAAACATTTTTCGGAAAATGATTACCGACAAAATGTTTTCCGAAAAATGAAAACGTTTTTCGGAAAATAAGATAAAAATGAAGTTTTGCCCATTTTTTGGTGCGAAACAAACACCGAAAAATGAGGAAAATGTTTTCCGGAAAACATTTTCCCCCGAACAAACGGAGCACAAGTCTTAAAATCTTTCTATTCAACTGAAATTCGAAACTCTTGCCTCTAGTGATTCTCCAAACAAAAAAATTACATGAAATGAAATTTTCAAGTATCATTAATTTCGATTTTTTAGAAGTTATTTTGTTCTTGAACCGTATTCAACGTCTACATCCCCGTTTGATTTTTACATATTTCTTTAATGTTATTGTTATATAATCATGTTTTCTTTATATCACAAGTAATTACATTTAACATTAGGAAAAATTATTGCACTATCAAATAAATAAATGCTCCCTTCGTTCCATTTTAAACTTCTTTTTTTTTAATAAAAGGTGTCTCATTTTAAATATAAAAAAAGTACAATGAAAAAATTTTAATATTTTTTTTATTCAATTGTCTTATAAGTCATACTCACAACAACTATTCACTAATTACTTCGTAGCCAATTTTTTATACTTTATAATAAAAACATTAATCTCTTTAATATCCTACACAATTTTTTAACGTTTAAAATAGGACAAAAGCTGAAGAAAAAATTATTAATATATCTATTATACAATGCTATTTTTTCCCCTTTATTTACTTATAAATGTAGAGATTATAAATGAGACGGTTCGAGCTAATCCCAAATCCACCCCAATTTCACCCAATTTAAAAGAAAACATTTCCAAACTCTTTTCACTAGAAGCGAATCAATGCGGGTTTAGGAGGGATTCAAAAATTTTATCAACCCGGTTTTTACTTACAAAATTCTTTAAATAGGGCAATATCAAGTTAAAGCACATACTAACACAGTTTTCCTAGAATTGGGACAAAAAAAGTAAATTGATTTCTATACTTCACAAATTTTAGTTACGTGAGACGGAAAATATAATTTTCCATTCTAGTGAAAGCACATAATAATGCAATTTCTTGGCAAAAAAAGTAGTATTATTAGTTGGTGATTTATTTTGAGTTAAAAGTAATATTCTTTTTTGAAATGAAGGAAATAATTTTTTTATATAATGAAATTTTTTAAAGTTGACTTGAGACAGAATGTATAATTTTATCTTCTAGTTTTATTTATTTTAGTTTTCATCATTAGAAGCGGATCAATGCGGGTTTAGGAGGGATTCAAAAATTTTATCAACCTGTTTTTTACTTACAAAATTCTTTAAATAGGGCAATATCAAGTTAAAGCACATACTAACACAGTTTTCCTAGAATTGGGACAAAAAAAGTAATTTGATTTCGCTACTTCACAAATTTTAGTTACGTGAGACGGAAAATATAATTTTCCATTCTAGTGAAAGCACATAATAATGCAATTTCTTGGCAAAAAAAGTAGTATTATTATTTGGTGATTTATTTTGAGTTAAAAGTAATATTCTTTTTTGAAATGAAGGAAATAATTTTTTTATATAATGAAATTTTTTAAAGTTGACTTGAGACTGAATGTATAATTTTACCTTTTAGTTTTTTTTATATAATGAAATTTTTTGAAATGAAGGAGATAATTTTTTTATTTATTTACTTTAATTCGAAAATGAATATTACGTTCGTCCCATAATTAATACTACTTTTTATATAAAAAAAAATCCTTCCTTTGCCTCAATGAATTTACTTGTCTCAAAAATTAATATTTATTTTCTGACACAAAGACACGAACATTATAAACATTAATATTTAAAAAAATTAATGTCAAATTTTGAAACGAAGGAACTAACATTACAAACATTAATTTTTTAGGCGAATGAATCAGTACTAATATTCATATTAGTAAAATTATGATTATTATTATCATCATTTATAATAAAAAAAATATATTTCACACTTAATTAATTTACAAAAAAAAAGATATTGAAAAATGAAAAAGAAAAATTAAGAAAGGATAATTAAGAAATTTATAATTGAAAAAGAGAGGTTTTTTTTTGTGTGTCCAAATTAAATGAAATTAGTCTCTAATTAAAGAGGAAAAAAAATTATGAATTTTGGTGTAAAAATTTTTAAATTTTTTTTTTTTTATAAAATAATTGATGTCGAAAAAAGGGAAGGAAAAATAAAAAGCTGGAAAAAAATCATCCAATCAGAATGTGCCACGTGTTGTATTTTTAAAAAAAAAAAAAAGGTTACGTGTTCACGCGCCTTTGTCGGCGCGTGTAACGCACGCGCCCACTGCCAGCGTGCCAAGTGTCTCTCCGCCTGGTTAATAACAGTTTTGCCACCGCGTGAAATTACCAAAATACCCCTGGTTTGGGCGGGATTTTGACGATGCTGTTAATATATATAGATAGATTCTTTAGCTAAATAAAAGATTTTTTTTTCTCATTTAATTCACCGTGTAGCGAGTTTGACTTTGACAGGTCAAACTCGCTACACCGTGGTCAAAGTCAAACTCGCTACACCGTGTAGCGAATTCTATGTAATTAAGTGTTGTGAATTCACGCAGCGGAACGGCCCAAGCTTGGAGTAATAATAAGAGCAACACACACGAAAAGTAAATCACACACAAAGGAACATACAAGAATTGTTAACCCGGTTCGTTGCAACAACAACTACGTCCGGGGGCGCTACCAAGCCAAAATATTCTCTCTAATATTTTCAGATGTTACAATTTGTCTCTAGGCTATCACATGTATTTATAGGGAATAATAAATCAAAAACCTAGTAATAAAAGAATTCCTACTCAAGAAAGTAATCTTCTTTCTTCACAAGTCCTTCCAAATATTACTACCAAAAGGAATCACCAAGCAAGAGGAGATCTCGTCAAGATAGGAAACCAAATCAGCCCAGAAACGTGGCCAGCGCGGCCGCTCTCCAAGTCAGCGCGTCCGCGCAACTGTCCAGAAAGTTCAACGTTGCCATTCATCCCTCCAGCGCGGTCGCGCACCATAACTAGCGCGGCCGCCCTCCTGACCAGAAGCTGCTCCGACGATTTGAACTCCTCCTTGATCTCACCAACTCCTCCGACCGCGACTCAAATTCCTTTAACCATGGTTTTGAATCCACGTCCCAACAATCTCCCACCTGGAGACAAACCATCCATGATACCTCTCTTGAAACAAATTTCAGTGGCCAGCTATTGCGTTGGTAGCGCCCGGCCTCTTGTCTAGTTATCCAAGTGAGTTGAAGCTGAGCTACGCTTCAACATAACTGTCGGTTCTACCATGCTCCGAGTCTTCATTCCGAATGATCCTCCCTGCACATCCCCGCTCACTTGCTTGCTAACTATCGATCCTGAACAGCGCGAATCCACGTGCCCCACACAATCACAAGCTTGGAACCTTTGTGTGTTCTTTGCAACCCATCGCATCACCGTTCTAGATCCCGCTCCCATGTTGGCCAAATTGGCTCCGCGTCGGCCGACTTCATCACCCAATTTTCTACCAACATACCGTTTAGTGAAATTTCTCCCACCATGGCGATCTCGTCCACCACCATTCATCATTGGGATGCGCCTTCATTTCCCCAACGACTCATGTTGCATGTGGTATACAACATATTTTCCACGCCGCCACGAGCCACCAAGCTAGCTCCGCGGTTTACCTTCCATGTCCCACAACCGAAGGTCACCACACAACCCTCCTTATCAAGTTGCCTTATGGAAATCAAGTTCCTCTTCAAATCCGGAATATGTCGCACATCACGTAGCCGCAAAACAGTCCCATCCGTTGCTTTGACCCGAACAACCCCCTTTCCAATGACCTTGACAGGATTATTGTTTCCCAAACGAACAACCCCAAAATCACCCTAACGTATCGCTCCATTCTTTACGCCTTTGGTGCATGAATGAAACGTCGAGCCCGAATCCAAAACCCACGAATCTGTTGAACTGCTCCCACCCAAGATTAATGCATCCGCTATCTCCTCAGCAACATTCAATTCCTTCGCTCTGCTTGACCGCTTCGGACAACTTCTCCTAAAGTGCCCCTTCTCCCCACAATCATAGCAAGTGATCACCTTCTTGCCACCCTTACTCTTTTCACCGACATTTAGTGCTAGCCCCGATGTCCCACCCTTGCTCTTCCTACGAATTTCTTCGCCAAGAATCACATCAACGACATCCGAAAACTTCAACTTCACTTTTCCTGTTGAAACGTTAACTGCTATCGCAGTCGTATCCCAACTTTCCGGTAAAGAAGAAAGTAATATCAACGCTAGTACCTCGTCATCAAGAGTAACAGCCACGGAAGACAGTTGGGTCGCAGTAGATTTGAATTCACTTATATGCTTTGTTGCCGACATGCCTTCCACCATCCTTATGTTCAACAGCTTCCTCATTAGATGAGCTTTATTCGCCGCCGATGGTGCCTCGTACATGCTCGCCAACATCTCTAACATCTCCATGGTAGTCTTCGCCTCCAAAACATTCTTCGCCACATCCTTGGTCAACGTTTGCCTAACAAGCCCTAACGCTTTCCGATCCAAGATTTCGAATTTTGCTTCCTCTATGTTCGCAGGCCTTTCTTTTAATGGTAGATACAAATCCTTGTTCCACAGAACATCCTCGATTTGTGTCTTCCAAAAATTGAAATCCGTCCCATCAAACTTTTCGATCAACACCTTATTACCATCCTCCAAAGCTCCCAATAAATCCATGGCAAAAGATAACCCAAGCAATGATTCGACAAAACCAAAAGCTCTGATACCAGTTGTTGTGAATTCACGCGGAACGGCCCAAGCTTGGAGTAATAATAAGAGCAACACACACGAAAAGTAAATCACACACAAAGGAACACACAAGAATTGTTAACCCGGTTCGTTGCAACAACAACTACGTCCGGGGGCGCTACCAAGCCAAAATATTCTCTCTAATATTTTCAGATGTTACAATTTGTCTCTAGGCTATCACATGTATTTATAGGGAATAATAAATCAAAAACCTAGTAATAAAAGAATTCCTACTCAAGAAAGTAATCTTCTTTCTTCACAAGTCCTTCCAAATATTACTACCAAAAGGAATCACCAAGCAAGAGGAGATCTCGTCAAGATAGGAAACCAAATCAACCCAGAAACGTGGCCAGCGCGGCCGCCCTCCAAGTCAGCGCGTCCGCGCAACTGTCCAGAAAGTTCAACGTTGCCATTCATCCCTCCAGCGCGGTCGCGCACCATAACTAGCGCGGCCGCCCTCCTGACCAGAAGCTGCTCCGACGATTTGAACTCCTCCTTGATCTCACCAACTCCTCCGACCGCGACTCAAATTCCTTTAACCATGGTTTTGACTCCACGTCCCAACATTAAGTTTGTTAGTTTGTAATTAATTAGGGCAATTAAGTTTCTCCAAACTCGATACACCGTGTAGCGAGTTTCACCTGTCAAAGTCAAACTTGCTACACCGTGTAGCGAGTTATCCTTTATTTTTTTGCCTAGATAAGGTTTTCCAGATTCATTATCCTCCGATCCCTCGTTCCTTCGTTTTCATATCCTTCTCGCAACCCTCAATCTTCTCAATCCAAATTCTATTAAACACAAAAAATGGATTCAAGAGAGCAGTGGGTTTTTTTTCGCCGTCCCAATTCCTCTGGTGAATCCTCCACCCCTCAATATTCTCAATCCTCCTTTTCATTGCATGTTATTCCTGGTCCCGCCGGTGCCGTAGAGTCCGCCATGCGCCAGAAAAATCTCGACCGTCAGAGCTTATATTCGCAAGAAACCCCGATCGCAACCCAAGAGTATATACGGAGAGCGATTGAAGATCCGGTGAAGGATGAAGCTTTTCAAGACGGTCATTGGCTCTCTGCAATGGAATTTCTCACTGAAGCCGGTACATATTATCCGTTGAGCTCTATTAAGAAGAAATGTCATAATATTGATAGGGTGGATCAGGTATAATATCAAGATTAATTATAGTTAAATGTGTGTAAAGATAATTGATCTTTTACATTTATGTATGTTCTATTAGGTTGTTGGCGTTATCAAGTCATGCACATCAAATGGTCTTGGTGATCTCTGGGTGACTTTAAATGTTAGGATATGAGCTTAGTATGCTTTCTATCATGGATGAAATGTGTTTTGAGTTACTAACTGGGATAAAATTATTAGGATCCTACGGATACCATAGATGATTCCATTCATCGAAAAGTGACTGAGAGTGAATTTGAAAAAGATATATCTGTCGGTTCTGTTCTGATACTTCAAAAGCTTTGATATATTAATTAGTGAAAGTCAGTACACTTTGAAATCATCATTAATACTTCCATCTAATTGTTTGTTTTGAAATATTTAGGTTGTTGTTTGGGCCCCCAACCCATCACGATCAGCACGTTATCTTATCATCACACTCACTAAAGTCTTCAAGGTGCATATTTTCTTATTTTTGCTGAATTGTTGGAATCATATAGTAAATAATGTTAAACTCATTCGTTTTGCAGGTATTTCCTAAGAATAATGAAGTTAAGTAAATGCTAAGCTCATTTGGATTACTCGAATTTCTTAAATGTTTGAATTGATTAATATAAGATTTCCTACGTGATAGAGAAGTGGTCACTAACTTGATTATATTTATTTTGATGTTATTTTAGTTTTTTAAAATTATTTGGTACAGTTTGTATTTGGTTTAGTTGCAATTTTTCATGTCATCATTATTTTTAACACATATAAAAAAAAAGTTTTTAAACAAAAACATAATTTAGCAACATGTCATCATTTATTTTAACACATGTAAAAATAATATTTAAAACAAAAACATAATTCAGCAACATGTCATCATTTTTTTAACACGTGTAAAAAAAAAATTTAACAAAAACATAATTCAGCAACACATGTGAAACAAAAAAAAATTGTAAACTAAAACATAATAATTCATGAAGAAGAGTTGACGTTGAATATATTACTACATTTGTCCCACTTCAAGGGTCCTATCTTTTTTTATGTTAGTACGAATGTATTTTGAGCAATAATTTGAAGTTAATTTAATTATCCAAATGAAAATTTAAAAGTTGTTATTGATACACCATTATATGTACTACAAGTAACAATTTTTAGATATGCATTAGGATAACTATTTAACCTATATTTATTGCTCAAAATACATTCGCTAACGTAAAAAAATGGAAATAATAAACTTTGAATCGAAGGAAATATTGAAGTGGACAAAATCTGACTTAAAATCGCTACACCATGTAGCGATTTCAACTTTAATGAAACTTGCTACACGGTGTAGCGAGTTTAAGCTGTCATTTCCCCTTTCCAGCTAATGAGGTTCAGTTTCCAGCCAGCATAAAGCTTCAGTTTTCAACCAGTGTATCCATTCATTACCTTCCTCTCTCAGCCAGTATAATATATCATTACCTTCCTCTCTCGTATCTCTTCCACTCGTATCTCTCATTCAAACTATCTCACAAAAAAATAACCCAAATCTTTTTTACATCATTTTATTTCATCAGAATAATTGAAGATCACGAATCAAGATAAATTAACATCATCTTAATCATTGTTTTCACTTGTGTTTAGAAATAAAATTTAAGTATTTAACTGTGTTTTAGTATATTGTAGATATAAATGTTAGAGTTTTGTTATATAATTTTTAACACTTTGATTTCGTAATGTAGGGTTAAAGATGAACGGGGGTCCAATCATTTTCATGTGTTAATGGGGAGGTGATGATGAACAACCGTTTGATGGTCCTCATTTCAAAAAAAGGTCAAAATGTGCAATAAGGGCTAATTGCCGATGGAGATACAATGAGTTAATTGATGAGTTATATAAAAAGGCAAACTTAGATCGGTCTCAATTTGATTTGGAAGTCATTTTCAGATGTCCTCATTCACCTAAAGAGAAAACTTGCAAAATGTTGAATTTCATCAACAAATTTGTATGATTCGAAACCAAGAATACAAATAAGATCTTAACAACTCTAACTTTTAATATCTATATTTTATATTTCATTTATTTCACATAAATTGAGGTCAATAATCCCTAAATTGCAAGTAAAGAAATAATCAACTCAAAGCTAAATCAACAAAATACAGAAATTTAAACTTACAATTACGAAAAAGGTTGAATTTGAATGGCAAAATCAAGGTTGACTGTTTTTTCTTCTTCTTCTTCTTCCTTGCTTGGCCAGCGACTGGAACTTAGAACTTAGTTTTTTTTGTTTTTTTTAATGAAGAAAGTAAACTGAAAAGGGAAAAGGGGTTTTTAATAATTCGCTACACGGTTTAGCGAGTTTAAAGAAATTTAATTGCCCTAATTAATTACGAACTGGCAAACTTAATTACATAAAACTCGCTACACGGTGTAACGAGTTTGACCTGTCAAAATCAAAATCGCTACACGGTGTAGCGAGTTTTAAAAAGTGGTACACTTTGGGCAAAAATTTGAACAGTAAGTCACTTTGATAAATAAAAATTTAAAACATAATTAATTGAGAAAAAAAAATCCTAAATAAATACTACCCTTAATAAATCACATTTTCAAATCTTGCCAATAATTCCATTAACCATTTTGCGTCTATCATTATATTTTTCACAGTTGTTTGATTTCACGGTTATTTAATTTCACATTTATAATAAATTGATATCCTTTCAAAATTATAAAGTACAATATCTCAAAATCTAGAAATAAAAAAAAAACAATTTAAAACCATTGAATTCGTCAAAATGAATCAAACAAATAAATTCTATATATCAATCAAATTTTAAAAATAAAAATTCATTTTTCATTTGTAAAATTTGAAAAAAAAAATCATTTTTCATTTCACAATTGATTTCACAGTTGTATAATTACACATTTGTTTGATTTCATTGTTATATGATTACACAATTGTGTCATTTTTCATTTGTAAAATTATTTCTCAATTAATTTCACGATTGTATGATTGCATATTTCACAGTTGCATAATTTCATAATTGCGTGAATTCATATTTATTTGATTTCACAATTATAATAAATTGATATCCTCTCAGTTAAATATCTCAAAATCTAGAAATCGAAAAAAATTGAGAGATTAATTTCTCAATTTTCACAATTGGTACTTAATTCCCAAATTTAAAACTGAGACATTCATTACTCATTTATTTATAATTGAGTATAAAAACTGATAAATTCATCTCTTAGTTTTTAACAGTTGGTACTTAATTTCTCAAATTTAAAACTGAGACATTCATTACTCATTTGATCATAATTGAGTATAAAAAGTGATAAATTCAACTCTCAATTTTTCACAATTGATACTTAATTCCTCAAACTTAATAATCGAGACATTCATTACTCATTTGTTCAAAATTGAGTATAAAAACCGATAAATATATCTCTTAATTTTTCACAATTGATACTTAATTTCTCAAATGCTTAAATTTGAAAACCGAGACATTCATGTCTCATTTGTTCATGATTGAATATAAAAAATGATGAATTTATCTCTCAATTTTATAGAATTGATACTCAATTTCTCAGATGTTTAAATGTAAAAAATGAGACATTCATTTGTCATTTTTTTTTTTCATAATTGATTATAAAAACTGATAAATTCATCTCTTAGTTTTTCACAATTGATACTCAATTTTTAGATGTTCAATTTTAAAAACTGAGATATTATTTCTTATTTGTTAATATACCTAGAATATCAATATACCTAGAATAATATACCTAAAACTTGTGAGCAAAATTTTGTAATTATGTTTTGTGATGCTAGTATTACTCTTATAATAAAAGCAAAAATTTAAAGATTAGGCCCACAAAAGATTTAAAACTCACGGTTCAAGCGGGTCACATTTAATATTCCTATGCTAGGAGATTCTTGTATAAAGTAGATATAAACTTGGCTCAGTGGGTTTGAGTGGACTCTATAAACTTAGGGCCTGATTCGGGTGTACTGGAGACCGACTTTAATCGACTTTAATAGATTTGGTCCACCCTACAAACCACCAATCTTTTTTCATGGATCGGTCTTGGGTCAATGTGTCAAATTCATGGACCTGGACCTGGACCATATAGTTAGTTCAACTGAATAATTGTTGACGTGAGAATCAAAATTTTTGATCTGGGATGGATCTGGGATTCAACTGGATAATTGTTCAACTGAATAATTGTTTATCTGGGATGGATCTCTATTGGCTTGCACGTGAATAGTGCTTCGAATCGTTTCAGTGGAAATTTGATATAGTGTTGACGTGAGAATCAAAATTTTATGCAATTTTTTTACATTGATATTAATTTGTTTTTAGAGGGAAAGGTGGGGGTAGATTGGGCATTATAATATAACATAAAAGGGGTGAGAAATTTATTCGTGAAATCGATTTTAACTCAAGAATCCTAAGATAGAATATAAAATGTTGTATTTTTATTGTTAAATTACACCCTATTTCAGGGACTTATTAGTAAAAACCCCTAACAACAACCGGTTGGAAAGTGACAATTTTTCACAGTAAAGGGATGACCAAACCGGAACCGGAACCGTCCCGTAACCGTTGAACCGCCACGAACCGAAATCAGCCGGAATCGTAACCGCCTCGAACCGGAACATTTTAAAACCGTAACCGGCGGTTTAGCAGTCCGGTTCTGGTTTCTACTTTTGAAAAACCGTGAACCGACGGTTTCGAATCGCCTGAACCGGAACCGGAACCGTCAGAAACCGTTAACCGAACCGTCAAAAGCCGTAAAAAAACGTCAAAACCGTCAGATTCGTCAGAATATAGCCGTTATGCCCTTAGCTAACAGCTAGTTGATCAAAAATAGCCATTTTTTGACCTTTTTTACCAGATTTCAGTCCTAAAAAAATTGTAATCTTACAAATTTCCTCAACTATAAATACTATCCCCCTCCCCTTACATTTTTCCACACAAATCCCATTAACTCTCTTAACTTTGTCTAACGAATTTCGTTATTTTCTTTGATTCTCAAACTCAAATCATAATCTAACTTTCTTATTTTCATCAAATATCCATATTTCCATCCAACATATTTATTTCATCTTTATTTCATATATTTTCATATTTTACATTATTAATATTATTAAAAACCTCACAAGCAAGAAGGCTATCAATGGTATAAGGTAATGGGAATCTTCTTCTCAAGCACCACTACCACCACGATTTGCTGAAAATGAAGGTGGTCAATTTTATGATATGGGGCTTTCGGGGCAAAATGAAAATGAGTGGGATGATTGGGAAGATGATGACGAAGTGGAAGAGATTCCAAATTTTGTGTCACCACAAAATGTTGATAATCTAACTCCAACTATTAAAGAAAGTGATGGCAATACTATGGAAGCCATAATGGGAGGGCGGCGGCGTAAAGCAAAAAACAATCCCCCTTCCGTTCCAAAAACCAAGAAAATTGACAGAACCATTTCAAAGCTCAACATAAAAGGAATTCCCACTATAGCATTGTAAGGGGAAACGAGATCAATCACCATGAATTCAATGTTCTTCCTTCTCGCCAATCTCCACATCCAACATAATCGTCCCCTTCACCTTGACTCAATGGTTGGTAAAACCTTCTAAATATCCCTTATAGGGCACCAAATTGGCCTCCGTATAGTTCATCCTTTTCAAAGCATCATAATACAGCACATTCCTGCTTGCCCCCGAATCCACCATGACTCGTTGCACTATGTTGTTGCCTGGATACATCGTGATAATTATGGGCTGATTCCCATGACTCTTAGTGATAGCCAATTCTCGCCGGGAAAAGCTGATCACTCGATCTTCGCTGGCTGGATACTGGAGACGTCAAAAGTATGCGACAAAGTCATGATTTGGTTATTCAACTGGGCCATACTGGGCAAGGGGTCATGAATCACATCCACCATATTTTGCTCCTGCCTTTGCTGATCATCTCGCTCCACGTTTTCCTCTAAGTACTCCTTCAAATCGCCCCTGTCGATCTGCATCTGAATCACTCACCTCAAGTTGTAACAATCATCAGTTTTATGCTCCCTATCTCTGTGGTAATCACAATAACTGCTTTTGTCCATAGCTCCCGAAGTTCCTTTATTGATGGCAAACGGCTCAGGTAGATTCACCCTTTTCAAAATCTCGCTAATTGGGGTGTTCAATCTACTGTACTTGATAATTCTCCTTGGCTGATCATTTTGGCCACCCCCACGGCCTCCACTACCTCCTGTCTAACCTCCGCCCCAGTTGCCGCCAGCTCCCCCTCTATCATCTCGCACTACCTCAACCCTATCCTTCACAACTTTCTTTGCCGCTGAACTTGCCACATGAGTCCCTTTCACCTCATGATCCCTCGCACCGCCACAAATCCTCTGACCCTCTCATACAATTCCCCAGTGGTCTTCGGCAATCTCATGCCCAACTCTTGCTTAAAAGGATATGGCAGCAAACTGGCTTTGTATTACATGATTATTTGGCCCTGGTCAATATCAGAAATTTGATTTGCAACGCCCATGAACCTGTCCGTAAAGCTTGCAATCCCCTCTCCCTCTTTCTACTTAAGGCTGCACAACTCTTGCTTCTGCACTGGCTGTGACCTTGACGCACTGAATCTCGCCAAGAATTTCCCCTTAAAATTCTGGTAACCAGCTATTGACTCCTCGGGCTGAGCCAAGAACCACTCCAAGGCATGATCCGCCAATTTGCTTACCAAAGCTCTATACAATACTGCCTCATTCTCCGTCAACAAAGACATTGTAGCCTCAAACCCGCCTACATTGGTTATCGCCCTAGAATTCCCAAAGTAACTTGATAGATTAGGCATGCGAAAACATGGATCTGGGGCAACACTCTCAATACATTTCGCAAATGGGGTAAAAAAGGATCTTTTCTCTTCCACCTTCTTAGTTCCAGCCTCTAACTCCTTTATCTTCTTAGCCATTTCTGCCATTTCATTCTTCCATTTCTCCTCCTCCTTCTTTGCTCTCTCAACCTCAGCAGCCTTAGCCAATTCTGCGGCCTTCAAGGCTTCAGCAATTTTCTCAGTCTCTGCCACTTTCTCGGCCTTAGCATTTCTCCTTTCTTTCTCCTTCTCATATTCTCTATCTTTCCTTTCTTGTCGCCTACGCTCCCTATCCCGCAGTGACTCTTCATCTCGATGCTGCCTTTCAGAATGTCGCGAATGATGCGACCTCTCCTCAAAATGCTTGGATCGACTGGGCACATAATCCTTGTCAAACGTCGAACCGCTGCCTGCCTCGTCGCTTTCATACTCAAAGTAATAAGACTTATCCCTTGAATTGCCAAACTTGTGATATATTTTCCTCTTCCTCCTTCCCGCTTCCTCATCCTCAGCTTTCCTCTTAGAAATAACCCCTTCTGATCTCGCCTTCTCCTGTTCTCGTCTGCGTTCCCTGGTCTTATCTTTAGGCGGCGGCATGTCCCTCACCCGCCTTGGCTCATGAGCCACACTCATACTGGCTTCTCGCCCTCCGGCTGGGCCCTTTCCCGCCTCGCCGGCCAACAACTCCTGCAGAATATGGGAAGGCTCTTGATCCATTTTCCTCAACTTCTGATTATTAGCGAGAACTCGCAACATCAATTCATTTTCTGCCCTCAACCTATCAGCCTTCGCCCTAGCATCATCATTCTTGGATGGGGCGGGAATCTGTCCCTCAGCAATTGCTTTCGCCTTTTCAACTCTCGCCCTTTCATCTCGCCCTCTAGCTTGCCTGATACTAGAGTCCGTCTGAGAGGTATGCACCTCACCATCTCTTTCAGATTACCCTTCCTCCGTGGACCTCCTTGGGATTTGGGGTCGCCAGAGTCAAATTTTGACCAGCCTTCAAATGGGTTGCCTTATCTTGACCCATTTCAACAACTTTGCAAACTGACAACAAATATTCAAGCCAAACAACCACTTTTACCAACAGAAAAAAGGACTGACAGCTACAAACAATACTTATGACAAGAAACTACTTTACACAAACTACAAATCCACCGGAAACTTCAACAGAACAAACGAATTTGCACTACCAGAAACACAACACTGATAGCTACTAACAGATGGTATCTCCTAACTTTCTGAGCACGAACACGAACACCAACAGTGCACCACCTTCAATCCTAACCACCAACAACCACCAAACTTCCATCGGACCAACAAAGAAGAACGTTCAGGTCCCAGCAACGGAACCAACTGATGCTACACAGCCAAAATGTGTTGCACAGGAACTGAAATACGACCCACAAATGGATACTCCGGCCGGCCCTCGTTTGAGTGGTGTAAGTGTCCCAATCTGAACCGCCAATGTTCCTTCAGCCCATTTTAACGACTTCCACGTCAAATGGACAGTTAAGGGCATTTTGGTCATTTCCTAAGGCAATTTAAACAAAAAGGGCCTTAAAGAAATATCAAAAATAGGTCAAAAAACCGGATTGGAAGAGTCATTTCCAAGAAATTGACTTACTTTACATTAAATGCAAGCAGCCAAAACTGCTTTTTGCAGAGTCAGGCACGCCTACATTACCATCCGCCCGGATAGGAATGAGGCTCACTCTCGTCCGGGCGGACATGTTTGTAACCTAAAATCTTTCTATAAATTGAGCCCTTCTCTCTCAGTTTAGACAACACAATTCACTCACAACAGCATTCTGGCGAAAATATTAGAGAAAACAGTGGGAATTTCTTAATTGCCACCTTTTTCTCTTAATCATTTCCCAAATCTCACTCACTAAAAACTCTCAAAACTCTCTTAAACACACAAAGCTCAAGCTTAAATCAACACTAAAGAGGAGGATTAGAGAGAAAACATAGAGGACTTAAGTGTTATCTACTTGTTTTCTCTTTGACCAACTCTATTAACAAACACTAAACACACTTAAGTCTTGAATCTATTCAAGCCAAACACAACATTAACAAGAAGATTGGGCTTAACCATCATTGGTAAACCCTCCTTCTTTAAAACCCTAAAATACTCTTTAATTTCATGTCTTGATTTACATTTTTGTCTTAATTTGCTTGTTTAAAGTTCTATTTACTTTCTTTGTTCTTGTCTTTAATTTACTCGTCTTAAGCTTAAATCTTTACTTCACTTTGTTGTTAGTTTGACCTCAGATGGTCATCTTTGGGGTTAAGTCCCCATGATGATCATCTTAGGGTTTAACTTTCTTTCCTCTTAGTTAATTTCTCTTCTTAAAAAAACCTTTTTTTTTTATAAACTCCCTCTCACATTTTGCTCTAAACCTCCATTAATACCCCAAGGATGACTTTATATGATACAAAGCAATGAATCACCAATCAAGTATAGGGATGAAAATGGGGTGAAAATAGATGCAAAACCCTTGAAATCACATTTTCCTTCAAGAATATGTTGCTGTCCAGTAGCATTTTTCTGTGACCTCAGTCCATTTTCCTATTTTTTTGATACAGTAAACCTTGGAATTTGGTTTTGACTACAAAATACTTTTTGTATCCAACATCCATAGGATTCCAGACATATTTTTACTTTATTTTTTACGTGAGTCTAACTGCCTTTTTCAAATTATTTTCCAAATGTCAGTTTAGCAGTCTCTGGAAATCCAGATTTCACATCTGTGATTTCCAGAGGGTTTTGGTCTATCAAATCGTCTCCAATTATAAGAATATTTTGCAGTAACCTTATTTAAGATGTTTTGAACAACTTTCATTCTCTGACTTTCCCCAGATTCTGAATTTTTAAAACTCTTAAATTCATTTTAAAATCAAGTGTCCACTGTCTTTTTCATTCTGGCAGAATTGACTTTCAACTTCAAGGAGTCTTTTGAGTACCAAAACTCAACCCTAAAATCATACCAAAAATCATGGGACTTTTTTAATGTCTTACAAAGAGTTCTCGATTTTTAGTTTTCTCAATTTGCATTTATTTTAATCAAAGAAACACACACACACACACACAAATGGTTTTAAGTTAGGAAGACTCGTTTTACGAGGCATTCCGGGTGAACCCTAACGTTCTTCCCGGAGTGTAACGTGACCTCCGAACCCACTTCTCTCATTTTTTGGGCATTTTTCAAAGTTTTGGCCCTAAACTAAAAACGGCGTGGCGACTCCGTTTGATTTTCAAAAATCGGGTACATCACAGTGGCGACTCCGCTGGGGAGAAAAATAAGCTTTATCTTAAAAAAAAAATATATAAAAAAAAGAAAAGCTTTTGTGGGTCAAGCTTCCGTCCCGGCATTTGAAACCATTTGTATTGTGTGTGTGTTGGTTTTGCACATTTCGTGTTGTTTTGACCGTCCCGGAAGAATCGATATCTTTGACTGTTGGACCCGTTTCCTTAACTGTTTGAATTTTGTGCTTATGTGCTTATGTGTTCATTTGCTTTCAAAAAAAAAATTCAAAAAAAAAAATTCAAAAAAAAAATTCAAAAAAAAGGGTTTTCAAAAAAAAAAATTCAAAAAAAAAAAGATATAAAAAAAAAATTTTAAAAAAAAAAATCATTTTTTTGCATGCATTATACTCTTTAAGACACATGTGAAAATTTCTATTTTACTCAGAAAAAGAAGATAGACTGCTCGCACACTACGCGCACTTGGCCTTACACTGCACACTACGTCCTTAACCCGGGGAAATCCCAATAGCAGCCCGTTTGGCCTTATTACGCCTCTCGGTGCGAGCACGAGACTACCCAAACATCCCTTGGAGCCTCGTGTCGACCATGCACCTGTCCATGACACACTTCGTCCGAGACCCGGTTGGTTTTTAGTTTGGTCCGTGTCGTGCCCGGTTTATGTATACACCTTTCCGGTCAAGCCTTAGTCGGCATACCAATTCAATATCTTTTGGGGACCCTAATCAGTCGAAGTCATGCCGACTTTCCGCCGCGAACTTTGACCAGATGTTGACTGGCGCCTTGACTTTGACTTTGACTGGCACAACTTATACACCGACCCCCGGCATGACACTGAGTCATCAAGGATTAACGATTATTCCATGTCTAATTACGACTTAACTGACGACGGGTCAAGATCAGTTATGGAAATTTATCAGTCAAAACCATGCCGACTTTTCGTCGAACCCTCGGACATGATCTTGACCTTTGGCGTCAGCTTTGTCCGTAATTTACATCGAATACTCGTTAAGACTAGATTACCCGCCAGACTTTAGGATCGTTTTTCTTTTCGGTCGGTGGGACCTGCTTGCCCTACGGAACCCTTGTTCGAGGTTACAGGTTGAGGGTCCACAGGCGTAGTGATGGGGCCCACTGATCCAGGATTCAGAGTAGTTTGCGAAAAAGAAGAGCAATCTTTTCCAACCGCTTAGGTTAATAAAACATGTTTTAAGTAAACTAGAACAAATAATTGCATGTTGCATGAGCCCAAAGCCCAAACACCTACCCTCCTTCATTCCCAAATATCTGAACCCTCGTATCTTTCCCCCGCAGCTCCTCACAAAGCTTGGTTTCGGGCACCGGGTCACCGTTTGATCAGTTGGGAAGAGTCAAGCGCATCGTCAGCTTCACCATTTGTTCCGACTCCGGGTTTCAGAATGTCTGCATCAGCTGGTAACGATGGGGATAACACCACTCCACCTCCTGGGACTCCTCAAACAGAACATCAGTGGAATCAGCTAGCCGAACAAATGAGATTGCGACAGGAAGCACAGATTAATAGCCTTATGGAGGCTATTAAAAGCCATGGTTTGGCTGCTAGCCTCAACCCCGATGGCACTTTCACCGTGGAAGAAGAGGAGGACCCCAATCCCAATCTCGGTCACCCCGACTACTCCAGGATGCCACCACCAACCTCCTACGGTACTACTACCAGAATCCATGCTTCTCGGTCTCTGGGTCAGCCAACTCCCCAACTACAGACCACTGGGTCCATGCAGCCTGACGGGACAAACCAGTTCGCAGTCCCTCAGTGGGGACAAAATCAGTACGAAATGTCTTCTCACGGTTGGGTGTACCTCGGAATGCCACAGCAAATTGGGATCCCGCCTCAGTTTGGAGCCGATCAATCCGGACCTTCGCAGCAACAGTTCAAACTGCCACAGCAACAGTTTGGAATGCCACCACAGATTGGTTCGGGGCAACATTCAGGAGCCCCTCATCAGAATGATGCTAGCCCAGCTGCCCCTAACACCTCACCGGCTTCCACAAACCCATTTCTCACTCAGTGTTCAATGGGCCAACAAGCCCCTGTCCCAATCTCATCGGAATCAACAGGACCGCAGTACCCTCTCGGTTATACACCCTCGCCTCAGCCAGGCATGCAGTTCAACAACCAGGGACAGCAACCCGCATTTAAGCCTCACTCTGGAAACCCGAGCTATCCG
Organism: Adenophora triphylla var. japonica; assembly: GCA_022495995.1. NCBI lineage: Eukaryota > Viridiplantae > Streptophyta > Magnoliopsida > Asterales > Campanulaceae > Adenophora > Adenophora triphylla. The sequence continues at coordinate 359,710 of JAFEMH010000974.1, read as the reverse complement.
GCTACCTCAGGTCTGCCTCCACCTTCTCTGCCAATGGGAAACCAACAGCAAGCCGCTGGGTTTTATCCCTTTGCCCAAGCTCCTACCTACACTCCCCAGGGTAATTTGGACCAAGGACAGGTTTTCACCTATGCCCCGAAATATGGTATCCCTTTCACCAGTGTGCCGCCAGTGGTAACTCCTCTCTCCCGGCTCGACCTTTGGTTTGAGCGCTATGGCTCCACCCAGGACCCTCACCTGGCACGGTTCATGGAACAACACAAGGAGATGAAAGCACAAATTCTTGAATTATTTGCTAAGAAAGCTGCCCTTCGGCCTACAGATCCGGACTCCATTGTACCCCTGCCTCACAAGTTCGTGATGCCCAATCTTGACTTGTTTGACGGAAGTGCATGCCCTAAAACTCACTTGGACACCTACACTTTGGCAATGAAAGCTAAGGGATGCACAAACTAGCAGTTGGCCGACTACTTCAGTCTCTCTTTGAAGTCAGGGGCTTTGAAATGGTTCTTTCGATTGAAGCCTGAAGCTAGGGCTACTTGGGAACAGATTACCGGTGCTTTCACAGATAAGTATAAAGCCAACTTGGAATGGGAGACAAACAGAGTTGACTTGCAGACAACAATGCAGCGCCCTGAGGAGAATATTGGGGATTTTTATAAAAGGTGGAACTTAAAGCTCAGTGAAATGGCCATTCCTCCCTCTGACGAGGAGCAGTTAGACATCTTCCAGTCATGCTTGAAGCCGCATTTGAGAACTTCCCTCAGCCACTTCCCCTACTCGGACTTACGCACAATGGTTAATTCCGGGGCTAAATTCGAGAAGGCTTACAATCAACAACAGGCTGCTGCACCTACCTATAGATACAGGGTTGTTTCCTCCAACACTGCTCCTGCCCAGCCCAAAGGTAAAGAAGTAATTAGCTATGCGGGACAGGACTGTAACAATGCCACTTCCTTTGTTCCCAAGAAACCTGATGCATCCAGATCCCGCCTCCAAGGCTTGGGAAGCTTTGGGATGCCTTTGAGTGATATCTTCAGAGGTTTGGTAAAAGAAGGTTTGCTCCGGCCTTTAGATAATTATCAGCCAAGAAACCCCAATGCTCCTTTGGATACATCCACGCATTGTGCCTTTCATCGCACTACGGGCACCTGACAGATGATTGCGTCCCCTTGAAAAAGGCCATCCAAAGTTTGATTGAGCAAGGAAAGTTAGAGGTGCCTGAAGGGCCCAATACTATCAGTAACCCATTCCCTAGAAATAACAACATGAGTGTCAACATGGTCGAGTTTGGTGATTCAAGACTTGTGGGCATAATGTAATTTGACTCGCCCCTTTGTGAGGTCGGTGAATCAGCCATCGCAGGCAATGAAAATGGTTGGATTAAGCAAGAGATTGCCAAAGAAATCCTGATGGAAAGATCTGCAATAGCTCTCATCTCCAGCGTCGAAGAGTAGATGCATGGTCCAACAGCAAAGAGAGGCTAGACTAGGGGCTACCTATCTCTAAAATAGTCTTTTAGTCAACCTTCGTAGGTTCTAGTACTTCTCTTTCACCTAAGTCCTTCCTGGACATTTGTCGTTGTAGTCCATTTTGGACATAGTAGTTAAATGTCTAACTTTTATATAAGTCTTTTTTCTTTTCTTGCTAGACTCGAGACATCACTTGCACACCCGCGTTACACTTAATTGAAATGGTTTTATCCTAGACAATCACTTGTGCTGCTCAATCACTAATTCTTTGAAATAATTAATATTTAAATTAATTGGAGTGAGAAAATCAATTGATATCCTTCTCAAATTGGGGCTTACCAACTCCCCATCTTGCATCTCATATGCTCACATCCCTTTCATCATCCTCATCATCTCGTTGCTCGATGAATTTGCATGGATCTTTTCTCATTTAAAGCTTAAGCAAGCAATGAAGACTTAATTTCGTTTAGGTCATTCGGTAGGAAAAACCTTTACCTCACCCTCACCAAACAATACCATTTCATTTCCAGATCGGCGTATTTTGATACCCGGTTTAGCCATCATTTTTGTTCCATGCTAAGAGAAGCCCAAGCAAGCCCAAGAAGTTAGCTTCGAGAGTCGGCGATGCGCAAAATATATCAAGCCATGAGGGAAGGACAAAGATAATCCTCAACTCCTCATGAGGCCTTCCAAAAAAAAAAGGACTGTCGATCCTCACAATTCAGCAAAAGTCCCCGATGATCAAAAAGGAGCCTGAATTCTCGCAAGTTCGCAAAAAGTTCTCGATAGCTTGGACTTCCTCTCACCATTACCTTAAATCAATCCCAAGCCATCCTCTCGATTTTAGAGGATATTCTCGTTACCATTTGCCTTTGGCCAAAGTCAAAATCTGACCTCTCATTCTTAGAGGCAAATCAGTTTCCTTACCTTAGAAATCCCAAACACATCCCTGCAAGCCAACCTCTCATCTTTAGAGGTTCAACCAGTAAAAGGCCCAGTCGACCTCTCATCTTAAGAGGTCACATTTTTCCAAATTACCCGATGGCCGATCGAAGCCCGGAAACCCAGCCATAGTTCCTACTGGATAGTAATTTCATTCTAATATCTTCGAGATCTAAATCAAATTAATGCTTCGTTCCTTGCTTAAGTTGGAATCAAATCCATCTCGGTTCAATGTCATCAATCTAAGATTGTGCAAATTCAATCCATTCATTTGGCATTTCATGTGAGCATATTTCATTTCTCTTCCACAAACGCTTGTCGCGGATGTCCCACAGGGGCTTCGCGTCCGTGTCTTTCATGGACATTCCAAGGGGACATGATCTTCAATTCTCCAATTCTCAAAATCCTCAAAGGTCCTTAAAATCTCGAAATTTCAACATTCGTTCTCTTTTCAATCGGGATAAGCCCGAACTACGGCGACCTGAGCTCTTCATAATGGAGGGAACGTAGGCAACCATAATTAGTCCGGTCGAAATCACAAACAAATCTCAAAAAAATCCGGTCTCATCAAGAACCGCTCCTATACACTTCCCATCCGTCCGAGCTTGATTCTCGATATTAGTTGGTTTTCTTCTTGTGATTAATCAAAATATTTGTTCATATCAGATTTAGTGTTTGAATAACCCGAGCATCAATAAAGGGTTTTAAGCAGCCTTGTGATCATCATGAATAAGACAAGTTTTCAAGTGTCTCGACAAGTCTTCTCTCTCTCCATCATAGGGAAATAGAGCCAAACACTGTCTTTCTGTCAGCAGAGGCTTTCATACACTTTTCCACACCTTGTGATGCTTATACTCTCTCAAAAGAGTCAAACCCAAAAGCGAGAGCGTCATACACAAATTCGGGAGACATTCCCACCTTTCAAAAGATATGCCCCTGCACGTAAACATTTCCGAGTCTTGTCCAGGACTCGATTGACTAAGGTGCGAAAGATGGGTGCCTCCTCGGCCACATAATGACTTCCCGCAATAAGACGGCTCTGAATTTCTTCACGCTGGGGCTTTGCTAAGCGGTTCTCCCAGGTTCTCCTGTATCAGCCCTTCAAGCTGGGGCTTCTATAGTCATCTTTGGGTCCACATTGGGTTCTTCACTACGAGATAGATTCAATCTTTATCAGATTATTTTCAGGATTGCTTTGCATTACCAATCAGATTGAGACTCTGCTAATTATGTCGGAATCACAACAAAGTTATAAGATTGGGGCTTCGCCAAGTCACTTCTTCAAAATCTGGGCCTTGCCTACTCAGTTCTTCAAACCGAGGCTTTGCCAAAGGAGGGATCTTTCCTCGTTTTAATAGGATCCAGGGGCTTTGTCAAGCTGGTCTTTTGGACCTGAATTTTATCAAGTCACAAGAAAGGTCTAGTCACATCAACAACTAGATTTTCAGCCTCAGAACTTGGTGCATAGCAGCTTCCCGTAGCATCGGAATTTAAAATCTGGGTTTCTCCCGGCCTTAGCAATTTCATTCTCCAAACAAGGTTTCGGCCAAAGTCACAGCTCACCCAAATGAAAGAAGTTTCACTCATATCGACCAAGATTGAGACCAAGACCTGGGATCCGAATCCAATCTCATCAAAATGGAGGTCCATGTGATACTGTTAACAAAACCTCGTTAATAACCGCTGTTTAAATCCCGATCGAGGGCTCTCACCCCCCCCCCCACTTGCTCAAAATTTGTTCCAAACAGTTTCCAGACACATACATCCCAATACATCCCCTATCATCACCATGCATCCCCACAAAAAAATCTCCCCAGGGCTCATGTAGCATGCGCAAAACTTGAATCAATAGGAACAATCCTAAGTGATTGAAGATCATAAATCATAATTTCCCTGCCAAAAGCTTAGGCTAAGTGCATCTCCAAAAGCAAGTAAATGCATCATCTCGCGAACATATGCAGTGATACTCTCATAAGCATTTTGGTTCTATGCATGCATCTGTCATCATGAATGTCATATATGCATCTTCCTCTCTACTAACAAATGCAGCAAATCGCCAACAAAGACCGCCCCGCGAACGGCAATCCAACAACTCTTCATCACCATCAGCCATAACCTCGGTCCTTAGGCCTACGGGTAAGCACAGTGCAGGTATGAAGTATATCTCATTTAAAGTGCAAATCATCCGGTCTTATGTTTGCTTTCTCGCAAAAGTCATTTCAAGTCTTGGAGTTCACCTCGCGATACTTTTGAGTTAATCTCGATCCTCGTTAGGCTGGTTCATATACCCTTTTAAGGCTTGTTCCTATACCTCTTCGGGTGACTCCCAGATAACAGTCAAACCTCGGGTGACTCCCAGATACCAGTCAAACCTCGGGTGACTCCCAAATACAGTCAAACCTCGGGTGACCCCCAAATACCGTCAAACCTCGGGTGACTCCCAAATACAGTCAATCCTCGGGTGACTCCCCAAAGAAACCGTCAAACCTCGGGTGACTCCCAAATACAGTCAATCCTCGGGTGACTCCCCAAAGAAACAGTCAAAACCTCGGGTGACTCCCAAATACAGTCAAACCTCGGGTGACTCCCAGATACCAGTCAAAACTCGGGTGACTACCAAATACAGTCAATCCTTGGGTGACTCCCCAAAGAAACAGTCAAAACCTCGGGTGACTCCCAAATACCGTCAAACCTCGGGTGACTCCCAAAATTAGTCAAACTTCGGGTGACTCCCAAATACAGTCAAACCTCGGGTGACTCCCAAAAATAGTCAATCCTCGGGTGACTCCCAAATACAGTCAAACCTCGGGTGACTCCCAAATACAGTCAAACCTCGGGTGACTCCCAAAATGCAGTCAAACCTGGGGTGACTCCCCTAAGAACAGTCAATCTTGGGTACAAAGCCCGTGGCCTCTCGTTATCGCCACCTCTTTGATGAACTACGTCCAGGCTTGATTCCCATTCGGATACGTAGGTAGCCTACCATAGGTCCAGCCACTTGACCAACACGGTCACCCTTTCCCCTGATAGTTCTCGTAAGCCTGAATCTTCCTCAGCGAGAACACCTTCAAATAGTCTCCCTCAGGTACAAAACCTCAGCTTAGGTTCATACTCCTGAACCAGGTCCCCCCTTAGGTCCCCACTTAGGTTCATACTCCTGAACTAAGTTTCCATTTAGGTTCATACTCCTGAACTAAACCTCAACTTAGGTTCATACCCCTGAACTAAGTCTCTATTTAGGTTCATACTCCTGAACTAAGTCTCCATTTAGGTTCATACTCTTGAACCAAACCCCACTTAGGCTCATACTCCTGAACTAAGTCTCCATTTAGGTTCATACTCTTGAACCAAACCCCACTTAGGCTCATACTCCTGAACTAAGTCTCCATTTAGGTTCATACTCCTGAACCGAACCTCAAACTTAGGTTCATACTCCTGAACTAAGCCCCCATTTAGGTTCATACTCCTGAACTAAATCTCAAACTTAGGTTCATACTCCTGAACTAAGCCCCCATTTAGGTTCATACTCCTGAACTAAATCTCAAACTTAGGTTCATACTCCTGAACTGAGTCCTCATTTAGGTTCATACTTCGGAACTAAACCTCAACTTAGGTTCATCCCTGACGAAAGTCAACGAAATTCCGTCTCTTTCCTCGTTTTCACCTCCGGCAGCAAACGTAAGACCGATCCCTTCAAATGAAGTCCACCAAAAGACTGTATATCCCCTCAGAGTCCGTCCCCAACGAAAGGATACGAACATCGAAGGAAATCGTTTCAAAACAAGTTGATACCTCCAGATCACCATTTGTCAAGGTTCGAGGCACCTAAGACGCCATCATCAAGGTTCGAGGCACCTAAAATGCCATCATTAAGGTTTGAGGCACCTAAAATGCCATCATTAAGGTTCGAGGCACCTAAAATGCCATCATCAAGGTTCGAGGCACCTAAAACGCCATCATTAAGGTTTGAGGCACTTAAAACGCTATCACTTCCAGGAAAGCGATAAATCGCAATCATCCCCTAATTCGACAAACCGAAATCATTACCAGGGCGACTTCCCAAAAATAGTCAAATCATAGGGCGACTTCCCAAAAATAGTCAAATCATAGGGCGACTTCCCAAAAATAGTCAAATCTTAGGGCAACTTCCCAAAAATAGTCAAATCATAGGGCGACTTCCCAAAAATAGTCAAATCATAGGGCGACTTCCCAAAAATAGTCAAATCATAGGGCGACTTCCCAAAAATAGTCAAATCTTAGGTTGACACCCTAAAACAGTCACTCTAGGGTCGACGTCTGAAGATAGTCGAAAGACCCGAACTACGACTGGCTTGATTCCTCTTAAGGATACGTAGGTAGCCTATCATTAGGTTCAGCCATCAGACCAAAATGGTCATTCCTTTCCCGAGCGGTTCGACCAAAATGGTCACCCTCTTCTCCCCAGCAGATTGGGACCTCACTTTTATTGACGACCCCACTTCCTCCGAAAGTGTCGTCGCCGAGGGGCTACTGTAAGTGTCCCAATCTGAACCGCCAATGTTTCTTCAGCCCATTTTAACGACTTCCACGTCAAATGGACAGTTAAGGGCATTTTGGTCATTTCCTAAGGAAATTTAAACAAAAAGGGCCTTAAAGAAATATCAAAAATAGGTCAAAAAACCGGATTGGAAGAGTCATTTCCAAGAAATTGACTTACTTTACATTAAATGCAAGCAGCCAAAACTGCTTTTTGCAGAGTCAGGCACGCCTACATTACCATCCGCGCGGACAGGAATGAGGCTCACTCTCGTCCGGGCGGACATGTTTGTAACCTAAAATCTGTCTATAAATTGAGCCCTTCTCTCTCAGTTTAGACAACACAATTCACTCACAACAGCATTCTGGCGAAAATATTAGAGAAAACAGTGGAAATTTCTTAATTGCCACCTTTTTCTCTTAATCATTTTCCCAAATCTCACTCACTAAACACTCTCAAAACTCTCTTAAACACACAAAGCTCAAGCTTAAATCAACACTAAAGAGGAGGATTAGAGAGAAAACATAGAGGACTTAAGTGTTATCTACTTGTTTTCTCTTTGACCAACTCTATTAACAAACGCTAAACACACTTAAGTCTTGAATCTATTCAAGCCAAACACAACATTAACAAGAAGATTGGGCTTAACCATCATTGGTAAACCCTCCTTCTTTAAAACCCTAAAATACTCTTTAATTTCATGTCTTGATTTACATTTTTGTCTTAATTTGCTTGTTTAAAGTTCTATTTACTTTCTTTGTTCTTGTCTTTAATTTACTCGTCTTAAGCTTAAATCTTTACTTCACTTTGTTGTTAGTTTGACCTAAGATGGTCATCTTTGGGGTTAAGTCCCCATGATGATCATCTTAGGGTTTAACTTTCTTTCCTCTTAGTTAATTTCTCTTCTTAAAAAAACCTTTTTTTTTATAAACTCCCTCTCCCATTTTGCTCTAAACCTCCATTAATACCCCAAGGATGACTTGATATGATACAAAGCAATGAATCACCAATCAAGTCTAGGGATGAAAATGGGGTGAAAATAGATGCAAAATCCTTGAAATCACATTTTCCTTCAAGAATATGTTGCTGTCCAGTAGCATTTTTCTGTGACCTCAGTCCATTTTCCTATTTTTTTTTGACATAGTAAACCTTGGAAATTGGTTTTGACTACAAAATACTTTTTGTATCCAACATCCATAGAATTCCAGACATATTTTTACTTTATTTTTTACGTGAGTCTAACTGCCTTTTTCAAATTATTTTCCAAAGGACAGTTTAGCAGTCTCTGGAAATCCAGATTTCACATCTGTGATTTCCAGAGGGTTTTGGTCCATAAAATCGTCTCCAATTATAATAATATTTTGCAGTAACCTTATTTAAGATGTTTTGAACAACTTTCATTCTCTGACTTTCCCCAGATTCTGAATTTTTAAAACTCTTAAATCCATTTTAAAATCAAGTGTCCACTGTCTTTTTCATTCTGGCAGAATTGACTTTCAACTTCAAGGAGTCTTTTGAGTACCAAAACTCAACCCTAAAATCATACCAAAAATCATGGGACTTGTTTAATGTCTTACAAAGAGTTCTCAATTTTTAGTTTTCTCAGTTTGCATTTATTTTAACCAAAGAAACACACACACACACACACACAAATGGTTTTAAGTTAGGAAGACTCGTTTTACGAGGCATTCCGGGTGAACCCTATTGTTCTTCCCGGAGTGTAACGTGACCTCCGAACCCACTTCTCTCATTTTTTGGGCATTTTTCAAAGTTTTGGCCCTAAACTAAAAACGGCGTGGCGACTCCGTTTGATTTCAAAAAAAAAATCGGGTACATCACAAGTGGTCAAATGCGTCACCTACACACAAGCAAACACGTGAACTAAGCCGGAGGTAGCTCCGGAAAAACCCCTCCGGCGTGAGAATAAGTAACTGGTAACTGAGCTTGATAACAATGGAACTTAGAGAGAGAAAGAGCTTAGAGAGAGTGAGAGAGACTTAAAAATGATATTTTCTCTAAGGTTTAAGTACTCCCATGCAGCATGTGTCTTGCACATGGGGGGACACGTGTCAATCATCTCATAAGGTTGTCAACCACTCCCAAGTTAGTGGAAAATCACTGTTCACCTTGTCAAATCACACTATTTTGACGGTTGTAGTGGGTACCTACGTGGCAGCACATCAGTCACTTACCAGTCACCAGTCATGATTGTCGCCCAGGCGACAATCCTAAGAAAGGGAACAATACTCATATTGTCGCCAATTCCATTGTCTAACTGCCGTACTTGTCGCCTGATGGTTCCACTAATCATGCCGCTAACAGCCACGGGTACTTCTCGTTTACCGCTTATTCTCACGCTCAGACCTGTTCATGTCGCCACTACTCTTGTCGCCACCACTCTTGAATGTCGCATCACATTTATGGGCTCACGTACAATACCCACCTTATTCCTGGGGCCCACTTGGCCCATCTCGCAATGTTGGGCCTAAGTTACTATTCAGGCCCAAATCCATATTTCGCAATCACACCAGTTATTCATGTTAGGTTTCACTTGGTAGATTCATATTTAAGAGGACTACTCTGTAGAAGTTCATTTTTGATCCTTGAGATGTTCATTTTGGGTTTTAGTCCAGTTGGCTTAAGTTGCTCACACACATGTTCCTCTTTTAGACAGTTTACCGATCTTTATCGTTTTGTAAATGTGAAAGTTTTTTCCATTTGCATGTACCTGTGTGCTCCCAACTTTGTATTTGACTAGACTAGTGTGTAAGTGGAGATGAAAGCATAAATTGTTAACTCTGATTACAACTTGATTTTTTTTTTTAATTCGTTATGGATTGATGGGCTGAAAATAATTTATATGGCAATTCTTTTGATCATGAATAATTGGGCTCCAAAAACTCCATAGCAAAATGATAAAGTGGTAATGGATTGATTGGCTGAAAATAATTTAAACCCCAAAATGTAATAGGTATAAAATTTTCAAATACAACATCTAATTTGTAAGCCCGTCAAGTCCGAGCCCGCTCAATGTCCGTTTAAAGCCCGCAAAAGCCCGTTAATTTGAGCCCGCAAGAAGCCCGCTATGTTGGGCGCTTGAAATTGAAGCCCGCAACTAAATGGGCCCATACCGGGCTTTACCAAAGCCCGCGAACTTTAGGCCCGTGCACACCCCTAGCTCTTTGTACAAATAGCTAAGTTTGTGGTTTTTCAGTTTACCAATTCCCTAGACAAACAAACTACCATAGTGAAAAAAATATTAGAGGTTTATTTTTTGGCTTAAGAATGATGTGACATATTGAAATTATTAAAAAAGCTCTCAAATGAACTCTTACCATTGTGAATGCTCTAACAAGAACCTCACATTTTCCTAGAAATGGCATTGAAGTTTGGTAGTTATCCAACCATTAACATTATAAATTCTCATTCTATTGTCAATCTTCTTGTATATTGAGAACACGGAGAAGAAAGTCGAGTCATTTTGGTCAATCTTGAAAAGATTTGTGCTAGTTCCTGCTATGTTTACTCGTGAACATTATATTGCACCGTCATAAAGATTGGCAGGTATAATCATTTTCAGAGACACAACTCACTAACCAACTAGTTGGTACTGGGGACACTTTTAATTAGTGGGAGAGATGAAACCCTGAAATGATCTCTCTTTCTTTCTCTCTCTCTATATATATATATATATATACACTAGAAAAAGTCCGTGTCCAAGGACACGTGTGTTTTTTTTTTTTAATTAAAAAAAAAATATTTTTTTTTTAATTTAAAAAAAAAACAAAAAATTTTAAGGGCAAAATGGGAAAGTGACAATTTAGTGAGGGCAAAATGGAAAATTTGACTTATGAAACTGTTCATTGTACTGTTCACGGAGGGATTGCCATTTATACTATAGATTATATATATATATTATAAATAAGAATTGTCCACCTCACCATGTGAACAGTACAATAAATAGTGCCAAATGCCAAATTTCCCATTTTGCCCTCACTAAGTTGTCCCTTTCCCATTTTGCCCTTTAAAATTATTTTTTTAATTAAAAAAAACACGTATCCTCGAATACGGGCTTTTACTAGTATATATATATATACACAAACAAACAGACACACACACATATATATATTCTGAGTTTTGTTTTGCTTATGCAGGTGACGTGAACATGAGGTAGAGATGGGTTAAGGGCATGTACCATCCGACTGCATAGCATTCAAAATGTTAAACCGTTGTTTCCAAATTTTAAGAGTACTGAAAGTGTGTGGACATCACACACATGGACAAGTCAAAAGGTTGACTTAATTTAGTTTTGTTCCTTTCTTATTTAATTAATTTAAGTAAATATTATGTATATTATTTTTAAATGATACTAACCTACTAACCGAAATTCTGTTATGTTTTTAGTAGTGTTTGGTGTTTTTGTAGGACTCTCACAACATGAAAAAGGAGGCTAAAGGCTAAGGACTGCTTGAGTGGATAAAAGGATAAAGAAGATGAGATTGAAGATATTTTATCAAGCAATAGTCATCCTAATTCGAAGACTTCCTGTGCTATAAATATGAGGACCATTCCTCATTTGTGAAATACGGTTTTAGTAGACTCAAAGTGCTGAAGATAAACAGCCTTCTGAGAGTTTTTGTTAAGTGAGAGTTTCTTTGATTATTTTGTCTTCTCTTAGGATTATTCTGTATAACTGGTTCATAAGTTATTTAATAAGAGAAGTTTTATTATCTATAGCAAATTGTTGTAGATAAGTGTTAATTCTTTTGTTCATTTCATTTCAAGTTTTTCATTTCCGCTGCTGTTTACTGTTGATGCTAGTACTGGTGCAATAGCATCAGCACTCACATCAGGTATTTTCGTGTTCCTGTGTATTCCTAGCCGCTCAATTTCTATCAATTGGTATCAAAGCCCCACTCGACTTCACTAAGTGAGATCCAAGAAAGAGTGGTCATTATGGAAGGTCACTTACACTTGAATCAATACCGTCCCCCGATTTTAGATGGATCTAACTATGCCATTTGGAAAGCTACGATGCGTCTCTTCATCAAAGCAATTGATGAACGAGCGTGGCTTAGTATTATTATTCCATGGTCCCCTCCTAAGGTTGAAAGTAAGAGTAAAGAAGAGGGCGAAGCCTCCGAAAAGGTTTACAAACCCAATCCTGAGGAAGATTGGACCACTGAGGAAGTCACCCTTGCTAACTACAATTCCAAGCTCCTTGGTGCTATATAAAGTCATGTGGATGAACACATGTTTAGACTTGTAATAAATCAAAATGTAGCAAAGACTGCCTGGGATATTTTGCAAGCTCATTGTGAGGGTGATGATAGTGTTAAAGCCACTAGGTTGAGAATTCTCATGACCAAGTTTGAAAACTTGAGGATGAATGAGACTGAGGATATAAAAAGCTATTCTGCTAAATTGAGAGAAATCTCAAATGAATGTCTCTCCCTAGGTGAGCCTATATCAAATGCTAGATTAGTTAGTAAAATATTAAGAATTGTTACTGATAAATTTAATATTAAAATTGCTGCTATTGAAGAAGCACATGATACTACAACCATGGCTTTAGATACTCTTGTGGGTAAGCTAACCATGTTTGAAATGAACACTTCCATTCAGCAACAACATAAAGCTGAGAGTGTTTCTCTTGCTTCTGCTCTCTCTAGAGTGTCCACAGTTTCAAAAGAGATTGAAGAAATCTCAAATGAAATTGATACTTCAAATTTGGAAACTGAAGATGTTGCCCTTTTAACTAAAAAATTTACATCTTTTCTTAAAAATAAAAGGGACAACAAATTTCCTTCTAAAAAACCAACTACTTTTGATAAACCAAAAGAGGATACTGAGAGTGTTTCAAGAAACCTACTAGTTTTCTAAGAACAGATCTGAAACTGTTCAATGTAGAGCTTGCAAAGGTTTTGGGCATTATGCCAATGAATGTGCCAACACTCTGAAGAAAAAGGGGATGAGATTTTGTGCGACCCTTAGTGACAGTGAGGACGAAGATGAATCGCTAAACTTAGCAATCATGGAAATTTCGCCTCCAAGTCATGAACATCAATCTGATGTAGCTTCAGATGTTATCACATCTACCATCACATCTTCTGACTCTGTGATAAACTGTTATAACTCCTCGCTGAACAAGAAAACATAGAATGAAGAAGAGGATGATGGAAGTTATCAAGAACTTCCTGATGCTTATGCTGAACTATATGCCGATTGGGAAAAACGTGTAGAAAAATTGCCATTTTTGAAAAGGTAACTGAGAAACTCTCTACTGAACTTTCAACGTTGAAATGTGAACTTAAAGAAGTCACCACTGAAAATGTCAACCAAAAAGATTCAATAGCTAAACTTGAGGTCATGCTCACTAAACGTGACATTGAACTTGAGAAGACCAAAATGGAACTCACAGAGGCCAAGAAAACATTTGAAAAAATGAATACTGGAAAGGCAACTCTTGATGAGGTTCTCAATGTGGGTCATTTTTCAAAAACTGGTCTCGGCTTTGAATCAAATTTTTCAAAAGAAGGAGAGAGTTCCTCAAAACCTAAGACTTTTCACAATTCGAAATCAACACCCAAGAGGAAAAGATTTGTGTGCCATTACTGCTTTTTACCAGGACACATAAGACCTTTTTGTTATAAAAGAATTCACTATCTAGGAAAAGATGCTCCTCAGATGAGTGGTCGGATGCACTCACATCACCACTCACATCGCCAGAAAACTGGTCAGTTCGTGTGGATGGAAAAGAAGAACGAGGAATGTAAGGTAGTGTTTACCTCTCTCAAGAGCAGCATTGCTAGCTCATGGTATTTTGATAGCGGGTGCTCAAGGCACATGACAGGTAATGCAGAATTTCTAACAGATTACACCACTATCAAAGGTGGAAATGTGAATTATGGGGGAGGAGCCCAAGGTAAGATTGTAGGTAAAGGTACCTTATGTGTAAATAACATGCCTAAATTAAAAAATTGCTATCATGTAGAAGGTTAAAGCTAATCTTATTAGTATAAGCCAACTATGTGATGACAATTTACATGTCAATTTTGACAAACATGAATGCAAAGTGTTTGATAACACTAATCAATGTCTGTTCACTGGAATAAGGTCTCAAGATAATTGTTACAAATTTGGTGACAATTTGTCCTGCTTTAGCTCCAAAACAAATGAACTTGAAATTTGGCATCAAAAGTTAGGACATGCCAGTTATAGGAAAATGGAAGAATTAGTACGATTTGATGCTGTTAAACACTTGCCCAAACTTGATTTTAAACACACAAGTGTATGTGGTCCTTGTCAAAAGGGCAAGCAAACCAAAGCCTCTCATCCAAAGATCGACAAAAGTTCCACTTTTGAAATTTTGGAATTAATCCATACTGATCTTATGAGACCTATTGAGGTTGAGAGCTTAGGTAAAAAGAAGTACTCCTTTGTCTGTGTAGATGATTTCTCTAGATACACTTGGGTGCTATATTTGAAAGAAAAATCTGAAGCCCTTGAAGTGTTTAAAGTTTGGTATAAAAAAGTAAAAAATATGTATGGTAAGAAAGTGATTAAAATTAGGTCCGATCATGGAACTGAATATGAGAACACTTTGTTCTCAAAATTTTGTGACTCCAAAGGAATAACCCATGATTTTTCAGCCCCTAAAACCCCTCAACAGAATGGGGTAGCTGAAAGAAAGAATCGCACTTTGCAAGAGATGGCTCGTGTAATGCTTAGTTCTAAAAACATCTCTAAACGATTCTGGGTTGAGGCACTTAATACTGCTTGTCACGTAGGAAATAGAGCTACTTAAGAGTAGGATCAACCATGACTCCCTATGAAATTCTCCTTGGTAAAAAACCTACTCTTAAATACTTTCATGTTTTTGGATGCATATGCTATGTTCTAAATGATAGAGATTATCTATCGAAATTTGATTCTAAGACTGACAAGGCTGTTTTCCTTGGATATTCCACAAATAGTCGTGCCTATAGGGTTTACAACCTTAGAACTAAAACTGTGATGGAGTCAATTAATGTTACATTTGATGATACTGCTGACTTAAATCTAAAAACTCTTGAAGATGATGTCTCAGGTTGCGTAGAAACATTGGAGGATTCTCAGAATCAAACTGAACAAACGCAGCAAACTGAGCTGCAGAAAGATGATGCAGGTGCTGGTGTGATCACACCACCACCTACATCAGGACAAAAAGAACGTGGTTCAGAATCCGAAAGTTCAAACTGTGAAGAATAGAATCTAGATAGGACCAGAGACATACCTAGCAGAGTTCAAAAGAATCATCCAATTACCCAAGTGGTAGGTGATGTAAATGAGAAAATTATCACAAGGGAAAAACCATGGGTTAACTACGGTGAGTTGGCTGGATTGAGCTGTGTTGACTCACAAGTAAACAAGGTAAGGTCATGTTATTTCGTTTCTAATATTGAACCTAAGAATATTGTAGAAGCTACGAAAGATGATAATTGGATTGTTGCTATACAAGAGGAACTAAATCAATTTGATAAAAATGATGTATGGACCTTGGTTCCTAGACCTAAAGGAGGAAATATAATTGGAACCAAGTGGATTTTTAAGAATAAGACAGATGAAAATGGGCAAATTACTAGAAATAAAGCTAGGCTTGTAGCCCAAGGCTACACCCAAATAAAAGGGATTAATTTTGAAGAAACATTTACACATGTTGCTAGGATAGAGTCCATTAGGCTTTTACTTGCCATTGCCTTTTATTTGGACATCACTCTACATCAAATGGATGTAAAGAGTACTTTTTTAAATGGTGTCCTAAATGAAGAAGCCTATATTGAGCAACCTAAGGGCTTTACTAATCCCCATTGCCCTGACCATGTCTATAAGCTTAAAAGAGCCTTGTATGGCTTAAAACAAGCCCCTAGGGCTTGATATGGGAGGCTAATTGAGCACCTCATACAAATGGGTTTTAAGAGAGGAGAGGTAGATAAAATCTTATTTATTTTGAAAGATAATATAGGGATATTAGTGGCCCAAATTTATGTTGATGACATTGTCTTTGGATCTTCATTCAAGGATATGTTAGACTATTTTGTCACAAGTATGACCACCACCTTTGAAATGAGTATGGTTGGTGAGCTAAACTATTTTTAGGCCTTCAAATAAAACAAAGTAAGGAGGGAATTTTTATTTCTCAAAGTAAATATGCCAGAAACTTGGTTAAGAAATTCTCTCTTGACAATGCCTCTCACCTTAAAACACCTATGGAATCATCCCAAAAGTTGTGCAAAGATGAGGATGGTGAGGATGTTGATCCCACCTTATATAGAAGTATGATTGGGAGCTTGTTGTACCTTTCAGCAAGTTATCCTGACATCATGTTTAGTGTTTGCCTGTGTGCTAGATATCAAGCTTGCCCAAAAATCTCCCACCTCAAAGCTGTAAAAAGAATTATTAGATATGTTGGTGGAACTGTCAATTTAGGGCTAAGCTATACTCCTGAAACCAATACAAATCTGGTAGGATTCAGTGACTCTGATTGGGCAGGCAACACAGATGATAGGAAAAGAACAACTGGAGGATGTTTCTATCTAGGGAACAACTTGGTATCTTGGTACATTCGAAAACAAAATTGTGTATCCCTGTCTACTGCTGAGTCAGAATATGTTGCAGTAGGTAGTTGTTGTTCTCAACTTGGATGAATTAGATGATCAAGGATTATGGTCTTAAAAGTGATATTCTTACTGTGTTTTGTGATAATCTAAGTGCCATTGAAATATCAAAAAATCCTGTTCAACACTCACGTACTAAATACATTGACATTAGACATCATTTTATTCGTGATCTTGTTGAGCAAAAAATCATTAGCATGAAAACAATAAGCACTGAAAAATAGTTGGCTGATATTTTCACCAAAGCCCTTGATTTTCAGAGATTTTCTACTCTAAGAAAGTCTCCGAGTTTGTGTGCCATCTGATGATGTGATCCCCCCGTGTGATCACATCATAACTTACACC
The DNA here is from genome assembly GCA_022495995.1 of Adenophora triphylla var. japonica. Classification (NCBI taxonomy): domain Eukaryota; kingdom Viridiplantae; phylum Streptophyta; class Magnoliopsida; order Asterales; family Campanulaceae; genus Adenophora; species Adenophora triphylla. The sequence continues at coordinate 342,779 of JAFEMH010000974.1, read as the reverse complement.
TGTATATTTATTTCTAACAAAAAAAATCATATAAAAAGTGCATTGCATGATTTATCTCAGTGTGGTCACTTGTATTGCATCTTTGTCGTGTCTCCTCTCTGAATTGTGAATTCTTCTTAAAAGGTGTCAACAACTGTTGACTCAAAATTATCCTACTGGATGTCTCTTGGTGGGTTGCCAAATCTAAAGGGAAATAGCTGCTCCACTCATGGTATGAAGTCATTTCAATGTGATCAAATTGACCTCAAGAGAAAGTTTGAGTCAAACTGATAAGACCATTCGAAAGAGGGCTATCCATGAAAGTAAAGAAGAGTGAAAGCTACCCATAAAAAAAATTTCTCCACAAAAAATTATAAGTGGATGCATTCTAGAGGCCAAGCAAGACAAGATTTCAATTCATTGACTTTCCTAGAGGAGATGCGTCCCCTGATGTAATTACATTCTATGCCACACATATACTGAGATTTATCATTTACATGTTTGTACATTGTGCATCATTTTTTTAGTCGTAAATTTAGGTCAACCTGGTCCTTGGTGAAAATATTAAACAAATTTTTTTTTCACTCCCTAATTAATTTTGTTAAAAGATCTTATGCTCAACAAAATTATTTATTTTTGATGTCCATGTGTTTAGGGGGGGTATATATATTGTATTGGATTTTTTATTTTTATATGGCAGGTACATTATTTACAAAGAAAAGAGGATAATTTTGAAAGGGGATAACTATTTTTGATCCTTATCATCAAAAGAGTCCAAGGAGTTAAGGCAAAATTACATCAATATTTTGGCTGGCTAAGGTAATTAGTTTCTAATTTATCTCTATCTCATCATAAGAGTCCCTAGCCTAGTAGTCATTAATCTCATGCCATCACATCACCTTAAGTACTTAATCCCTTTTTATTAAAACCCTCACCGGCTATTACTCTCTCTCAAAACCCTTTTATAATTCAAACTTTCTCCTCTGTTTTTTCTCTAAATCAATGGCTCACAATCTCGTCCATCCTCTCCAACCGTCTTTGTCTCACCCCCTCCATCTCCGACGACCCAAATCGAAGGCAATATTGAGCTATTTGTTGACACCGATGCTGCTCCTGTTTCAATGTCTCTCCCCGGTGCTCCGGATAATGTGATCGACGCTGACAATCCGGGCAACTTGAAGGCTGTAGGTGAGTTTGCTGGGTCTGCAAAGGGGCCAAACTGGTCACTTAGGCAAAGGGGGTTCTCTCCCAATATGGCGGATTACACCCCTAGGGTTCGCCCTAACATGGCGGAACCAGAGTTCATTGAAGGAGACGATAAAGACTATGATCCTTCAGCCGATTTGAAGAGGAAAAGAGGTAAAACCTCTACAACTGGCTCCGACAGCTGGTCCGGAAAGGCTCAACCCCAGCCTCAACGAAGGAGGTATTTGGGGCTCCCCATCTACTCTAGTGAGTCTGACGAGTCTGATGATGCTGAAGCATTTGAGGTGGTATCTAGGAGGACTCAATCCGATGAGATTGATGAGTTGAGGGAAGCCACAGAAGAAATCATTGAGGCTGCTTCCCAAGATATGGAGGATATATTCTCTCATGTAATTGTTACTCCAAAGTACCTGCCTGCTAAAGGTATTGCTACACCCCCTTTATCTCCTACACATACTACTACTGATGCTACCTCATCCCCAACTCCATCTCTTACTATCAATCCTTCTGTAGCCCCTACTCAGTCGTCACCTGGCAATTGGTATTCTGGTGGCTTTCCCTCTGCTAGTGCCCATGAAGAAGAGGATGATGATGAGCACATCCCTCTTCAATCTCTCGTGGAACTAAGGAAAGGTAAAGGAAAGGTTAGGAAGTAAAAAATTGAGGCTGCTGCCTCTATCTCTGCTCAAGCCTCAGACATAGGCTCAGATGAAGATGAAGCTGATGATGAAACTTACAAGTTGGGGAGAGAAGAACTTCAAACTGAAAGGGAAGATGTTGTTGATGATGTGATTACATCTGCTCCCTCACCAAGGAGAATAAGCCAAAGAAAAGCCTACTCCTCTGTGTCTCCAATGCCTGTGTCAAGGCATTCCCCAAGGTCCAAGCCATCTGCTAGGAAGGTAAGTCCTCACTCTCCTGAGAAATTCATGTCTAAGGCTGTGAAAGAAAGGTTCACTTTTTTCAGAAAGAAAGGTATTTTGGTTGAGAGAGTACTAGATAAATCATTTGAGGAGGTAGGAATGTCGAGATATTTAAAGGAAAACAGGTCTCATATACTCTGTCACCTATCCCCATAATTATTATCCCTCCCTTGTCAGTGAATTCTACGCTAGTCTTGTTCAGTCCATCCAAGATCCAAGGTCGGATAACTTTGAAAAAGTTTGTGTACGTGGGAAAACCATTTCTTTCTCTCCTGCCATGATCAATATCTTTCTCCACGTACCTAGCCCACATATCCCTCCTCCTATGGCCCCCAAGAATGACATTGCCAATTCAATCACAAATGGGCTTGACCCAACCTGGCACACCCAGTTTAAGTGCACCATGCTTACTTGTCTCTGTGATTTTCTGTTTAAAATTTCTACCTTCAATTGGAAATCCACTTCCAACAAGAATATTGTGATAGTGCCCCATGCTGACCTTATTTACAAAATCTTCACTGGCCAAGAGTTCATTCTTGGAGAAATAGTTTTTGGGAGTGTGGTTCAATTTGCTGAGAAAGATTTACCATCTGATCTACCCTTTCCCTGTTTGATCTCTGGATTGTGCTTGAAACAAGGGGTTGAAATTCTTATCTCAGATAGGCTTTGTGAGAAGGTTGAACCTTTTGGAATACAACCTGTTTTAGAATGCACCAAGCGCACTGTTCCAGTTGTGTTTCCGGATGATCCTGTAATAGATGCTCATGATGTTGATGAAGATGATCCTGTAGATGCTAGTGATGATGTGCCAGCATCACCGATACCACCCATTGATCAAGTTAGTGTTCTTACTGAAGAAATCAAGTTTCTGGAGAGGACAATGCTGAATTCAAGGTTCAACGAGATGTCCCTCAGGCGTAACAAGTTGTTAGCTGCTAAGGAAAGCTTGTCTGCTAAAAAAGGGGGAGCTAGCTCAAGCCATGTTTTTCAGGACATAAGCCAGGAATTCAGGTGGGAATTACTTGAAGAAACCAGAGCTGAGATGGATCAAGGAAAGCAGAGATGGGACAAAGGGCTTCTTCTGATTGAAGTCTTTTTAATCGTATGGTTATGTGTTTCAAAAACAATTTTAATTTTATGCCTTTGCATTTATTTTTAGGAACAATGGTGATGTTTATTTTGGTTGTTTTAGATGTTTTGGACATGTTTGCTTTATGGTTTAATAGCTAGTTTTAGGGGGAGTGTTCGAACTCCCTACTTTGAATGTGTGTTTGCTAAATTTAAAATTGATTTATGCTTAACATATATATTCTGCTTGAGATTTTATTTTTAAACAGAAAGCAACACAACAGGGGGAGATTGAAAGTGTGTGGACATCACACACATGGCCAAGTCAAAAGGTTGACTTAGTTTAGTTTTTTTACTTTCTTATTTAATTAATTTAAGTAAATATTATGTATATTATTTTTAAATGATACGAACCTACTAACCGAAATTCTGTTCTGTTTTTAGTAGTGTTTGGTGTTTTTGTAGGACTCTCACAATATGGAAAAGGAGGCTAAAGGCTAAGGACTGCTTGAGTTGATAAAAGGATAAAGAAGATGAGATTGAAGATATTTTATCAAGCAATAGTCATCCTAATCCGAAGACTTCCTGTGCTATAAATATGAGGACCATTCCTCATTTGTGAAATACGGTTTTAGTAGACTCAAAGTGCTGAAGATAAACATCCTTCTGAGAGTTTTTGTTAATTGAGAGTTTATTTGATTATTTTGTCTTTTCTTAGGATTATTCTGTGTAACCGGTTCATAAGTTATTTAATAAGAGAAGTTTTATTATCTACAACAAATTGATGTAGATAAGTTGGTAGGCTTAGTCGCACGCCTACAAATTACTACAAGGACTCCTAAAATGTAGATAGTGAAAGTCCAGGATCGATCTCAGGGAACAGTATTGATTACGAACTAGTCACGGACAAATGGGGGGTTTGTTTGTTTTTGAATTACTTCCTAAGAACAAAAATTAAACTAATTAAGAGTAAAAACAATGATTTAGAAACACTTCAGATTTGATTCAATTCCCACCTAATTATGCAATTATCATTGATATCTCTTTTCAATGTCACCCTATTCACCTGATCACGAGATATATTTCAATCTCTGTTTCTTCTTTCAGAATAGTTGCTAGCAGTGGCACACTCACTAGAAACCCTAATTAATAAATTAATCTAACTGGCACAGTATAGATCGCAGAATTAATTGATGAACGATTTAAGAAACTAAGATCAAGAATGCTTTCTATGATTATTTCACACAGATAATCACCTAATTTTACCCACTTCACAATTTACCATGGCACATGCATAAACCGTAGAGATGCTACTCATGAATTCCTATACTGGCACAGTAATAAACAATTCTAGCAAAGATTCATAAACAGAACAAGTGAATTGGCCAAATCCACAAACCCTAGTTATAAATCTAAATTAAGCACAAGTAAAATTATGAATAGGAAAAACAAATTGAAAAGAACAATACCTCAAATTGATAATTAGGGGTTCAAGCAATCAAATCCAAAGCAAAGAATTTTAAGCTTCCATGGAAGTTCTCAAGCTTTCTCTAGATAAAAAAATAAAAATAAAGCTGAACCCTAATTATGTTTTTCAAAAGAGTATTTATACTCCTCCCTAATTAAACCTAAAAAACTAATAATAAAAATAAAAATAAGAAAAGGAAAAAGAAAAGTAAAATAACATTAATTCCAAAATTAACTCCTTCATCCGTGGGTCACTCCAATTTGCCTCGGACCCAGCCCCTGTCAACACCATTAATTCCCTTGGTCTTCACGTGTCACAGTCAATGCATTGAAAGTGAAAATTCAAATTCCCAATTCTCTTCTTTTTACTTTGGTCACCCAACTTCTCATATCTGCAGCTTGGTCCTTGGAACTTCACCAACTTGCAAAACAGTCTTTCGCTCCAATAATTTGACTTTTGACTCCGAGAGAGAATTACATCCGAATATAAAATAAAACACTCAAATACCCTCGGATTACAATTAAATCCCAAAAATACATTTTAGTCGAAAATTACATAAAACTAATCTAAATACATCAAAATAATGGTAAAATGTCTAGAAAATTAGGGAAATAATGTATACAAAATCCACCACATCAAATTCTCCCACGCTTAGACCATTACTCGTCCTTGAGTAATATCCTAACCCCACTCTAAACACCGGTCTAATCAGCGTAGCATGGAAGGAAAATGATCCCTAATCTCCTCTAAACCTCCACATCCAAAGTCAACACAATCAAATACTCACTCAATGCACTCGGAGAAAGAACTCCGCTCCTTATCACTCCAAAGATAATAATGGTACCAATGGCCTTAGCTCGACCCCAACTCCAAATATGCAAAAACGGGACATCCAAGCTAAGGTCCACACATCAAAAAGCTAGGGGAAACTACGATGTCCTAAGCTTCCCCCACGCTTATCTCACACTGCAATCTCCCTCAAAAATAAAATCCATGTTCAAGCAAAGACTTACCTCGTGCAAAAAACCAACACCCCTTATATCACCAAGAAGAATTACGAGGATTTTCTATCCTAACGCCTCTAACCGAGCCTCCTACACCAAATATGAAAATTCTAACCCGAGACTCCTAACCACCCTTATTACTCCAACACCGGTGATATAAATGATAGAAAGTATTTCACTCACTCACCTTTTGCCTAGGTGCCGTTTCCGGTTTTCACCTAGCCTCTCGTTTTTTTTTTCATTTTTTTTTTCATTCCAATTTATTTTTTTATTTTTTTTTAACACACCCTCTCCTTTTGCCTAAGTGCCCTCTCGGGTTTTCACTTAGCCTCTTTTTTTTTTTATATATATATAAAAGAAAAACAGCATATACAACAACAAACATACACCCCACCCCCTCACTAAATCATGCATAGTCCCATATGCATTACTACAGACCAAATGAAACAAGGAGGGGAAAGGGAATACCTCAACCATCTCACTGATGGGGCGGCCTAAAATGGTGGTCCCTGTGATGTACCCGATTTGTTTTTTGTTTTGAAAATCATCGAAAGGGAGTCGCCACGCCATTTTTATTTTAAGGGCCAAAACTTTGAAAAAAACCCGAGATCAGAGATTTAGGTTCGGAGGTCATGTTACGCGTCGGGAAGGACGTTAGTGTGCACCCGGCGCGCCTCGTAAAACGAGTCTTCCAAACATTTGAAATCTTTTGTTGTGTATGTGTGTGTGTGTGTGTGTTTTGACCAAAATAATTTGAAACTGAGAAAAGTAAAAATTGGGATCTTTTCTTAAGACTTTAAACTGATCCCATGATTTTTTGGAGAATTTTTGGTTTGAGATTTGGTACTCAAAAGACCTTTTGAAGTTGAAAGTCACTTCTGCCAGAAGGAAAAAGGCAGTGTACCTTTGATTTTGAAATGTATTCAAGGGCCTTAAAACTTCATAATCTGGATAAACTCAGAGAATGAAAGTTTTTCTAGACTCCTTAAATAAGCTTTGTGCGAAGGAATTTTCCATTTTGGAAAAGATTTGAGGGGTGAAAACCTTCTGGAAATCTCAGATATGAAATCTGGATTTCCAGAAACTGATGAACTAGCCTCTAAAAGGAAATTTGGAAAATGGAGTTTTACTCACCCAAAATATAAAGTAAAAATATGTATGGAAATATCTGTATGTTGGCCACAAAAAGTTGTTTTCAGTCAACATCCAATTCCAAGTTTTACTGGGTCCAAAAAATAGGAAAATGGACTGAGGTCTCAGAACAATGCTACTGGACAGCAAGATGTTCTTGAGGGAAAATGTGATTTTTGGGGGATTTGCATCTATGTTCACCCCATTTTCATCCCTAGACTTGATACCACTACTTTTTTTTTTAAGTGTTTATCGTATTCAAGTCATCCTTGGGGAATTTATGGGGTTTAAACATGTCCTTTGCAAAGGGAAAGGGAGTTTTGTAAAGATGAAACCAAAGAGAAAGAATTGACTAGAGATCTAAAATGTGGACCACTTGAGATGGTCATTCATGAAGATGAACTTCAAGATGACCATCTTAGGTCAAAACTCAAGTTAAACTAGACAAAAAGTAAATCAAAGTAAGAAGAACAAGATGATCAAGAAATCAAAAGAGAATTTTAGGGTTTTGAGAAGGAGGGCTTTACCAATGGTGACACCCTATCTTCCTAGGCTTGGAATTTGACTTAAGGAGTATCAAGATTTGGTGTTTGAGTAGGTGTTTGAAGGGGTTCAAGACTTGGATGTGTTTGGTATTTGATTGGGAAAGATTCAAGAGAAAATGGTGGCAATCTAGAGATTCCCACAGTTTTCTCTCTATATTTCGCCAGAGTTTCGTTGCTGTGATCAAATTGTGTTGTTTAAACTGAGAGAGGAGGGATCAATTTATAGGCCTTCTGAAATGACAAAGACATCCGCGCGGAGGGGGTTGTAGGCGTGCACTGTTCATCTGCTACAGTGCTGGCTTTTGGACAGGAAGAATAATCTTTTTAAAATTCAAACTGAAGCTGTTTTTCAACTTACCAATTCGGGTTTTTTCCATTTCTTTTGCTTTTTAGGATTCCTTTCTTGGTTTAACTTTAAATGGCAATGCCCACTTTACCCTTGGTTGGTTAGAAATGTTAGAAATGTTAGAAATGTTAGGAATGTTAAAACTTTCGTTAATTTTCTAACGAAAAGTGCTAACAACTCAAATTGGAGCACTTACAGTAGCCCCTCGGCGACAGTGCTTTCGAAGGAAGCGGGGTCGTCGATAAGAGTAAGGCTCCATATTTGACAGGATGATCAAGTGATCAAGTGGCTGAACCTATTTAATAGGCTACCTACGTATCCTGAATGGAAATCAAGCCAATCGTAGTTCGGGTCTTTGACCCCGGAGATGATGGCGTTTTAGGTGCCTCGAACCTTGATGAGCGAGCTCTGCAGTCGGTTGCTGGAGAGAAACTCTGCTGGGGATAAGAGATGACCATTTTGGTCTGATGGCTGAAATTGTATATCCGCTCTGCTGGGGATAGGAGTGACCGTTTCGGTCTGATGGCTGAACCTAATGATAGGCTACCTACGTATCCTTAAGAGGAATCAAGCCAGTCGTAGTTCGGGTTTTTCGACCATCTTCAGTCGTCGACCCTAAGATTTGACTATTTTTGGGAAGTCGCCCTATGGTTTGACTATTTTTGGGAAGTCGCCCTATGGTTTGACTATTTTTGGGAAGTCGCCCTATGATCTGACTATTTTTGGGAAGCCGCCCTACGGTTTGACTATTTTTTGGGAAGTCGCCCTGTGGTTTGACTATTTTTGGGAAGTCGCCCTATGATCTGACTATTTTTGGGAAGTCACCCTATGGTTTGACTATTTTTGGGAAGTCGCCCTATGATCTGACTATTTTTGGGAAGTCACCCTAAGATCTGACTATTTTTGGGAAGTCGCCCTACGGTTTGACTATTTTTTGGGAAATTGCCCTACGGCTTGACTATTTCTGGGAAGTCGCCCTATGGTTTGACTATTTTTGGGAAGTCGCCCTGTGGTTTGACTATTTTTGGGAAGTCGCCCTATGATCTGACTATTTTTGGGAAGTCACCCTATGGTTTGACTATTTTTGGGAAGTCGCCCTATGATCTGACTATTTTTGGGAAGTCACCCTAAGATCTGACTATTTTTGGGAAGTCGCCCTACGGTTTGACTATTTTTGGGAAGTCACCCTAAGATCTGACTATTTTTGGGAAGTCACCCTATGGTTTGACTATTTTTGGGAAGTCACCCTATGATCGACTATTTTGGAAGTCACCCTATGGTTTGACTATTTTTGGGAAGTCGCCCTATGATCTGACTATTTTTGGGAAGTCACCCTATGGTTTGACTATTTTTGAGAAGTCGCCCTATGATCTGACTATTTTTGGGAAGTCACCCTAAGATCTAACTATTTTTGGGAAGTCTCCCTACGGTTTGACTATTTTTGGGAAGTCACCCTAAGATCTGACTATTTTTGGGAAGTCACCCTATGGTTTGACTATTTTTGGGAAGTCGCCCTATGATCTGACTATTTTTTTGGGAAGTCACCCTAGTAATGATTTCGGCTTGTCGAATTAGGGGATGATTGCGATTTATCGCTTTCCTCGTGTTGTGTGTGATAGCGTTTTAGGTGCCTCAAACCTTAATGATGGAGTCTTAGGTGTCTTGAACCTTGATGATGGCGTCTTAGGTGCCTCGAACCTTGGAGATGGCGTCTTAGGTGCCTCGAACCTTGATTTGAAATGATTTCCCTTTGACGGTTTGGGATGGATGGTCCTTTGGTGGATTTTAGTTCAGGAATATGAACCTAAATGGGGACTTAGTTCAGGAGTATGATTCTAAATGGGGACTTAGTTCAGGAGTATGATCCTAAGTCGGGGTTTTGTTCAGGAGTATGAACCTAAATGGGGACCTAGTTCAGGAGTATGATTCTAAGTCGAGGTTTAGTTCAGGAGTATGAATCTAAATGGGGACTTAGTTCAGGAGTATGATCCTAAGTCGGGGTTTCAGTTCAGGAGTATGAACCTAAATGGGGACCTAGTTCAGGAGTATGATTCTAAGTCGAGGTTTAGTTCAGGAGTATGAATCTAAATGGGGACCTAGTTCAGGAGTATGATCCTAAGTCGAGGTTTAGTTCAGGAGTATGAATCTAAATGGGGACTTAGTTCAGGAGTATGATTCTAAGTCGAGGTTTAGTTCAGGAGTATGAATCTAAATGGGGACCTAGTTCAGGAGTATGATCCTAAGTCGGGGTTGAGGGAGACTGTTTGAGGGCATTCTCGCAGGGGAAGATTAGAGTTTATGATGATTATCGGGAAAAAGGGTGACCGTGTTGGTCAAGCGGCTGGACCTATGGTAGGCTACCTACGTATCCTTAAGAGGAATCAAGCCAGTCGTAGTTCGAAAATTGCTGGGGATGGTTTGACGGTATTTGGGAGTCACCCGAGGTTTGACTGTTTTTTGGGAAGTCGCCCTAAGATTTGACTATTTTTGGGGAGTCGCCCTAAGACTTGACTATTTTTGGGAAGTCGCCCTAAGACTTGACTATTTTTGGGAAGTCACCCTAAGATTTGATGATAATGTTCTTTTAGAAAAGTAGTTGACTAAGATATGCTTTCATACCTTTCTTTGTGCTTACTGCCAGGAAGGACCGAGGCTTCGGTGATGTTGATGAAGAGTTGTTGGGTTGCGGTTTCTGGCGACGATTTCTTTGTCTTTGGGGGCATTTTGACCTGAAGGGGGGGAGTTTGGTTGAGTCTGCATATTGCTGGTGATCGTCAACCTTGTAGAAGTTGTTGAGCTTGTCTTCACATTGGGACTTCTTGCTTTTGAGAACTTGGTGTCTCTAACCGCATTGTATTTGAGAACTTGGCGTCCCTGACCGATTTGTATTTGAGAACTTGGCGTCCCTGACCGATTTGTATTGGAGAACTTGGCGTCTCGACCGTCTTGTATTTGAGACCTTGGTATCTTTGACCGATTTGCATTTTGAGAACTTGGCATCTCCGACCGTACTGTATTGGAGAGCTTGGCGTCCCTGACCGATTTGTATTGGAGAGCTTGGCGTCCTTGACCGATTTGTATTGGAGGACTTGGCGTCCTTGACCTGATTTGTATTGGAGAACTTGGCGTCCTTGACCTGATTGTATTGGAGAGCTTGGCGTCTCTGACCGGATTGTATTGGAGAACTTGGCGTCTCTGACCGAATTGTATTGGAGAACTTGGCGTCTCTGACCGAATTGTATTGGAGAGCTTGGCGTCCCTGACCGATTTGTAGACACTGGAGGCGGTCTTCATATGTTTGTGGATGTTGGGGACTGTTTTCATCCATTTGAGGTCGTCTTTGGTGAAGATCATCCTTGCCGAAAAGGGGGATTACGTTTGAATTCCTGCATTTGTTAGTGAAGAGGAAGATGCATATATGGCATTCATGATGCATAGAACCAAAAATGATTATGAGATGATGCGTTTATTTGCTTTCGAAGATGCACTTGGCCTAAGCTTTTGGCAGGGAAATTACGATTTATGATTTTCAATCACTTAGGATTTTTCCTATTGATTCAAGTTTTGTGCATGCTACATGAGCCACAGGGAGATTTTTGTGGGGATGCATGGTGATGAGAGGGGATGTATGTGTTGTTATTGTTTGGGACAAGCTTTGGTGGTGGGGTGATATCCTTTAGTCGCGGACTGAATTGCATGTTATTGATGAGGTCAATTTTGATCTTGGGATGAAGTTGGATTTGAACCCGGGTCTCGATTGAAATTTCTTTTCGATCTCGGACATTTGAAGGCGACGGCGACGGGCTCTAGAATCAAAGCATGTTGACATGAATGAACCCTCTTTTGCTTGGGTTAGTTGTGATTTGACGAAATGCGATATGAGGAGATTCCCAATTCTCAACTTTTGATGATGCGGGGAGTTGCCATATGCCAAGTTCTAAAGATGAAACTCCAAGACGGTTGTTGAGGTGACGGACCTTTCTTACGAAGATAGGTGTGACTTGATAAAGCCCCATTCCATGGAAAAGACATGGCGAAAACCACGGAATCTTTCTCTGAATGATTTGATGAAGCCCCGGAGTTTGACAAAGCGTCACTACGAGAGGTCCGGTTAAAGGTTTGGCGACATGCCGATGAAGTACCGAGCCAATCGATCAACGTGAGAGCCTTCAAGGTGAAGTTGTCATGAAGGAGAAACCCATCTTTGATACCGACTATGAAACTAGAATCCTCTCTTCGAAGAGTGTCTTCCATATGGGAGCTGTTAGCCATAGTGGCACTTGGCTTGTTCGTGGCTTCAATCATATTCACCCTACTTTTTTTTAGGGAATGGATTGTTGAATGTATTGGGTCCTTGGGGTCCCCTTTTCGATCAGTTCTCACATGTTGCCCTTTTCGGGAGTCGTGTTGGAGGTGGAAGAAACCCGGTATCCGTGGCAGTGCGACAACTCGGCTGCGATTGTAAGCCCTCTCAAATTTAGCCGGAATTGATCATTGCCCGTAGATCCGGATAGGGAAATTGCTAAGTGAGGCCCTCGAGATGTGGTTTCGGGCGTGGCGAAAGATGTCTAGTTGTTCCTCTTCGAAGGAGGAGTTGCCATCTTGCTTGTAAAAGTCCACGATGTTCTCGTCGGGGCTGTTTGCATTGTTGTCTGCGAGGTCAAATCTATTTGCTTCCCACTCCAAGTTAGCTAGTAATCTGGTCCCATGTAGCCACGGCCTCGGATTTTAAGCGGAAGAACCATTTTAGAGCACTTTGGACTTCAAAGAGAGACTGAAATAGTCGACCAAGCTGCTGATTGGCGCCCCTTTTGACCTTCATTGCCAAGGTATACGTGTCCCGAGATGGGTTTTCGGGCATGCGGTGCCATCAAAGAGATCCAAATTAGGCATCACGAATTTGTGGGGAACAAAGGAGTCGGGTTCGTTGGTCGGAAGCGAGACTTCTTAGCGGTCAATTCGGCAATCTGTGCTTTCATTTCCTTGTGTCGTTCCACGAACCAAGCCAAATGAGGGTCTTGTGGTGGAACCATGGCATTCAAACCGGCGGCGAGCTAGAGAGAGGAGCTACCTGGCGGCGAGACGAGGTGGAGGGAACGGCCGATCTGGGGACATAGGTGAAATCTGTCCTTGGCCCGAATCACCCGGGGAGCTTGAGTAGGACCACTGGGCAAAGGGATAGAACCTCGCGGCTTGTTGTTGATTTTCAACCGGCAAAGAGGGCGAAGGCGATCTTGATGTAGTGGGTAACTCGGATTTCCGGAGTGAGGCCCATAAGTAGGCTTAAGTGCGGGCTTCTTGTCACGATTGTTGAATTGCATAGGCGAAGGTGCATGACCGGGAGTGCTGCGGTCTGGTGATTACGATGAAAGCTGGGATGGAGGCTTGGTAACCCATCGAAGCTTGAGTGAGGAATGGATTTGTGAAAATTTGTGTGAGGAGCGGGCGAGCTAGCGTCATTCGAGGAAGGGCTTCGACTGTTGCCCTGGACCCAGGCTGTGGAAGCATTCCAAGCTGTTCTTTGCGAAGGCCACGATAGATTGGTTCCAAGCGAGGTGGGATTCCAATTTCTTTGTGGTATTCCGAGGTAACCCCAACCATGAGAAGACATTCCGTGCCGATTTTGCCCCGCCGAGGAGCTGTGAACCGATCGGTCACGTTAGGCTGCATGGGTCATAGTACGTATTTGGGGTTTCTTTGTCCCGTTGAGACGGTCATGAAGGGATCTTGTGAGGCTTGTGCGGTGCGGGGATTGGATATCTTGAAGCTGGGTTCTTTGTCAAGGCATTTCAAACCGATGTAACCGAGAAGCTCTGGCCGATGCATGTACCGAGCCGAGGCATACCAAGCTGTGACATACCGAGCCGACCCCGATCGCTTTGAGGCATACCATACGGCCCAAATCGGACGAAGTCAATTTGTTTCCCAAACGGCTGTCCCAGGCGAGCCGTGAATGTATATCGGACCGAGGTGAAAGGATGGTGATTCGCGAGTTGAGAAGAGTGTGAGGAAGGTGGTGGTAGTCTGTCTGGCCAAGATAGGGATGGGGATCCTTTTCCTCTTCTACCGTGAAAGTTCCATCGGGGTTGAGGGCAATCGTCAAACCAAAATTCTGACATCTTCCAAGGACGAACATCGAAACCTCATTACGATTGGCACAAGGAGTTTTATGGACTCGGGTTCCAATATTAGTCATAGGAATATGATGAATTTACGGTCTTGGTTAAAATTCCGTCCTCGTCCTTGGACATCAAAGAAGCGCACTTGACTAGCCCATGACCAACATGGCGATCAAATCTCATCTTGCTTGGTGGAGCCTTGTACGAAGAGATGTATTTGCGAAGTCTTGATTCGGAAGAAGTGACTTGGCAAAGCCTCGGTCTCATGATTTGTGAATCGACACAATTAGAGAGGCTTCAACCTGGTAGGCACTGGGACGATGCGAACAGAGACCCAACCCATCTTGTAGCAAAGTGAAGAACCAACGTTCTTGAATTATCATGTAGCAAAAGAGGCAACCCATCCTTCTATATTTACTTTATTATTTTCTTTATTCAATTAGTCAACCGAAAGAAAAGACAATTTAGAAATGTATACACAGGGCGTATTTTCGAAAAGTGGGGACGAATCCCCGATTTGTATTATTTGATGGCCTCATTTGACGAAGGCACAAAAGAACTCGCTTTGGGTTTGATTCTTTTGAGAGAGCATAAGTTTAGAAAGGTTTGTAAAAGTGTATGGAAGCCCTGGCGACGAAAATTAGTGTTTAGCTCTATTTTTCCTATAATGTAGAAAAAGAAGACTTGTCGAGACATACGAAAACATGTTTTATTCAAAATGATCACAAGATTGCTTAAAACCCTTTATTAATGTTCGGGTTATTCAACCCCTAATCTCGATATGAACAAACATTTTGATTAATCATGAGGAGAAAGTCAGCGATACCAAGAGTCGAAGTTGGCGAATGGTGAAGAGGGATCGTGTATAGGAGAGGCTATTGGTGAGGCCGGATTTTCGGGATTTGAATGTGTTTATGACCGGACCATTTACGGTTGCCTACGTTCCCCTCATTGTGAGGAGCTCGGGTCGCCGTAGTTCGGGCTTGAACTGTGTTTGGCTTTAGAAAAGGGGTATGAACATTTGTGGTACTTTTTGGTGGAAAGGCTCGGATAGGAAGTTTGGATGATAAGGTGCGGGCCTTGAGGTGATTCCTTGACAAGTCATTTTGAGCGATTCCGTTGCTTCTTGATCGTCGTCCTTTATCGGGGAGAAAGATTTTGAATGCAGCTTAAGGGCTTATGATATGTTTTTGCCGTTGCTTTAACTGCTCCTTTGTTGCCGACAACTTCCGTTTTTCAGGCTTTAATTTTGCCCATATGTCAAACCTTCTGATCGGCGGTGCTAGGTCCTTGGCCTCATTTTTTTTTTTGAAGCTTTTGTTTTTTTATTTTTTTTGAAGCTTTTGTTTTTTTTGAAGCTTTTGTTTTTTTTTTAAGCTTTTTTTGAAGCTGTTATTATTTTTTTTTGAAGCTTTTGTTTTTTTTTTTTGAAGCTTTTGTTTTTTTTTTGAGCACTTGAGGACGAAGGCAAGCTTACGCTTGAACTTTCTTGATGCATGGGGGCGGAGGCAAGCCCCGTTTTTTTTCGATATGGGGTCGATCTCGATGCGCGAGTGACCTTTTGTTGTTCTTCGATGCTGCCGCCGTTGTTGACTTGGTCAAGGTGATGATGGGGACATGTTTTGGAAAGTGTATGGCTTGATGGAGGCCTTTGTGAGGTGAGGAAAGTGTATAGGGAGGGCATTAGTTGACTTTCTCGCACCAATTAATTAAAATCTTAATCATTTCCAGAGATTATTTGTTGAGCAATGCGAGTGATCATTTAAAATAAAACCATTTCATTAAATGTAATGTAGGTGTGCAAATAATGTCTCAAGTCTAGCGAGAAAAGAAAAAGACTCTTTTATAGAAAATTTAAGATTAACTACAATGTCCAAGGAGGACTTGATTGAACGAAGAAAGTACTAGAACCTACGAAGGTTGACTAAAAGACTGTTTTAATATTAAAGGATGGGTAGCCCCTAGTCTAGCTACTCTTTGTTGTTGGATCACGTCTCTATCCTTCAACAGACTATGCTTGCCTTTGGTAACTTCAAGGAATTCCTCGCTCACCGGCCCTGACGGTTGCCTCATCTGCCATCAGATCATTATCATCCCATTTAACCTTGGCGTCAGTCGTGAACTTATCGGAGGGCGAGAGTTCAAAGCATTTCACCAAATCCAGCTTTGCCATGGCCACATGCTTGTTGCAGTCAAACCATCCATTCTCAACATTTGTTGCGACTAAATCATCTGGCTTGTCAGAATCTGTTGAATTCACAGAGTTTGAATCATAAAACTCAATCATGTTTACATTCGCGTTGTTTGGGAAATGATCGTTGGCGGGGTTGAGATCACTGAGGCGCTCGAGTTTGCCCTTCTTAATTAATCCCTGAATCGCCTTTCTCAAAGCTGTACAGTTGTCGGTCATATGACCGTGATACTGGTGGAAAGCACAATGCTTAGTGGTGTCAAAAGGGATTTTGGGATCCTTGGGCTGATAGTTTCTCATGGGTTCGAGGAGACCCTGCTCTAGCAAGCTATTTAAAACTTTGCTTAAGGGAACACCCAAATCCTCGGGATTCGAGATTTGGTCATTGACTTGGTCACCATTCTGAACAGGGTTTGCCAGTTTTGGTCCATTGGGGCGCTCAAGCTTGCCCGTTTCGATTAACCTTTGAACCGCTCTCTTCAAGACTATGCAGTTGTCGGTCGTGTGGCCGTAATGATCATGGAAGGCGCAGTGCTTACTCATGTCGAGAGGTGCATTTGAGCTCCTTGGATGGTAGTCCTTGAGAGGCTCCAAAAGGCCTTCCTTTACTAAACCCTTGAAAATTAAGCCCATGGGCATCCCAAAATCATCAAAACGTTCTCGTTGCCTTAAAGGACCACCATTTCTTGGTTGCTTTTGGGTGCCGTTAATTGTACACAATGCTTTCTTTCCTTTACTGGATGTCGGAGCCGTGTTGGAAGGGTAAGGCTTATAGCGGTGAGACATGTTCAGACTCGTAGTCTTTTCCCGTGCACGAACCCTTTTGATGTAATCATCGATGTAATCGTCGAGATTCGACCTTTTGTAAACCTCATTCGTGTCAGATACACAAGATTGATATGGTGAGATGGCCCGAGTCGAGCGATCGTCGATACTCTCGTTGCTAGGCTTTTCTTGTACCTTCTTAATTGGTTCTACCAATAATCCATTGGACGAGTCAATAGGAACACTAGGACTGCATGACCCCGCCACAAGATTGGCATTAGCAAACGAAACCACAGTAGGAAGTACTCTGGTGGGAGGAATGACAGTCTGAGCATTAAAAGCGTGACCGTAACCTTCCTCATAAGGCCTGGCAGTTGTCGAAGATGAAGATATATGGCTTGTGATGGGTGGATACTGTGGAGCGTGAGTGCGGATCCGTAAGGCCGTGAAAACATGAGGTTTGAGGCATCGTAACAGTAGGATTGAATGTGTCTTGACCACACTGAGGAACATGACTGCAAGGGAAATGTGTATACTGTACTTGATGAGCAGGAGCAGCTTGCGTAACGGCCGGGTGGAGAATTTGATGAGGAGCATTTGACCTTGTTGGACTTCCCAACCGGAGGGGCGGGGTAGAGCTCGGGGGATATTGTGAACACGGTGAGCCTGACGAAGTGGTGATAAAAGCACAGTGGCCCACGCGATCTTGCGGTATCATAGGGGGTTCGGTGTGCTTTGAGAATTGGAGGAAGCAAGCCGGCCCCCTCCGAACCATGGAGCTCGAGAAACGAACCGTCCCATTCCGAGATGGTGACCCGAGGATCGATGCGGTGAAGTAGTAAACCGACCCTTCCAAGCTGCGGGCGAAAGCCAACCGATTCAATCCCGGTGGTGAGACCCGAGAGGCACCGGGGCAGGTTGACCTAGATCGGACTGTTGAGGAGTATCGAGCAATAAGGGCCGAGATGTATTGAATCGACCAATTCCTGCATTGATGGCCCGGGCCGACCGAGGTTTTGGAGTAGCGAACCGACCCATTCCAAGCTGCGGGACGTAAATGCATCGATTGAAACCCAAAGATGAAAACTGATAGGTGCCGGGGGAAGTTGACCAAGATCGATACGATGAGGCCGAGAGGCAGGATGAGTGATAGGCCGGGGGATGCTTGGCCCATTAGTAGTTCCACACGAAAGGGAACAGGGCATTTGATGGTAGTTGGCATGCCCGGGAGGGTAATTAGCTCCACTCTTCGCCTCAACCGTAAAGGTTCTATTAGGGTGGTGAACAATTGCTAGCCCCCGGGTTCGATACTTTCCAATAACCGATCGATCCGAGCCTCTTGATTTTGTCTTATCCGTTCCAACATCCGATTCCACTGTTCGGCATGTTGCAGATTTTCGGGGTGTGGAGTTGTACGTCCCCACCGTTCTCCTCCGAGTTGGTCATTCGAAACTTTGAGTAAGCGAAGGAGGAAACCGATGAAGTATCTGACTTCGGAATGACTGAGCTGAACAAACGATGACCCGGGGTCTCGATCCAAACTTTGCTTACTGTGGAAGGCACAAAAGGGTGTGGTTCAGACTCGGGAAAGCGAAACAGGTTGGTGTTTGGGCTTAGGGCTCATGCAACATGCAGTTATTTGTTCATGTTTACTTAAAACACGTTTTATTAACCTAATCGGTTGGAAAAGATTTCTCTTTTTTTTTCAAACTACTCTGATTCCTGGATCAGTGGGCCCCGTCACTACGTCTATAAGCCCCTCGTATTCCACCTGTATTTCGACCTCCCAGGGTGGACAGCCCCGGGCGAGGGTCCTATAGGGCAAGCGGGTCCCACCGACCGAAAAGAAAAAAAACGATCCTAAAGTCTGGCGGGTAATCGAGTCTTAACGAGCATTCGATGTAAATTACGGACAAAGCTGACGTCAAAGTCAAGATCATGTCCGAGGGCTCGACGAAAAGTCGGCATGATTTGGACTGATAAGCGTCCACAATTGATCTTGACTTGTCGTCAGTTAAGCCGTAATTAGGCATGGAATAATCGTTAATCCTTGATGACTCAGTGTCATGCTGGGAGTCAGTGTATAATTTGTGCCAGTCAGAGCCGAAGTCAAGGCGCCGGTCAATATCTTGGTCAAAGTCTGCGGCGGAAAACCGGCATGACTTCGACAGATTAGGGACCCGAAAGATATTGAGTCGGTATGCCGACAAAGGCTTGAAAGGAAAGGTCTATACACAGACAGGGCATGACACGCACTGACTAAAAACCAACCGGGTCTCGGACAAAGTGTGTCACGGACAAGTGCATGGTCGACACGAGGCTCCATGGGATGTTTGGGTAGTCCTGTGCTCATCCGAGAGGCGTAATAAGACCAAACGGACCGCGACAAGGATTTCCCCGGGTTAAGGACGTAGTGTGCAGTGTACGGTCAACGTGCGCGTAGTGTGCAAGCAGTCTATCTTCTTTTTCTGAGTAAAATAGAAATTTTTATGTGTCTTAAAAGGCATGATGCATGATTTTTTTTTTGAAAATTTTTTATTTTGAAATTTTTTTTTTTGAATTTTTTCTTTTTTTTTTTGAAAATTAATGAACACATAAGCACATAAGCACAAAAATTCCGACAGTTAGGGACATGATTTCCGATAGTCAACACTTTGACTTTTCCCGAGGCGGCCAAAAACAAACACGAAAACTGTGCAAAAATCAACACACACACACAAAGGATTTTCAAATGTTGAGACGGAAGCTTGACCCTCAAAAGTTTTTCTTTTTCTCTTTTTTTTTGAAAAGATAAAACTTGTTATCCCCAGCGGAGTCGCCACTGTGATGTACCCGATTTTTTTTTTGTTTTGAAAATCATCGAAAGGGAGTCGCCACGCCATTTTTATTTTAAGGGCCAAAATTTTGAAAAAAGCCCGAGATCAGAGATTTAGGTTCGGAGGTCATGTTACGCGTCGGGAAGGACGTTAGTGTGCACCCGGCGCGCCTCGTAAAACGAGTCTTCCAAACATTTGAAATCCTTTTGTTGTGTGTATGTGTGTCTGTGTGTGTGTGTTTTGACCAAAATAATTTGAAACTGAGAAAAGTAAAAATTGGGATCTTTTCTTAAGACTTTAAACTGATCCCATGATTTTTTGGAGAATTTTTGGTTTGAGATTTGGTACTCAAAAGACCTTTTGAAGTTGAAAGTCACTTCTGCCAGAAGGAAAAAGGCAGTGTACCTTTGATTTTGAAATGTATTCAAGGGCCTTAAAACTTCATAATCTGGATAAACTCAGAGAATGAAAGTTTTTCTAGACTCCTTAAATAAGCTTTGTGCGAAGGAATTTTCCATTTTGGAAAAGATTTGAGGGGTCAAAACCTTCTGGAAATCTCAGATATGAAATCTGGATTTCCAGAAACTGATGAACTAGCCTCTAAAAGAAAATTTGGAAAATGGAGTTTTACTCACCCAAAAAATAAAGTAAAAATATGTATGGAAATATCTGGATGTTGGCCACAAAAAGTGTTTTGCAGTCAACATCCAATTCCAAGTTTTACTGGGTCCAAAAAATAGGAAAATGGACTGAGGTCTCAGAACAATGCTACTGGACAGCAAGATGTTCTTGAGGGAAAATGTGATTTTTGGGGGATTTGCATCTATGTTCACCCCATTTTCATCCCTAGACTTGATACCACTACTTTTTTTTAAGTTTTTATCGTATTCAAGTCATCCTTGGGGAATTTATGGGGTTTAAACATGTCCTTTGCAAAGGGAAAGGGAGTTTTGTAAAGATGAAACCAAAGAGAAAGAATTGACTAGAGATCTAAAATGTGGACCACTTGAGATGGTCATTCATGAAGATGAACTTCAAGATGACCATATTAGGTCAAAACTCAAGTTAAACTAGACATAAAGTAAATCAAAGTAAGAAGAACAAGATGATCAAGAAATCAAAAGAGAATTTTAGGGTTTTGAGAAGGAGGGCTTTACCAATGGTGACACCCTATCTTCCTAGGCTTGGAATTTGACTTGAGGAGTATCAAGATTTGGTGTTTGAGTAGGTGTTTGAAGGGGTTCAAGACTTGGATGTGTTTGGTATTTGATTGGGAAAGATTCAAGAGAAAATGGTGGCAATCTAGAGATTCCCACAGTTTTCTCTCTATATTTCGCCAGAGTTTCGTTGCTGTGATCAAATTGTGTTGTTTAAACTGAGAGAGGAGGGATCAATTTATAGGCCCTCTGAAATGACAAAGACATCCGCGCGGAGGGGGTTGTAGGCGTGCCTTGTTCATCACTCTGATGTTGGCTTTTGGACGAGGAAGAATAATCTTTTTAAAATTCAAACTGAAGCTGTTTTTCAACTTACCAATTCGGGTTTTTTCCATTTCTTTTGCTTTTTAGGATTCCTTTCTTGGTTTAACTTTAAATGGCAATGCCCACTTTACCCTTGGTTGGTTAGAAATGTTAGAAATGTTAGAAATGTTAGGAATGTTAAAACTTTCGTTAATTTTCTAACGAAAAGTGCTAACAACTCAAATTGGAGCACTTACAGTCCCATGAACCTGGCTGGCTCGAACTTTCACCCCCGGGCTGCTGTCGCTGCCACTCAGTCTGCTGCGAGTCATGGCGGTAGGGGGAATACGGGCTGTGGGGAGAGTACTGCGGTGGAGGGGGTAGTCTCTCCATCATCAACTGCATCATCCTCATCTGCTCCTCCCTGAATGCCTGAGCTTGCCCAATCTCGCCATCTAGCTTCCCTTCCATTCTCTCTCTCCACTGCTGGTTAGTCACAATCTCTGTTTCCACCCTGTTCTGAAACTGCCCGAACTCCATCCTCAATCCTCTCAAGTTCTCCTCAATCAACTCTACTTGCCCCGCCAAATAATAAGCAGCCTCTGTAGGGTCCATGTCGTGCATCTCCACCTCACCTTCATCATCAACTCCATGACCTAACTGTGGTCCAATCCTCGCTCGATTGAAGCTGGTGAGCGTGAACTTATCAATCTTCGACCCCGGCTTCAGATTACGGATTTCCCCTCGTATATTAAGCCCTGCCATCTCTGCTAACTCCGTGATAAGAATCGGAAAGTTATAGTTTGACCTCCCCATATTGTTGGCCAATCTGATGATCTCATGTCTGATAATCAGGCCGGTGTTTATTCTCTTCCTTGAAACCACAACATGCATCAATGCCGCCCTCCTCCAGCTAACATCCCCGTAATGTGATGAGGGCATAATCCGCTCACAGATAAATCGGTGTAAAATGGCCAACTCCTCACTCAAATCCCTCATCTTCATTATGTTTCCCTTTTTGTACCAAGTAGGGTCAATGTCCACCCCAAGTGTGACCGAAAATGCTGGGAGGTGGCCCAAAACATCCTCTTTTGTCTTCAACTCCCTTACCAACGTTTGATACGCACAAACTTCCTCCGATACATTAGCGGGCATACTGTAATATCTATTAATCACTGTGCTAGTATACGGAACCTCCAACCCACGCACATAAGAATTGGGCATATCACCTCTAGCACACACATTGGCGTAGAACTCCTGAACTATTCTATTCAACCCCCAAGTGCTCGGGTTCGCCGCAAGCATCTTCCATTTATAAAACGTGAAAATATCCTTTAAATTACAACTTTCCCAATCGAATTCCCGTTCTACGTTGAATGCATTACCCAGATGATCATTAAAGAATTTATCCGCTTTTTTAGAAACAAATCTATGTTGGTCATATTGGGGCTCTTCCACAACCGGGGGAGGGGCAACAGTTTTATCTCTACCCCGTTTACCCATTACAATACCAGAAAATAGCTCAACAATAACAAGATGATGTTTTTTTACCAGAAAATTGCCGGAATTTCGCCGGAGAGCCGCCGGAGTTGGAGAAGACAACAATGGAACCAAGCCCTTTGAACAGCCAACCTTATCCACTGCTTCTTCCTTCGAAAAATCACCCCAAACCAGAAGCTTTCAATTGAAAAACACCCCTCTTTGAATTTTCAAATTTCGCCCCAATCGCCGGATTTAATGGAAGTTTGACCTTGAAATTGGGTTTTGGTAAAGGGTTAGGGGGTGGGGGGTTTGATTTGGTGGGAATAGGGTAAGGATTTTGAGGTTTTGGCCGGATTTTTTTAGAGAGAAGGATGAAGGGAGGCGGTGTTTAAGAGAGAGAGAGAGGGGGTTGGGGCGTGGCTGGGGTGAAGGGAAATTAAAATACGTCCTTAGTCTCCAAATCCGGCAAGGCAAAGGCCTCCTGACCCTTGGGAGCGGACGCTCCCCCGGCCTGGGAGCGGACGCTCCCCACCCACAGAAACTGGTGCCGGTTTGGCCAAATTTTTGGAGCCGGTGCTCCCCATTTTTGGGAGCCAACGCTCCCTCCTTCCAGAAACTAGGCAACTTTTTTACGTGATTGGGAGCAGGTGCTCCCTCATTTTTGGAGCCAGCGCTCCCTTTCTCCAGAAACCTCCCTCCGCTTTGAACAAATTTGGGAGCCGGTGCTCCCCACTTTTGGAGCCGACGCTCCCACATTCCAGTAGCTTATCTCTCTCTTTTTTTTTATATGAAAAAGGCCACAGGTTTTGCTCCCATCTCCATGTTTTTTCTGCACAACACCACAAAACAAAAATACCTTTAGTAGCACCAATTCCAAACAAAATAAAAAATTATAAAATAACAAAAATAACACCGAAGTAAACAATGAAAATCCCGGGTTGCCTCCCGGTAAGCCGCCCTTCTTTACCGTCTTTAGCTAGACCAAATGCCGGGTAAGCCCCCGGCTAGCATCCAAGTTTAAAGTCTTTGACAAGACTCGGACCCAAAGTTATCAAACATATACCGGGTCTTGGAGATCAATCTCTTCCAAACTCGCGGTATTCACCACTTCATTTTCAAAATACGGTTTTAACCGTTGACCATTCACTTTGAATCCTTTGTCCTCATTAGGACTTGAGATTACCACTGTCCCAAGCGGTGACACCTCCCTCACCACATAAGGACCGGTCCACCGCGACCTCAACTTGCCCGGAAAGAAACGAAGACGGGAATTGAAAAGAAGGAACTTTTGACCCACCTTAAAGTCCTTTCTAATAATCATTTTATCGTGCCAAATCTTCGCTCGTTCCTTATAAAGGAGGTTATTCTCATACGCATCCCTCCTAATCTCATCCAACTCACTCAAGTGCAATTTTCGCTCCTCACCGGAACCCTCCAAGTTCAAGTTGAACTTTTTTATCGCCTAATAGGCCTTGTGTTCAAGCTCAACCGGCAAATGACAAGGTTTACCAAACACCAACCGATATGGTGACATACCAATCGGTGTCTTGTATGCAGTCCGATAAGCCCACAACACATCATCAAGCCTTTGACTCCAATCCTTTCTATTAGGGTTCACAGTTTTTTCAAGGATGGATTTTATTTCTCTGTTGGACACCTCAGCTTGGCCATTTGTTTGGGGGTGATAAGCAGTCGACACCTTATGGGTGATATGATATTTCTTGACTAACGCTTCGACTGTCTTATTGCAGAAATGTGTCCCCCTATCACTAATAATGGCCCTTGGCATTCCAAACCGACACAACACGTTGCTCCTAAGGAAGTTGACCACCACTTTAGAATCCTCAGTGCGGGTAGGGATGGCTTCCACCCATTTGGACACATAGTCAACCGCAAGTAAAATGTACACAAACCCACAAGAATTAGGGAACGGACCCATAAAGTCTATCCCCATACATCAAAGATTTCACAATTCACAATAAGGGTTTGTGGCATTTCATTACGGCGCCCAATATTACCAACCCTTTGGCACCTATCACATGACTGACAAAAAGTGGCCGCATCCCGGAACAAAGTTGGCCAAAAGAAGCCACACTCCAAGACTTTCCTAGCGGTCTTTTTCACACCAAAATGACCACCACACGCATGCTCATGACAGAATTTGAGAATAGAGGACACCTCACTATCGGGAATACACCTCCGAATGACTTGGTCGGCACAATGCCTCCACAAGTTGGGCTCATCCCACACATAATACTTGGCATCACTACGAACCTTGTCTCTTTGCGATTTTGACATCCCCGGAGGGAATTTATTAGAGACAAGAAAATTTACCAAGTACGCATACCAAGGAGCCGCTGAATTAATTGCCCAAAGAACCTCATCAGGAAACTCACCCCGGATTGGGGCTTGTTTATAAGGCTTGTCCTCCTCCATAACAAGGCGACTCAAATGATCGACAACTAAATTTTCAGCCCCCTTTTTGTCCTTAACCTCTATATCAAACTCACTCAACAAGAGAATCCACCGAATGAGTCTCGGTTTAGCCTCTTTTTTAGACATCAAGTACTTGAGAGCAGCGTGGTCGGTGTAAACAATGACTTTTGTGCCCAACAAGTAAGACCTAAATTTCTCAAGTGCAAAGACTACTGCCAACATCTCTTTTTCCGTAGTGGAGTAATTTCTTTGTGCCCCATTCAAGGTCATAGACGCATAGTAAATCACATGCGAGGCATGCTCCACTTTTTGACCCAAAACCGCCCCCACAGCATAATCACTCGCATCACACATGATCTCAAAGGGACGAGACCAATCGGGTGCTTGAATAATGGGGGTGGTTGTCAACCTAGACTTTAACTCATTGAAAGATTGCTTGCAATTATCATCAAAATTAAAATCAACCTCTTTTTGCAACAGGGTGCATAGAGGTGAAGCAATCTTTGAAAAGTCCTTTATAAACCTCCGGTAAAACCCGGCATGACCAAGAAATGACCGGACTTCACGCACGTTGGTAGGGTAAGTAAGTGAAGAAATGTCATCAATCTTAGCTTTGTCAACTTCAATACCCCTTTTTGACACAACATGACCTAACACGATGCCTTGCTCGACCATAAAATGACATTTTTCAAAATTTAGGACCAAATTAGTTTCAATACATCTATCCAACACTAGTCCTAAATGAGCAAGGCATTCATCAAACGAGTCTCCATGGACAGTGAAGTCATCCATGAAAACTTCCATAAATTTTTCCACAAAATAGGAGAATATACTCATCATGCACCATTGAAAAGTTCCAGGTGCATTACATAATCCAAACGGCATTCTCCGATAGGCAAAAGTGCCAAAGGGGCAAGTAAATGTAGTTTTCTCTTGGTCTTCCGGGGCAATAGGTATTTGAAAATACCCGGAAAAACCATCAAGAAAACAAAAATACGCCCTTCCGGCTAACCTTTCCAACATCTGATCAATAAAGGGGAGGGGAAAATGATCTTTAAGAGTTACCTAATTCAACCGTCGGAGGTCAATGCATTCGCGAATCCCCGTTTGCTCCCGAGTTGGAACCATCTCTCCCTTCTGATTACGGGCAACTGTGATCCCGCCCCTCTTGGGCACACACTGTGTGGGGCTTACCCACTTACTGTCGGAGATGGGATAGATGATCCCCATCTGTAGTAGCATTAGGACCTCCTTCTTTACCGCCTCCATCATTGGCGGGTTAAGTCTCCGCTGTGGTTGTCTCACGGGCTTCGCACCCTCCTCTAGGTTGATCCGGTGCATACACAAGGAAGGACTAATGCCCTTGAGATCAGCAATAGTCCAACCAATCGCAGATTTTTTCTCCCGGATCACCTCAATCAATCTCTTCTCTTGATCCTCAGTCAAACTGCTAGAAATCACTACCGGAAGCGTCTCTCCCTCACCTAGATAAACATACTTAAAGTGCTCAGGGAGAACCTTCAAATCAAGCTCCGGTGCCTTCTCTATAGATGGAACAAGCTTCTCCACCGGAACTTCTAACTTCATGTGACCATGACCCGGATCTGTAGCAAACATGACACTCTCTGTAAGACCCATAACTGCTTCCTTCATTGAATCTGAGATGTCAAACTCCAAACTGGCATACCCCAGAGCATTCTCTAATGCGGTCTTGAGATCATCATCTCCACTAGACACCTCAAATACCTCCTCTACCAATGGCTCGACCACATCAATGAAACACAGTGACTCCGTATCCTTAGGGTATCTCATAGAGTCAAAGATATTGAACTCCATCGCTTGGCCATCAAATTCCATTGTCAAGGAACCATTCGCCACATCAAGCTTTGTCCGCGCAGTCGACATAAAAGGCCTCCCCAACAGTATGGGAGCCTTGGGATCCGACTCCATCTCTAGCACATAGAAATTCAGGGAAATATCATCTTCCCCACTCTAACCAAAGACATCTTTCTACCAATCCCTTCGGGTAGGCATTCGACCTATCCGCTAGCCGTATCACCACTCGGTGTCCTCGCAATGGTCCCAACTTCAGAGTTTCAAACATCGAATAGGGCATGACGTTGATTGACGCCCCAAGTCTAACATCGCCTTATGCTCGAAGCATCCCCAAAGTAACCGGAATCACGAACATCCCCGGGTCACCGCATTTCTTAGGCAATTTCCGCCGATACACCGTGCACACGTGCTCACTAACCTTACCCTTCTTCTTACTCCTCTCCTTCCGATTTCTCTTCGTAGTACACAACTCCTTCAAGAACTTCGCATACCTCGGACATAGCCAAGAAGATCCAAGAAAGGAATATTAACCTCCAACCTCTTGAAAGTATCGTAAATCGCCTTGTCAGGCTCTGGCTTTCGATGCTCTCTCAAGGCCTCGGGGAATGGAACCTCAGGCTCATATACAGGAGCCTTAACCTCTGGTGTACTTTCTGTCTTATCGGGTGCCTTCTGTACTGGCTCTGTAATCTCAACCTCAATCTCCGGTTCCTCTGCTGCAACCCTGTCCTGCAGCTCCTTACCACTGCGAAGAGTGATCGCACATGCATTCTGCTTTGGATTCGGTTCAGTCTGTGAAGGCAGCTTTCCCGAATTCTGAGCCTCCATCCTACCCACAAAGATTCGCTATTCGTCCCATCTGTCTCTCCAGCCCACTAATACTCGTATCGCCCTCTCGCCGATACCGCCAAGATTGATGATACTCGTATCGGTTCTCTGTTGATACTGCTGAAGACTGGTGGATAAGGTGCTCATACTCTGAGCTAGGGTACGGAACATATCTTCTGTAGACTGTCCCTGTTGTTGCGGTTGCTGCTGCTCTCCAAATGGTGGTCTAAAAGCATTGTACTGATTACCCTGGTACTGTTGCTGCTGCTGCTGATAACCCTGCTGATTACCAAACTGCTGTCCCTGACCACCCGCCGATTCTCGCGCCGACTGTACCCCATCTGAAATTAGGACGATTTCTCCAGTTGGGGTTATAAGTGTTACCCATCGGTCTCTGTCCCTGCTGCACAAAACCAACTGCATTGACATCCTCCATCTCACCTGTCTGCAACGAAGGGCACGAATCTGTAGGGTGCGTAATGTCATAGCAAATCCCACACTGCTTCGGTGTCTGTCCCAAAACCAACTGCTTTACCATACCCTTAAGATCCTCCATATCTGTCTCGAGCTTACTAGTCAACCCACTGCTAGAACCTGCTGCGCTAACCTGTCTCACAGTTGACCTCTTGCCATGGGTCCTCGTACTCTTAGCTAGCTCCTCGATCAATTTTTTAGCTTCATCGGGTCTTATTCAAAATACTTCCCCACAAAGACGAATCCACTAACCTCTTATCCCGAATGGTCAACCCCCATGAAAATAGACGATCACCGATCCTCGCAAACCCATGATATGGACAACTCCTACAAAGCTTGTGGAAGCGATTGTAGTAGTCGTAAAGAGTCTCATCTGCCCTTTGCTCCATATTGCTGATGTCTCTCTTCATTACATTGATCTGGTCCTGAGGGAAGAACTCCTCCAAGAATACTTCTTTCATCTGCTGCCATGTTGTGATGCTGTTGGGGGGCAAGTGGTAATACCACCCGTTCGCGCTATCTTTCAGTGTGAAAGAAAATGCCCTCAATAACAGATGCTCTATCGGAATCGACACCGGCTTCATACTCTGACAGATTTGCACAAATTGAGAGATGTGCTGATTAGGATCCTCTCCGGGCGTCCCTGTGAAGTGCGGTAGCTGATTGAGTAGCCCCGGCTTCAACTCAAATGTCACCCCTGCAGGTAAGGCCGGGAATTGGACGGCATGTGGTTGCTCATTCCAATTCGGGGCAGTCCTTTGCCTCAAAGTCTGTGGAGGAACTGCTTGTTCACCACCACCACCACCATTATTATTTCCGTCCTGCATCTCTTCAGCTAATAATATCCCCTTAACTCTCCTGCTTTGTTGTCGCCCTTTCCTGAAAGATCTTTCGATTTCTGGGTCAAGCGAAACAAGTAAATTATTAGTAGAACGGGTGTGAACCATGCACGGTTACACACCACAGGGGATCAGGGGAAATCACTTAGCAGATAACACAAATACTAAAATAAAAAGAAATAAAATGAAAAAGAAATAGATTAAGAAAAGAATAAGATCGTAAACAATTACACCGTTCCCCGACAACGGCGCCAAAATTTGGTAGGCTTAGTCGCACGCCTATAAATTACTACAAGGACTCCTAAAATGTAGATAGTGAAAGTCCAGGATCGATCTCAGGGAACAGTATTGATTACGAACTAGTCACGGACAAATGGGGGGTTTGTTTGTTTTTGAATTACTTCCTAAGAACAAAAATTAAACTAATTAAGAGTAAAAACAATGATTTAGAAACACTTCAGATTTGATTCAATCCCCACCTAATTATGCAATTATCATTGATATCTCTTTTCATTGTCACCCTATTCACCTGATCACGAGATATATTTCAATCTCTGTTTCTTCTTTCAGAATAGTTGCTAGCAGTGGCACACTCACTAGAAACCCTAATTAATAAATTAATCTAACTGGCACAATATAGATCGCAGAATTAATTGATGAACGATTTAAGAAACTAAGATCAAGAATGCTTTCTATGATTATTTCAAACAGATAATCACCTAATTTTACCCACTTCACAATTTACCATGGCACATGCATAAATCGTAGAGATGCTACTCATGAATTCCTATACTGGCACAGTAATAGACAATTTTAGCAAAGATTCATAAACAGAACAAGTGAATTGGCCAAATCCACAAACCCTAGTTATAAATCTAAATTAAGCACAAGTAAAATTATGAATAGGAAAAACAAATTGAAAAGAACAATACCTCAAATTGATAATTAGGGGTTCAAGCAATCAAATCCAAAGCAAAGAATTTTAAGCTTCCATGGAAGTTCTCAAGCTTTCTCTAGGTAAAAAAATAAAAATAAAGCTGAACCCTAATTATGTTTTTCAAAAGAGTATTTATACTCCTCCCTAATTAAACCTTAAAAACTAATAATAAAAATAAAAATAAGAAAAGGAAAAAGAAAAAGAAAAAGAAAAGTAAAATAACATTAATTCCAAAATTAACTCCTTCAGCCGTGGGTCACTCCAATTTGCCTCGGACCCAGCGCCTGTCAACACCATTAATTCCCTTGGTCTTCACGTGTCACAGTCAATGCATTGAAAGTGAAAATTCAAATTCCCAATTCTCTTCTTTTTACTTTGGTCACCCAGCTTCTCATATCTGCAGCTTGGTCCTTGGAACTTCACAATCTTGCAAAATAGTCTTCCGCTCCAATAATTTGACTTTGACTCCGAGAGAGAATTACATCCGAATATAAAATAAAACACTCAAATACCCTCGAATTACAATTAAATTCCAAAAATACATTTTAGTCGAAAATTACATAAAACTAATCTAAATACATCAAAATAATGGTAAAATGTCTAGAAAATTAGGGAAATAATGTATACAAAATCCACCACATCATAAGTGTTAATTCTTTTGTTCATTTCATTTCAAGTTTTTCATTTCAAGTTTTTCATTTCCGCTGTTGTTTACTGTTGATGCTAGTACTGGTGCAATAGCATCAGCACTTACATCAGGTATTTTCGTGTTCCTGTGTATTCCTAGCCGCTCAATTTCTATCAGGTAGGATAGTATTTTAAAATTCTCTCTCCCTCAGGTTTTGCTTGGAATTAATTTGGGCTTTTGAGGCAGCTGAACTGCAACCGCCAAAAGTCCGGAGTGAGATGTGTACCTGATCTTTTGACAACTATGCACTAATTTTTATATTGGATAGTCGATATCCCCGTGTTGTGCAATCTATATTACAATAGGGGATGGAGGTAACAACCAAGACAAAGAGAGGCTGAGATTCATTCTCAGCAATTTGATCCGACGGCCTGAATTCTTCCACTCTAAACCATTTTTAAACCCCCCCCTCCTCTCCTCCACAAAATCCACAAATGGCAAGGCAGTTTTTTAAAACTCATTTGATCATTCGCCGCCGCCAATCAAAACCCTTAAAACTTTCGGAGATTCCAAGCTCACTATTTTCCCATCAGAATTCAATCTCCCCATCTCTACTCCTAACATGGCTGACTCAAACGAACAACAACAACAACTTCAAGAAGAAGAGCAAAAACCTGAACAAGGTACAGTCTTTTCTTCCCCAACTCAAAACCATTTGTGAATTTTTATTTAAGTATGGTTATAATTGAGGTTGATTTATATTATATTTACAATAGGGGATGGAGGTAACCGTCAAGACAAAGAGAGGCTGAGATTCATTCTCAGCAATTTGATCCGACGGCCTGAATTCTTTCACTCTAAACCATTTTTAAATTTCCCCACTCCTCTCCTCCACAAAATCCACAAATGGCAAGGCATTTTTTTAAAACTCATTTGATCATTTGCCCCGCCATTCGAAAACCTTAAGGGCCCGTTTGGTTCGCGGAATTGGCCATTCCGCCGATGGAATGGAATGGTCAATTCCGTTTGACCCATTCCTTTGTCGTGTTTGGTTCAAAATTTCCATTCCTCCGGATTGATCAATTCCTTGGCTTGATGAAATTTGTCATTCCCTCCAAATATGGGAGGAATGGCCAATTCCCTTAGCAATGGAATTCAAAAAAAAATTATGACCAAAATACCCCCACCTACCCCCCACCCCCCCTGCCTACCCCCCCAATCCAGCCCCCACCCCACCCCTACCCCCCCCCCCACGAATTTTTTTTTTGCATACCCCCTGCCTACCCCCACCCAACCCCCCCCACAATTTTTTTTTGCATACCTCCCGCCTACCCCCCCATCCAGCCCCACCCCCTACTAGTGGCGAATTCAGAAGTTTTGTTTAGAGGGTGCACAAAATTGTACTTAAACTTTAAATTTCAATTGTTTTCTATACAAATACTAGTAAAAGCCCGTGTCCGAAGACACATGTCTTTTTTTTTTAAAGGGTAAAATGGGAAAGGGAAAATTTAGTGAGGGCAAAATGGAAAATTTGGCATTTGGAACTGTTCATAGTACCGGTGTGTTTTATACTATAGATAGTATAAAACATCGAATTATATTTATCCTTTTGAGATTTAAAAATTTTAAATGATTATTGTATCTATAGTATAAATTAGATCTGGGTGCTACAGTTGTTTGAACAGTGCCAAGCGGCAAAATTTCCATTTTGCCCTCATACATTTGTCCCTTTCCCATTTTGCCCTTAATTTTTTTTAAATTAAAAAAAAAAAAACACTCGTGTCCTTGGACACGGGGATGTAATAGTATATATATATATATATATATATATATATATATATATATATATATATATATATATATATATAGGGAATTTGACCCGGAAGTTCCTTTTAAAACAAATCACTTCCACTCAAGTTTCTCATTAAATCGAAATGACCTAGAAATTCTTATGCAGTAATATATAATAATGCATGCAATATTATTATATTCACTCATATGTGAATATAATACTGCATCTATAATACAACACGGTGAAGGAACTTCTCGGGCATTATAATACTTTTTTAGAACTTCTTGGTCACTCTCCCATATATATATAATCATTTGATGTATTTGTAAAGAGAATAATGAAGGGCAAGCAAAGAATTTTTTTTCAAAATATAGCTTTTTAAAAATTTATATACCAAAATAACATTTCCAAAAACTTAAGTACCAAACTAGCACTTTTCACTTGAATTCCGGAATTGGTAATTCCGGAATAAGGTAATCCGGAATTACCAATTCCGGAATTCAATTTTTTTTTTTTTTAAAACGGACTAAAGGGAGCGATCGCTCTATCAGTTGGGGCGATCGCACCGAATGGTATCCGGAATTATCAATTCCGGAATCCCTTTTATTTCTTATTTTATTTAATTCTTCTCTTCTCTTCTCTCTTTCTTTCTATATATATATTATATATATTATATATATACTCCCTCCGTCCATTTACATGGTTCACACTTTCTATTTTGGGCGTCCATTTACATGGTTCACAATTTGTTTTTTTTACCTAAAATGGAAAAGAATCTTTACTATTCCCTTCACTCATTCTCTCTCCTACATTATTTTAATACTCACAACACCATTATAATTTACTATTCCCTCAACTCATTCTCTCTCCTATTTTATTTTCACACTCACAAAACTTTCAATATAATATTTCCTCCTTAATTTACGTGAGAATAGTAACTGGGAACCATGTAAAGGGATGGAGGGAGTATATTATATATATATAAATATATATTATTTATATATATATAAAATAATAAATTAGAAAGAGGAAGTCCCCTTAAAAGTCCTCTCACTAAGAGAAGTCCCAAAGGAACTTGAAAAACAATGAAGATGAATCATATATTTATAGTAGAAGAAAGATTAGAAAAATGTAGGATACATCTATGTGGGAAACTTAAAAAATATTTAAATTTAGAGATGATGGGAAAAACAAAATTTCATTTGCCTCCAAAAATTTCATTTGCACCCCTCATGAATTTTTTGAAGGCAAATGAATTTTTTCCTTAAATCAATTACTTCTCTTGGGCCTTTTACTTGTTTCATTTTTATGTGAAAGCCTCATGAAATTTTTGACTAGTAATATACGTGATTTAATTATCTTAATAATGAAAACTTAAAAAATATTGTATTTAATTTTTCAATTTTTACACTTTTATGAATAATGATTTAGGGTGAGGGGCGCATGAAATTATAACAAATTAATAATTTATCACATTTTTTTAAATATTCATAATAAGGATGAATGGTGATGAATTATGCACAAATTTAACTAAGATGCCGCATGAAGATGATAAATATAAAAGGATAACAAGAACTTCATATAATTGTTATAATGTTAAATTATTAATAAAACAATCATTTTAAAAATATATTCACTATTATTTTATTTCTCCTTCCTTTTCGGTTTAATATTTTTAGTTTTACTTGACACGAGAATTTAAGAAAAAATAAATATTGTGAGTATAAAGTGTAAAGTAGGAAAGAGAAAGTGATAGAGAATTTTTGTTGTGAGGATAATAAGTAGGTCTCTTCTCATTTTTATTAATAAAACAACTAATAATCATAAAATGAGACATAATAAAAAGTAAAGTAAGAATTTTAAACCACCGAGACGGAGGGAGTATGAAATTATTTCTACATATTTCTCATACTCTATCAGCTAATAATTAAAAAATAAAAATAAATAAACAATGAAAAAAACTAACATGATCCAAATTAGTACTTTTTTTCAATTATCTATTATGTTACAAGTAATCATTATAATAAATATGCAAGAGCTAGTGAATTATTCCTTCCATCTCAGAAAGAAATAGAAAGAAAGTTAATTCTATTTTAATTTAAATTTAGTGGTAAGGTTAATTGAATTTTCCAAAAAAAAAAATTGAAAAATTAAATACAATATTTTTTAAATTTTCATTATTAAGATAATTAAATCACGTATATTACTAATCAAAAATTTCATGAGGCTTTCACATAAAAATGGAACAAGTAAAAGGCTCAAGAGAAGTAATTGATTTAAGGAAAAAATTCATTTGCCTCCAAAAAATTCATGAGGAGTGCAAATGAAATTTTTGGAGGCAAATGAAATTTTGTTTTTCCCACCATCTCTAAATTTAAATGTTTTTTGTGTTTCCCACATAGATGTATCCTACATTTTTCTAATCTTTCTTCTACTATAAATATATGATTCATCTTCATTGTTTTTCAAGTTCCTTTGGGACTTCTCTTAGTGAGAGGACTTTTAAGGGGACTTCCTCTTTCTAATTTATTATTTTATATATATATAAATAATATATATTTATATATAATATATATATATATATATATATATATATATATATATATATATATATATATATATATATATATATATATATATATATATATATATATAATATAATATATATATATAGAAAGAAAGAAGGAAGAGAAGAGAAGAATTAAATAAAATAAGAAATAAAAGGGATTCCGGAATTATCGAAATAAAAGGGATTTCGGAATTGATAATTTCGGATGCCATTCGGTGCGATCGCCCCAACTGATAGAGCGATCGCTCCCTTTAGTCCGTTTTTTTTAAAAAAAATAAAAAACTGAATTCCGGAATTGGTAATTCCGGATTACCTTATTCCGAAATTACCAATTTCGGAATTCAAGTGAAAAGTGCTAGTTTGGTACTTAAGTTTTTGGAAATGTTATTTTGGTATATAAATTTTTAAAAAGCTATATTTTGAAAAAAAATTCGGCAAGCAAAAGGAGAAATTAAAAGGTAAACATGATGTATATTTTGGTACAAGTAATTTAATAATTGGACTAAAATAAAACGTAATTAACAAGTAGCCAAAATTAAAAAGTAAAAAAAATATTTGACAATGGTTTCAAATTGGAGGGGAGTGAGAAAGCACTTAAAAAAATATGAACATGGAAGATGCCGCAAAGGAGTGTGACATGAATATTTACACACTTGAAGCTTTACCATCTATACTTAAGATCAAATATGTCCATTATTTGCACATATTTAATATATACTAAAAACAATATACTTTTTTTCACGTGCACCGGCACCATACACTGTAGATCCGCCCCTGCCCCTGCCCCCTACCCCCCGCGAATTTTTTTTTCCATCAAAGAGTGAATTGGACATTTTATATGATTTCATTCCATTCCTATAATTTGTATTTTCAAACTAAACATGATTTGCCAAGGAATTGAATGACAATTTCATTTCATTCCATGACAATCAAACGAAAGGGTTTGATCAATTTTTTTTCATTCTAATTTCTTCATAAATTCAATTTCATTGACCATTTCATTTCTTCACTTTTTTTCCATCGAACCAAACGGCCCTAAAACTCTCTGAGATTACAAGCTCACTATTTTCCCATCAGAATTCAATCTCCCCATCTCTACTCCTAACATGACATGGCTGACTCAAACGAACAACAACAACAACTTCAAGAAGAAGAGCAAAAACCTGAACAAGGTACAGTCTTTTCTTCCCCAACTCAAAACCCTTTGTGAATTTTTATTTAAGTATGGTTATAATTGAGGTTGATTTATATACTCCCTCCGTCCCAATCTAAGTGTCTTAAAATGGGTTTGGCACGGAAATTAAGGAAAGTGATGTAAGAAAGAGAAAAAATTTAAATGTTGTGAGTATGAAAAATTAAATAGGAGAGAGAATGAGTGGGAGGAATAGTTAGGAGAGAGAATGTTGTGAGTGTAAAAGTAAAGTAGGAGAGAGAATGAGTGGGTGGAATAGTAAAAAAAACTTTCCTTTTTTGGGTTGAGACATTTTAAGTGGGACGCCCAAAAAGGAAAGTTGAGACATTTAGATTGGGACGGAGGGAGTATTTGTTTGTTTTTCTTTTCCCCATTTATTCTACAGTTTGCAATTTCTTTAGAAAGCCATCGAAAAACAAAAACATAAGTAAAAGAACCCATGATGATGATGATGAAAACAATCAAGGAGAAGAAGATAAAGAAATCCAAGTTGTGATTTCCAAGAGAAAAACCTCAATTTCAGACAATAAGCTCCACTTTTCTACTGGGTCATCCAAGCAGTCCAAGAATGATTCTGATTAGGAGATACAAGCAAAAGCCCCAATGTTCCAATTTGAGTCATCAAAAGAGATTCAAGTATAGAACGATAGTAGGGCAAGGCAGTTTTTTAAAACTCAAACGCATTCCTCTACCTAGTCAGCCTGTCATCCTCCCGTCTCCCTCTTCTTTTATGGCTTACAATTCATTTTCCTACTCCCTTTGGTGTTTCAATTCTCTCAACTATGAATATATGAAATTTTAATTGCGAGATTCGTTTTATATTTTTGTTCATCTATCTCTTTATTGAAATTCTGAAATTTTGTTTCTTTAGAATGGTTTGGGGAAGGGGGGGGTTGGAGAGAAAAATAGGCATGGTTGTACATCATCTTATATTTCTGTTAATCTATCTCTATACTGGAAATTTTGCTGCCTCAGAATGATTTGGGGACGGGGTTGGAGAAAAATAGGGACGAGGTTGTTGCTTTGTAACAATATCACATTGCAATTGCATTTGCAACTTCCAAATTGCACCAATAACATTTTAAAATTATAGTTCTAATATCGTAAATGTGTTTGTCATTATTTCAGGTGGCGGAAGTTCCATTTGTGTCCCGTGAACATAATTGGGTTTGGAAAATGTTAAAAGAGAGTTACAAGAGGTATCTTTCTTGCAATCATTATATGTAAATATTTGTGCATGCTTTAGTCCTCTACTAAGTGAGAAGTGCCCTTTTGTCCTTCCTGATAAGGGAATAAAATGACTTTTTAGTTGAATAGTTTGCAAAGAACGGTGCATATTTTCATATTTTATTGTTGATACATAAAATAGTTTGCCATTTTCTTTCATGGTCAACTATATAGATGGAGATTTTTTATTATTATTATTACTATCGATTAAAGAACGGTGCATATTTTCATATTTTATTGTTGATACATAAAATAGTTTGCCATTTTCTTTCATGATCAACTATATCGATGGAGATTTTTTTTTATTATTATTACTATGGATTACACTTTTCTCCTTTAGTCAATTTGGTTGGGTTTTGTTTTTACGATCCTTATATACTGTTTTGATTTCATAATTGATTTAAGCTGTTTTGATGGGGCTGAAATCTCATATCTCATATTGTAGTGTATATTGTCCAAGTAAAGAGGAGATTAAGGATCCTTTGTTTTATCATTTTGAAGTTTGAAGTTTATGTGTACATGTTTGCATAATATTTGTGTCAATTATTTTTCATATCTATATAATGCACAAATACGTTTCAGTAATGTGCCTACTTAATCGTTTATTGGGACATGATATATTTTTTTACTAGCACGTCGATTTTGATTAAAAATGGAAAAATGAATTTAGTAGAACCGCAAGTGGGTAGGCGTCACTCCGTGCCCTTGGCACGGGGGTTAGTACTAGTCCAAACACATAAAAGAGCACTTGAGTCCGACATATTGGTGGGTGCATGGTGCATCAGCTTGTTAGAAAACTTCCAAATACAGAAAGACATGGTGATTATAAGAAAAGCATGGCATTTATTAAAGCACGACATTTATTATGGGACGGGAGTAATTATTCCAGAAAGATAATACTAGCATTTATCAAGTGAAAGTAAGAAAATCTAGACCAAAAAGCTGGGGTAGCAAATAAAGAGCCCTTTCTCCTTTAAGCTTTATTCCTCAAGACTAGGGCTTTAGAGTGAAGTGATCAAACCACTACAAATACATGATTATGGTCATGATCTATCTCAGCAGCCCCTACTCCCACATTTTAGATTTTGTCCTTGTTGTTTGGTTGTTGCCACCATGGTTTCACATGCTTCTCCTCCCCTTCCCAAGGTTAGTACTCCCTCCGTCCCTAAACGAATGTCCAAAAACTTTCAAATTTGCTCTTGATCAAGAACAATTTTTTTTGAAAATTTTCTTGGACATTCATTTTGGGACGGAGGGAGTATGTGTTTTTGTCAGATGTTTCAGTTAATACTAGTCATAATCTTCTTGAGCTTCTGAATTTAGTATAAATATGCTGTCTGCAGGAAGTTCCTGAAGATGAAAAATGGTTAAATGGATCACCCCGTGAAGCAAAATGGTGGTACTCGACTTTTCACACCGTCACAGCAATGGTTGGTGCCGGTGTTCTCAGCTTGCCTTATGCCATGGCCTACTTAGGATGGTATATATAGCCTCCTCCTCCCCCCCCCTCCCCTCTCTCTCTCTCTCTCTCTGTGTGTTCTTTTGCAGGTTCATTCGTCAGGGACAAAATGGTCATTTGTTCTTGTTACAGCAATTACATCTCTCGCAATAGTTTTTCTGTGCACTGAACACTTATAAGAGTTCTCTTTTTTCTTATTCAGGGGTCCAGGAGCAGCGATGATGATATTATCTTGGGGCATGACTTTACATACAATGTGGCAGATGATTCAGCTACACGAATGCGTGCCTGGGACCCGCTTTGATCGCTACTTGGACCTCGGTATATATGCCTTTGGACCAAAACTTGGGGCCTGGATAGTACTACCGCAACAGCTAATAGTACAAGTTGGTGCCAACATAGTGTTCATGGTTACTGGTGGAACCTGCCTCAAGA
The DNA here is from genome assembly GCA_022495995.1 of Adenophora triphylla var. japonica. Lineage (NCBI taxonomy): Eukaryota > Viridiplantae > Streptophyta > Magnoliopsida > Asterales > Campanulaceae > Adenophora > Adenophora triphylla. The sequence goes on along the minus strand of JAFEMH010000974.1, from coordinate 303,624 downwards.
AGTTTGCAGAGATGGCGTGTATTAATTGCAGCCACATTAGAGAATCGTACTGGATAATTATCTTTGGTTCTTCCCAGTTTCTCCTCTCTCAACTCCCTGATTTTAATTCTGTTTCTGCTATTTCTCTAGCAGCAGCTGCCATGTCTCTAAGGTAAAATTTCATGCTTCTTCCACTTGTTATTTAACTTATACTTCCTCTGTCCTTCAAAAATTTAAAAAAATTGACTTTTAAGCATTTTAGTAGCAATTATACACAAGTATCTGACGCCCAATCACCTGTGACAATGACCGAGCTAGAGAGAAAGTTCACGAGAAAATATAGTTTCTGTGCAGTTCATTCATAAAAACTGAAGAACTGCCTACTCCCATGACTCCTAAAAAATTGTTTACAACTACCATACGACCCAGAAACCCTAAACTAAAAATAAGAGATAAAACAAATCAAAAAAATATGAAAACAGTAAGTTGACGTTGTCGCTCCTTAAACGACCCTGGATGGCTAAAATCACGTCTTGCCACCACAGAGTTGTAACTTGATATCCTGATCACATTTTGCAAGTCGTGTGCGAAATTCAAGGCATTCTAAGACCGACACCTTTTGGACCAAATTGCCTTTCATCAGAACCCATACTAACCTCTCTTGAATTAAATTTTTATTGCAGTTATTCAACTATAGCTTGGGCAGGATCATTGAGCCACGGCAGGCTAGATAACGTAAGCTACGCCTACAAGAGTAAAAGCGGAGCTGAAGCTCTTTTTCGGGTTTTTAACGCCTTAGGTCAGATATCATTTGCATACGCCGGCCATGCAGTGACCCTTGAAATTCAGGCAACCATTCCCTCCACACCGGAGAAGCCATCTAGGATACCAATGTGGAAAGGTGCACTCGGAGCCTATGTTATCAATGCGTGCTGCTATTTTCCGGTTGCGTTTATAGGGTACTGGGCCTTTGGGAATGAAGTTAAAGACAATGTTTTAGTCACTCTGGAAAGACCCTCTTGGCTCATTGCTGCTGCCAACTTGATGGTTGTTGTCCATGTCCTTGGTAGCTATCAGGTTAAAAAACTAACGAACTTTCCTTCTGTTTTACTGATTTTTCCAGTTCTTAACAATCTAAACGGATATTCTTGTACAAACACATACATCAAACATGGAAAATCTTATTATAAGAGATTCTTGCAGGTATTTGCAATGCCCGTGTTTGGTTTACTTGAGCAATCAATGATGAAAAAATTTCACATTCCACCAGGAATCCTCCTCAGACTCCTTGTTCGTTCTGCTTATGTTGGTGAGAGTTCTTCTTCTTAAAAAACACACACAGCACACGAATCCTGTACTGATTCCCCCCCCCCCCATGAATGTTGCAGCCTTCACATTGTTCGTTGGTGTATCCCTCCCGTTCTTTGGTGATCTTCTTGGTTTTTTTGGTGGATTTGGCATCACACCCACCTCTTATTTTGTAAGTCCGGCCCTCTCCTTATCTTTTGTTTCGTTGTATTAACCGAATACATAATCTTTAATCAAGAAAAAAAAAACTTATTTAAATATGCTGGAAAAATGATGCAGCTCCCTAGCATAATATGGCTCATAGTCAAGAAACCAAAGAGATACAGTATTTCATGGCTTATTAATTGGGTAAGTAAGCTTATAATCTGTGTTTCTGCTTACGATTTGGAGAATACTAGAGAAAATGAGCTAATAAAGGATACAAAAATCGACGTTTTTCAGGTTGGGATATTCATTGGAACGTTCATAATGCTGGCGTCTACCATTGGCGGATTGAGGAATATCATTGCAGACTCCTCAACGTACTCGTTCTACGCCTGAATTGTCTTTTAGTTTTTGAATGTAATCTTCTATGGAGGATTTACAAATATAATTGAAATATTGAATAGATTATGCTAATAATGTTTAGAATGAATTTGTCATTTGATAAAAGGAAATTAAGATGGAGCTTCAACTTAGCTTGGTCCAAACCATGCAAGTTTGCACATTGTTGACATAAAAATTTGCAATATAATTTTCTGTTTTCGCACCCACACATGTTTCCACAAAAGATTAACAAATCATACATAAAACCAAATCTATTTTTAGTTGACATTCAATAGTTACGCACTTACACCCTTTGTTTCCCGAATTGTATGATCAAGATTAGTTGGATTATATGCGGAGCCCTTTGAGCACATAGATAGATAATCTTAACGCATTACGCGAGAATATAAATAAAAATAAAAAATAAAATTAGGACAATAATAGACTTTTATTCTAGGACCTATAGACTTGTAGGCTTTTATTATTCGCGGGCAAGTTCTAATAAAACAAACTTTATTTGATATATAATATTTAAATAATAGACTTTCCCTGGTTGGTTAAGAGACACAAGAATTTTTTAAAGTCTTCTTTTATTTTTTATTTTTTTATAAAGCTTTAGTTAAATAGACATTTTTCTTAAAAAGATGAGATAGTGGAATGATAAGTTTTAAAACAGAATCAAATGACCCCAGCCATCAATATGGAAGAGCAGCTACCCGTTTTAGTTTTTAAAATCATCAATTTTCTTTCTTGTAAAAATATATGGAAAAATTACATTTGGATCCTCTAACCAAAGGGAATCGAACAATAGTAAGTATAGTGGAATTTGAAATTTAACCATAAATTCCTATATCATAATCAAATTTTCACATAATCCTTCGATTGTTTTATGAGTTCTCATAATACCCAAGTCACCCCTTACCCAAAAATAAAAAAATCTTCACCCTATCTCTCTCTCTCATCTCTCATTTTCTCTCTCTACACTAGATTCGGCCAACCTTCCTATCCTCCCTACTTTCGGTGTCCCCTCCCCTTCCCTTCCTCAACTCCGGCGACCCCCTCCAATCTATCACCTCCGACAACCCCCTCTTGGTCGTCTGACACCGATCCCTTTGTCACACACAAAACTCCCCCACCCCTAGGCCATCCACAGTCGTCGTTGCAGACCACATACCTTTCTTTTTCTTGCGTCCCTACTTCCTTGACCATGTTGACCGGCGTTTCGAGCCCCTCACCGTCATAGATCCGGCGATCCAATCCATGAGCAGCGTAGATCCGACCAATTTGCTCCACCTACAAATTATGTCTTTTTCAGTCAATCTTATCATGAGCTTTTCACAACTAACATGAACACTTGAGTCAGTTTAAGACACTGCAACTGTACATTGCAAAAATGACAAAAGAAATATTCAAAATACCTACGGATGATGATAATGAAGGATCAATTATCCAAAAGGTTGTAGTGAGTGCATGTGTGTGATTGGGCTTTTTTGTGTGAAAATGGGAAATAGAAAGAGTTTCTCTCCTCTTTACTATATATGTTGGCTCTATTTGAAAACCATAGAGAAATAAATGTAATCGCCTTAGAAACTTAAATTTGTTGGAATCTTGAAATAATGGGTAGGATTCAGGAGATTATCGTATGATTTCCAATTTTGCTTGATTAAAAAAAATAGTCTTTCGACATGTAAACATTAAATATGTTGTTCATTCCAAAATAAGTACTCCAGTCTTATATTAAATTGCAATTTTTTTATTTTAGGCGTTGCACTAAAATCACAGACACTCAAAATGAAATATATATATATCTCTATATATATGTGTGTGTATGTGTGTGTGTGTCAAATAATTTAATAAAATAGCAAAAATAGAGATTATAAAATACTAAACACAACTGTGAACTTAACAAAAACAATTGTAAACTTAACAAATATGTCAAATAATTTCATAAAATAGCAAAAATAGAGTTATAAAATACTAAACACAACTGCAAACTTAACAAAAACAATTGTAAACTTAAAAAATATGTCAAATAATCTTATAAAATAGTAAAAATAGAGGTTATAAAAGACTAAAAACAAATGTGAACTTAACTAAGAGAAATTGTGAACTTAACATATGTCAAATAATCTCATAAAATAGCAAAAATAAAGGCAATAAAAGTCTAAAAAAATGTGAACTTAACTAAAACAACTGTGAACTTAACAAATATGTCAAATGATCTCATAAAATTGCAAAAATAAAGGCAATAAAATACTAAAAAGAATTGTGAGCTTAACTAAAAACAACTGTGAACTTAACAAATATGTCAAATAATCACACAAAATTGCAAAAATAGAGGCAATAAAAGACTAAAAATAACTGTAAACTTAACTAAAAACCAATGTGAATTAAGTAAATGGTAGCCATTTTCATGCATAAATTATGAATTTAACTAAAACAACTGTGAATTTGGAACAACTGTGAACTTATCAAATTTTCTCCAGATTATATGTTGATGCTACTAAAGGCTGAAGGTAGGTACATCAACGCGTGTCACGTCATTAAATGAGTGGCACGGGTGTAATTTCCCCTAATTTGCCAAGGACACGGTTGTCCACCTGTAATGTTAGAACCTGATAGTCAATTTACAAAATATGTATCCTTAGTGATCGTTTTTATTAGGCTGAGGAATGATTTGGTAATTGTCCTAAAAAATATCATACCACCAAAATTATAAATTTAACCCATTTGAATTAGAAAAAAAATTTTTTTCTCAAAATATTCATTTAAAAAAATATAATTCCCAAAATAACAAACCTTCCAAACTATTTACCAAAATGTCCAATTTTTTTTTAAAACTCGCTAAATGGTATAGCGAGTTTGACCTTTGTACGTTCAAACTCGCCAAATGTAATGGCGAGTTTTTTTTTTCAAATTTTTCTTTTTTATTCTTGCATTTTAAAAAAAATGACGTGATAATGAAACTCACCAAATCAATTGGTGAATTTAAGTGAGATTCAAACTCGTCAATTCATTTGGCGAGTTTAAGTAACACCCCCATTGTGTTTGCTAATCTGATTGGATTTATTAATGCAGGTGAATATAAATACATTGATGTGATTGTTGAAGGAGATAGGGTATTAATCGACGTAGATTTCAGATCGGAGTTTGAGATAGCTCGATCAACCGGAAACTACAAAGCGATACTTCAATCTCTACCGTACATCTTCGTCGAAAAAATCCTATCGTCTTCAACATGTGCTCTTGTGCCGTATCAGTGTTTCGCCTTCGAATGCCAGGTTGCACACATAGCAACCGCTCCCTATCCCAAATCTATATCAAATGCTATAAATAATGTCGATAATTTGAAATCAAACTTAAAAGCAACAACATAATGAACATTAAAATGAGACAAACATACCTGTAAAATGTTGAGAAATCCTCCGCACTGGCTCGTCAGAGGGATAGTCGCACTACACAACTCTCGATATAAAAAAGTTAGCGAAGCACTACCCCAATTGTACATCTAGACCCTCGAAACCTCTCAAAGCAGTGGGAGATAATACAAATTAACCTTGTTGTTCGTACGATCAGTCATCACCGTAGAACACAAGGCTAGCATGATATATGCCTGTACACGTACATATCAACAATGTCTTGAGGAGTATCATCAGCGAGGTCATGGAAATGTGAAAACTGACTCGTAATCCACATTAGCTTTAGACTACTCCCATCCATATCTCCGGGAGATGGGACAGCCCCTAAGAGATCGTGACATACCACCCGCCAGTCTAGAAGTGGTTGGATGTAAGCATCAGTCACAGCATCCCCATCAATCAGCAACCCGAAAATCATGCCGATATCATCTAGGGCAATAGTCATCTCACCAACCGGGAGGTGAAATGAATGGGTCTCCGGATGCCATCTCTCAATCAATGTCTCCGGCAATCCATAATCGTATTGAATTCTCCCTATATAATGAACTCCACTAAAGCAACACTCGGCTAATCTCGACAATATCGTCGGCGCTAGTCTATCCGGCAATGTGGTGCCACGACAAAATGAAAGCGGACTAGCAACCGGCTGTCCGGCCCAAATAAAACGAGCTCTGTGGCCCTCATGTTCAGTTAAAACAGAGTTATTGATAGGCCCATGATCAATGAAGTTCTCCATCTGTTTCAACAAAAGAAACCCAATTTCAATATCAAATAAATACATATATAAACATAAAGACTTTGAAACATCAATAGCAACTACTTCTACTTCTCCAAAATTGAGTCACAAATTGAGTTCAAAACCACAAAATTTCAAATATACCACAATGGAGTTCAAATATACCAACTATTGAGTTCAAATATACCAAAAATGGAGTACACATGTACCAATAGTTGGGTTCAATAACAACACTAATATTCAAGAAAATCCTAATAATTTCAATATATACAAACCAAAAACAAAGCATATACACAAATCAAAGCAAAAACCTAATTTTAAATTGCTTAGAAATTTAGTTCAACAAGTATCCAATTCAAAGCAAAATCATCAAAGCATATATTATATTTCAACAAGTAACAAAATCAAATCATATATACCCAAATCAAAGCAAATACTCTATTTAAACAAGTACCCAAATCAAATCAAAATCATCAACAATGAATAAGAATAAACTTTGATGTAAACTTACAATATCAAAATTAGATGGTAAGAAGCTTGCCACACTTAGGTTTTTTTTCTTTCCTTCACGATTACATGGCAGCGCGCTGCTGCTGCTGCTGCTGTATGCCTTATTTTTTAGAACTTGCTACACCATGTAGCGTGTTTAATGACCGAGTGAAATCGCTATATGGTGTAGCGATTTATGTTACTTGTAATTAACAATTAAACGCAATGAGATTAACACTAATTTAACTGAACTCGCTACATGGTGTAGCGAGTTTCGGTAACATGTTGAACTCGATACACTATGTAGCGAGTTCTAAAAAGTTGGACATTTTGAAAAATAGTTTCAAATATGAGTTATTTTGAAATTTATATTTTTAAAATGAAATTATTTGAGAATAATATTGAGGGTTGGAGCTAGTACTTTGGTTGTTGAAATTGGATGAAATGCAATTTTCAATTTACTTATAGAGTTGGATGACCCCACCAGACCATACATGGCTCATCTCCTGGTGAGAAGCCATCTATCTATCCCTATATATAATAGGACTAGAATAAGCCCGTGTTCGAGGACACGATTTTTTTTTTTTTTTTAATTAAGCCCGTGTCCGAGGACACGTTTTTTTTTTAATTTAAAAAAAAAAAAAATTTAAGGGCAAAATGGGAAAGAGACAAAATAGTGAGGGCAAAATGAGAAATTCGACAATTAGAACTATTCATAGTACTGTTCCTTTGGTGAGGTGGACAAGCCTCATTTATACTATAGATAGGAGTGTAGGAGTCAATGTTCCTCTACAATATTATTGGGAGAAAGTAACATAAATAAAAAGAAAGCGAAGGTTAACCATTCTTTTTACAAAGATAATTATTCCTCAAATATTTAAACTAAAAGAAAATAACCACTACAAAAGAGAATAATCAAACTGCTTAAACAAAGCACCTTACCCAAATTCATTTCAAACCATGTCTCCCACCAAATACATGGCCAAGCGCAAACATGGCTTGGTAGTCATCCTCGTATCTGTTTATATCTATCTTAAGCAATTCTGAACTTCTGATGCGGGATACGAGAATATGACAAAACGTGCACAAGCCTCTTATGAAGGCGATGATATTTTTATAAATATATTTCATCCACAAGAAATAGAGGCGGCACTACAATTTTTACCCACCTAAATAATGTGCACAAGCTGAGGTCTAACATAATAAAAGGCATGCATAATAATAGCCCTTTTAATCACTTGTTTCTGATTGTACAAAATGTTCTTTATGATAATATCTGTTTGCAATGGACCATGATCAACAGGCAAACTACCTAGTCATACAAAGTCTAAATGATAGCTCGTTCTTCAACTCCTAGCTGGCCGGTTAAACATTTTTCTGCATGTAAGCGATATAGAGAGTTAAATAGCTTTTAAAACATCTATTGCAACATTTTCTTGTCTTCAAGATCCATGGACATAGATAGATGGTACTCCCTCTAGTCCCAAAATGAATGTCAAAGAAAATTTCAAATTTGGTCTTGATCAAGAGCAAATTTGAAATTTTTGTGGACATTCATTTTGGGACGGACGGGAGGGAGTAATTATGTTTTGTTGTGGTGTTCGTATATCAGAGATCCCAATGAATAATGTTTTTAGAATTATTATTTTGTAAATATCATGATGATGATTGATGAGGACTAACCTTTAGCAACACCAGAAAGATCACGACTCAATGGTTGACATGAATGACTGGATTCCGAAAACAATAAATAAAACTCCACCAGAGAGCGCAATCTGCATCAAATAAGATCCCCATTTAGTGATGAAAGGTTGAAAGGGTAACAGAAGAAATGAAACGGGTACAAGCCATAAATGAGAGGAAAGAGGTATAGGAGAAAGGGACCAAAACGTAATACTCCCTCCGTCCCAAAATGAATGACCAAAAAATTTGAAAAGTTTTTGGTCTTTCACTTTGGGACAGAGGTAGTACATAAATAATGAATGAATAAAATGTCAGAGCATTACAAATCTCTCCGATATCTGAGTTGCCAAGCTCTTCCCTCCCAGGACAGCAGCAGTAGTACACAAAGCTTGTCCTCTAATAAGGAGACAACATTGTCAGATACGACTCAGTAGTATGAATTTGATGAGCACTACTTCAAGTTAAATGATATGTCACTCATAAATATGCAAATACTCCCTTCGTCCCAAAATGAGTCTAATTTTCAAAAAAAAAAAGGTCCTAAAATGGTCCATATTTGGAAAAGTTACTAAATCATCCACCATCCACCATTAAACAAGTTCTATTACACTCATTAAGCAATATGATACCCCCTTTGTCACTAAATGAATGTCCATTTTCAAGAATTTTTTGTCCCAAACGAATATCATTTAAAAAAAAAAATTGTCCCTAAATGTTTTTTATCAATTTTTTCACTAGTTATTGCAAAATTAAATGTTTAGAAAGTGGATAACAAGAATATTTATGCAACTTTGCCATTAAATTACATAAAGAGTGAGTATTTTTAGAATGTTCTTCAATGAATTTTGGACGTTCATTTAGGGATGGAGGGAGTAAGATCATTAGGGGTTTTCATGTACTTATGCTACTAAAAATGCTTAAATCTCAACTCTCTTAAATGTCCCACAAATTTAAAATTGGACACTCATTTTGGAACAGAGAGGGTACTACGTATTTGTAATCCTTTTAAATCTACTGTTCTATTCTTCGTAGAATGATAAGCAAGAATTTATGTGAACTCCAAAATTCCAGGATAGTGATGGAAATATAATTAGAGCGTATAAACTGGAGATAACACAAACAAAGAGTGATGTAACTACTATGCTTGCATCTCTGAACTTCTTAAATTAGGAAATACTCGTAAATTGGAAGTGACAAGACTGGCTATTAGAATCAAGAAGATTTAAGATTTTTATGGTTCGCTTCTTCCAATTGTAGCTCTACAAACTGAAAGATAAAATATGTCAAATCTACTAAGCCAACAACCATAACCTAGTGATGTTAATACAGAAGACGTAGGTGAACTTACAAAATTCCCCCAAGAACTACACCAAATGGATTCTCATCTGCAGCCAATCCAATAGTAGCTATCTGAATAAAATAATAAAAAAAAATTTAGATGAATAGAGATTATAGGGACGCAGTAAGAGCTATGGTCAAACACAATATACACATATATATATCTTATATATGTATATATGTGTATACATATATATACACATATATGTGTGTGTATATTTATATATTAATATGTGTATATATGTATGTATATATGTGTGTATATACATATATATTTGTATGTATTATATGCAGCGTGATGCTTACTTGGCTCTTGTCACCCCATTCACCGAAGAAAGTTATAGAAAATGCCTGCAGAACGGATTAAAATGTTTCAATAACACTCATTTTGTATTATGTATTAACTCCATCACATATACAACTGATAATTACCTTTAGAAAAATGGGTGAGAAGAACTGAGAGAGAAAAGGCCTATTCTTCTTTTTCAAATCATCATCGGCGGCCTGCAAAGATCATAATATGGTTAGATAGCTATACAAACTCAACATGTTCAAAGAAGATACTGCTGTATTATTTAGCTGACATCGTGAACCACAACAGGCAGTGATAATACTAGTGTTTGAAAGAATGAGGACCCAAAAATTGGGAATTCGCTTTGCCTATTGGAGGCTTGATAAGGACCAATACCTAATCAGCAATATCATCAGAACTTCACGATCTTTTTTAGGCATAATTGCACCAACGTCCCTGAATTCTGTGACAAATCTGAGATTTAGGCGTAAAAGAAAAGGTTTTGTAAAATCCTTTAGCTCATTGTCATTTGACTTGCATCCCTCTGTATTCATTTCATTAATTTTTAACCGTTTAATCCACATGCGCTTAGCTTAACATGTGACCCAATTTTTGAGTATGGCTTATATTGAGTAACCTTGGGGGATTGACTAATGTATTTAATAAGATCAAAGAGAGTGCAGGTCAATAAAAATATTAACTGCTTCACCTTTTCTCCCTCTCCCCACCCACTCAAACACAAAACTCCTTTCCTCTAGTCCCCCCTCCCCCACTACTCCACCATCAAAATTGGAGTCTCCTTTTCAAATCATCAGATACTTGAAATATAAATTAACCCTTTCATTTTCATGGAATCACATTTCCGTAAATCAATTCACAGTGGACGCCTCCTTTTCAAATTGCGGTTGACCGCCTCAAACCTGAGAGGAAAACTCCTCAACGCGTCAAGATCTTGTAAAGCTGGAATTTTCAGCTGAACTATCTCTTGAACGAACAGGCCAGCTTGTATCACTTCTTTTTAGGCGCTGCCGGGCAGCTGAATACTACCAGAATTCTGAGTTCCGCTAATGTACTGATACGAACATAGCAGCACCGCAAAAGTGTACAAACCTAAACAAATACAGATTAACTGTTCCTCAATGTTTATATATAATTATATACTAGTCGAATAGCACACATACTTTTATTAGTATAATATTAAGTATTTAATACTCCCTCCGTCCCATAACAATGGTTACTAAAACTGAATGCGCGAGAAATTAGGAGAAAGTAAGAGTTGTGAGTATGAAAAGTGAAGTAGAAGAGAAAGTGGGGAAGGAAGTTTTTTGTTGCGAGTGTGGCAAGTGGGTCCCAATGACATTTTGGGATAGTAACATTTGTTATGGATGCCCAGCCCAAAAGGGAAAGAATTTTATAACCCAGTGGTAGTGGTGAAGCCAGAAACTTTCGGGAAAGGGGTCAAGTTTACTTTAGGCATGACTATGACAGTTACGAAATCCAAATTTATCATAGAAGTGGGTAAAAAAAATTATTTAGTACAAATTTTAGTCAAAATCAAGGGAGTCAAAAACTAATAAAATGATATTTTTAGTATTAAATGACATTTACAAAAATTTGATGGTGCTAACAACTTCCATAATTGAAGGGGGTCAAGTCAAGTGACCCCCTTGCCATCAAGGTGGCTTCGCCAGTGAGGTAACCAATAGTATTATGGGACGAAGGGAGTATATTAGTAAACATAATTTTCTCTATTTTAAATATTGTCTTAGCTTTCAAACTTCTATTTTTTACTATCGTGTCTTACCATCTCTACACTTTTTCATTGTTTTCTCACCTCACTTTGACGATTGCATACGATGTTTCATGTTAGCCGACCCCAAATCATTTTGGGACTAAAGCTTTGTTATTGTTGCTATTTGTATTACTAAGAATAATTTTACTATTCACTACTCCCACACCTCCTCCTTAATCTCCTATTCTAAGATTCCACGTGGCATCTCTATGTGCAATGCTTTGAGAACTAAAACGACTAGTACCAATTTCGATATTCCTAAAATAATAGAGAGAGAGAGCAGGATGATCACATTCCGTAGCAGAGTTGGAAGCAGGGAGGCAGGGATGATCACGTTCGATGTGAAGATTGTCCAATCTTCTGACTTTTTTCGTTATCTTGAATCTATTATTCGAAAGGATGGAAAATTGGATGGAGATTTGGCACATAGAATTAAAGCGTTGGCTGAAGTGGAAAGTGTCACAAGGTTTTTATGTGATCCCTGCATGCCCTATAGATTGAAGGGAAAATTCTATCACACGGCAGTTAGGCCTGCGCTGCTATATTGCACTAAGTGTTGGGTCGTGAAACAGTATCACGTTCACAATATGAATGTGGCGGAAATGCGTATAATATGATGGATGTGTGGGTATACAAGAAATGATCAATTTAGGAATGAAGTAATTAGGGAAAAGTAGGCGTTGCACCCATTGAAGATAAGATTAGGGAGAATCGTCTAAGGTGATTTGGTCATATAAGACATATACGACAGAGACCTAGTGATGCATCGATTAGGAGACTTGAAGAGTGGAGCAGTGATTAAATGGCGAGGGGTAGGGGAAAACCCAAGCAAACTTGGATAAGGGTGATTGAAAATGATATGCATTTAATTGCATTAGATGTAAATATGGCGTTGAAGAGACCGGAGTGGAGGGCAAAAATTCATGTGGGTGATGGAGGTTTGACTTATTTTTAAACCTTATATATATACTATTAAAAGCTCGTGTCCGAGGACACGCGTTTTTTTTTTTTTTTAATTAAATTTTTTTTAAAGGGCAAAATGGGAAATTTGGCATTTGGTACTGTTCATAGTATTGTTCACCCATGGTGTGATTTATACTATAGATATTATACATGTATATTCTTTTAGTATCACTATTTTTTTCTTCTCTTCTTTTCCTTTTCTAAATTTTATTCCTATTTCTTCTTTTAATTTGCCTTTTTTTACATCTTTTTTTTTTTTCACGATGACATATACGAGGATTCAAGTTAGCCGACCCCAAATTATATTGGAACTAAGACTTTGTTGTGGGGGGGAATCACGGAGTAAAGTCTCGTCTACAGCATCAAACAAGTAAACAAAGAGCAGCAGAATTCACGGAAAAGTTGTAATTCTGGCATTACCTTTTCCTTGGCTGTTCCCCCATTCGAATCTGCGTCCTATGAACATAATAAATGACAAATTAAAAGAGAGTGCAGGGCAATACAATCCACGTCAATAGTACGAAAAGAGACTGACCAGTTCTGCTTCGACTTCAGCTATTTCAGACTCCCTGTTAGGAGAAATACCATCAGAAACCAAGCATATTGCCATTTGCTGCGAGGCAAACTAATGTATAAGAAAAGATTGAGAAGAGGGATAATTACCCTTCATGAAATGCATCCCACAAAGACCATAACCCAAATCCAAAGAACAACAAAGTCGCTACATGATGAGTCAATGATCGAGAGATCTGCATTGTATATGAAAATGGAATTAAAACATATTAAAGTGACAAAAAAGAACTAACAAAATGACTCTAGTTGTCTTGTCATAAAGATATATGTATTCACTAGAACCCTATAGTGGCAAGTTCTGGAAACTAATAACTATTCCCTCCGTCTTGGAAAGTTTGTCTCACTTTGAGTTTCATGGTCAACTCAATCAAACTTTAACTATAGTTTTATGAAGCTACTATGTTCACATTTGCCACATATCATGTCCTAAAATGCAGTTGTCATGATAAATGTGATCATGTATTTAGGTATTTGTGCTACTAGAAGTGCATAAAAGACAAGTTCCTAGATAATGCTTTTTTTTTTAAACCCAGTTCCTAAATTTGTTGAAAACTTAAAAATACACACTTATTTTAGGAAGGAGGGAGTAGTTTCGGTGCCAGGTAATCCAGAACAAGGCAAAAACCTACAGTTTGTCAGTTTGGCACCACTGCATCAATAATTTCTAACACAAACCCTTCAAATTAAGTCTTTCGGTCACACCAAAGAATACAAACATTTAACAATTGTTCTATAATTTCTATTGTTATTTCGTGAATTGCACTAATTACGCAATACTCCCTCCGACCCAAAATAATCGCATTTGACTTGTCAACGTTTTTAAGAAAAGTGTTTTACTAGTTCAGACATTACTTGTACAATGGAATAATTGCAACAGGTATATTTAACCACCAGAAATTATTGGTCTCATAACAATGATTACATTACTCAAACCAGATAATGGTTCTTCCTTGAGCAACAGTTGTTTAATAATAAGACTATCAACGGTGGTTTCATCCCACTCCCCCATTTCATCTAACACTTTTTACACTTTTTCTCATCCACCTAATATTTCATCTACCCATTTCATTTACCTCCCTACAATGGCTAAATTAAATTAAATTTCAACTCCCTCCAACTCATAATTCTATACCCCACTACTTTTATTTTATTTATATTCTCTATTTTTATGATTAGTAAAATAATAATAATAATTATTATTATTTATAATTAAAAAAATATTTCACATTTAATTAAAAAATATTGCATCAATTTGTAGGAAAAAAAATAATGATTTTTTAAAAATAAAGGCTAAAATGAAGAAGGATGATTGAGAAATAAGGGTTTTTTTTTGGTGTCCAAATCAAATGAAACTTGTATCAATTTATAGGAAAAAAATGATGAATTTTGGTGAAAATAAAATAAAAAATAAAATAAATTTACTAGGCGATAATTCAGCTCAAAGATTTCAGAAAAAATATTAAATCTGAAAATCCAACTCACCAATCAGAGAATGCCACGTGTCGGATAAATAAAAAACAAAAAAAAAAGAAAAAAATCACAGCGCCTCACGCGCCTTGTCTGGGCGTGAGGCGCACGCGCCATTTTCGGTCCAATGTAGTGCCAACACGTGTTATCATACGCAACTTTTTTTTTTAACCCGGATGAAAAATTTCATTCCCCTCATTTCATTCCACTACTTTCATCTCTCCATTGCATTTGTACAACCAGTTGAAATACATTTCAACCAGCCTTTCATGTTGCCATTGTACACAGACTAACTTAAACTACTGTTTTTCTTATCAACGTAACTTAAACTACTGTTTTTCTTATCAACGCAATTCTCTTGTCCTCTAAATGATACAATGTCAGGCCCTGTTTGTTACACCAGTTTGGCATTATACTTACAGTCTTCCTTTAGATCTTAAGTTTTTCTGTGTGCTTGATTGCTTACAGAAATTAATTAACTTGAAGAAAATATGCCCTCTGTAAGTGCACAGATACTTCTAAAAATAATGAACAGTAACCATTTTCTAAATAATTCCAAGAAATTAATCCACAATATACATTGGAAAGTCAATCTAGGACAAGTGGACAACTGTATTACTGTCCAGCACATTGATTATGTTTTAGGTAATAAATCTTCAACTAAAAAGTAAGAATACAATCAGTAGAAACTTGTAGAATTTCAAAACGAAAACAATTTTTTTATGAAAAAAACCCAAGTTAACCAAAACTAATTCTGATTTCCAAATGAGACTACTTTTTGGGGACACAGGTAATAAGTTATATGGATTACACGAGGTGAAAACTGGAAACAGGTTGTAAGTGCCACGCAGCATGAATTGTCCATAGATGTAATAAAAGGTTTCAATTGTATGTCTTTCTGCCTAACCTCATACGTTGGAAAAAGGATCTATTTTCTTCAGCTATCATCACCAAGAGGTCCAAGAGCATGGTAATCTAGTGAATACTTTGAAGCTCTCCAAGAGAAGATCCAGTGAATTCAAACCTCAAAAATATTAATAATTACTCCGTCCCAAAATAAGTGTAGCATTTGACTTGTCAACAAATTTAAGGAGTGTTCTTCACTTGTTTGTACGGTGATTGTACCATGGTAAAAATGCACCAAGATTGTTTCCTTATTTAGAAATGCGACATTTATTTTAGGACGGACTAAAAGGAAAAGTGCAACATTTATTATGGGACGGAGGACGTAGTAATTTATATCTAAAACATGAGCATCCGCTTATGCGAGATCAGATACCGGCTATATATTGCAGATAGTTGAAAGAATGCAACAATAAATTGGAGAAGAGATTATACAAAAAGCATAAAGGAGTATGTAAACTAATGATTTATGCAACACAAACATAAGCATATAATGCACAAACAGACATTGATTCATTGTTGGAATACTTCAGGATGCAGTGGTGCAAAGCTTGTGTTGGGAGCCGATTCTACAACCATGAGCATAACAAGGCTAGTGAAAAGGATCAAGGTAGATATTTTACCAGATTTGGAGCAGCCCAGCCAACAGCAGCAGACAAAATCGTCATAACCTACAATCGGTATATTGTCTTCATAAGGACTCGGAATCAAATCATGAGAAGGGGAGAAAGAGAAAACAGAAGACATACGATAAGGGCTCCCAGGCAGCCGGACAAGACGTATCTCCTTGGGTGGCGCATTGCCAATATCTACAAAGAGTATCACAAAGTCAGATAAATGAATGAAAATATGTGTCACACACACACATATACATATTCAGTACACAGGAATGAAAGTATGGACTTCCTTTGCATAAAACAATGAGAATTTGAAAGGAAAAAAAAAGTTTGAAGAATATCATGGGTAGATTTCTAAAGCACCTAATTCCCACTAAGGCTAGCATATGTCATGCAAAAACGGAAAAGATCTGAGACTTCAACAAGCAGATGTCTGAATAAGATCTTTAAGATCTTGTTCAATCTATTCAATCTTTACTCCACATTCTGCCCTTTGTAAGATCAAGCGGGAAAGAGTTTCATCTCAGAGATATCTGACAATCACTTTCAGTTACAAGTTAAGCAATATTTGAGCGTTTAATTAACCTCAATGCTTGACGCATTTTACGTCGAACAAATGATCATCTCTAGAGAAGGGCAGTTGGTCCCAAACACCTCTTTAGTTGACAACTAGGGAGAATTGAAACAACAGAAATGAAGACACCCTTACAAGATTTGTATGATCTCGTACATAGACCATAGTCTTCTAACATCCTTAGATTGCTAGATATGCAAGGAGCAGAGAGAAACGAAATTACAACAGAACAACAATGCCATGCGACAATCTTTGACTAGTCTAATACCATGAAGCAGCAGCTCGGGAACATCATGATTAAAGGAAACCAACCAGACAAAAAGATTCTTGGGCATATACATAAATGAAGTATAAAGCAATTTAGGCTCCATTATAATTGCCAATATCAAATCTAAACCATGTAAATTAGAAAAGGCAAGTTGCACACAAGCATAAACATAGGGGCAAAAAAGTCAACGGGCACTCAATGGTACATTAATGTCGAGCACCAAAATCCAATACTCCCTCCATCCGAAAAGGCACTTTTGGTCAATTCACATTAAGTTTGACCCAAACATTAATGCAAAAAATTCTAAAAATTGTTAGATTTGAATTAATGTATGGGTCAAACTTAACCTGAATTGACCGAAAGAGCCTTTTTCAGTTGGGACGGAAGGTGTACAAAACAAGGGTGTATTGGTAACGGCCAACAATTAATAGTAGTCAAAACATATTTAAGCAAAAGAGCTAATTCAGATAAATGCTGGAGTACAAAGAATATTAAAATTATAAACATGAAGAAACAGAGAAGATCCAACTCACAGCAGCAGCAAAAAATGTCTTGTCACCAATCTCAGAGAGCACAGTCATCGCAAGTGACTTGCTAAACCCCTAAAAATTAAAACCCACCAAAAAAAAAAAAGACAAAATCCTGATTATACCCACATGAAAATTGACATCTTTTTCAACAAATATACAATAAAACTCACCTGTACAATTGATAAACTCATTGTTGATCAACTCAGGGAGAAAGATGATTAGGGTTTTGGTGAATCTGAGTCGGGTAATCAGCTGAGTAGCTGCTGATTGTTGCCGAATCTTCGCCCAATTTGTTGAGAAATTGGGATTGACGCTTTAAAACAGAGAGAGGGGAATATGAATTTTGGGAATATGGGGAATTATAAATGGTGGTGGAGACTGTCGAGGGAGGTGGATTTATTCGCAGTATTCTTGGCGGAATAACACCAAGAGGCCTTAACCAATAAATTCTTTAGCTAAATAAAAGATTTTTTTTCTCATTTATAATTCACTTTTAAAATTTTATTTACCATTATGACTTACTGTTCAAACTTTTGCTCAAAGTGTCTCACTTTTTGAAACTCGCTACACCATGTAGCGATTTTAACTTTGACAGATCAAACTCGCTACACCGTGTAGCGAGTTCTATGTAATTAAGTTTGCTAATTTGTAATTAATTAGGACAATTAAGTTTCTCCAAACTAACTACTGGCAGGTGTGGCGAGTTTCACTTTTCATCCAGTCAAACTCGCTACACCGTGTAACGAGTTATCCTTTATTTTTTTTGCCTAGATAAGGTTTTCCAGATTCATTATCCTCCGATCCCTCGTTCCTTCGTTCTCATATCCTCCTCGCAACCCTCAATTTTCTCAATCCAAATTCTATTAAACACAAAAAATGAATCCAAGAGAGCAGCGTTTTTTTTTCCGCCGTCCCAATTCCTCTGGTGAATCCTCCGCCCCTCAATCTTCTCAATCCTCCTCTTCATCGCGTGTTATTCCTGGTCCCGCCGTTGCCGTAGAGTCCGCCATGCACAGAAAAATCTCGACCGTCAGAGCTTATCTTCGCAAGAAACCCCGATCGCAACCCAAGAGTATATACGGAGAGCGATTGAAGATCCGGTGAAGGATGAAGTTTTCCAAGACGGTCCTTGGCTCTCTGCAATAGAATTTCTCACTGAAGCCGGTACATATTATCCGTTGAACTCTATCAAGAAGAAATGTCATAATATTGACAGGGTAGATCAGGTATAATATCAAGATTAATTATAGTTAAATGTGTGTAAAGATAATTGATTTTTTACATTTATGTATGTTCTATTAGGTTGTTGCCGTTATCAAGTCCTGCACATCAAATGGTCTTGGTGATCTCTGGGTGACTTTAAATGTTAGGATATGAGCTTAGTATGCTTTCTATCATGGGTGAAATGTATTTTGAGTTACTAACTGGAATAAAATTATTAGGATCCTACGGATACCATATATGCTTCCATTCATCGGAAAGTGACTGAGAGTGAATTTGAAAAAGATATATATGTCGGTTCTATTCTGATACTTCAGAACGTATGATATATTAATTAGTGGAAGTCAGTACACTTTGAAATCATCATTAATACTTCCATCTAATTGTTTGTTTTGAAATATTTAGGTTGTTGTTTGGGCCCCCAACCCATCACGATCAGCACGTTATCTTAACATCACACTCCCTAATGTCTTCAAGGTACATATTTTCTTATTTTTGCTTAATTGTTGGAATCATATAGTAAATAATGTTAAACTCATTTGTTTTGCAGGTATTTTCTAAGAATAATGAAGATAAGTAAATGCTAAGCTCATTTGGATTACTCGAATTTCCTAAATGTTTGAATTAATTAATGTAAGATTTCCTACATGATCGGGTTGTGGTCACTAACTTGATTATATTTATTTTGATGTTATTTTAGTTTTTTAAAATTATTTGATACAATTTGTGTTTGGTTTAGTTGCAATTTTTCATGTCATCATTATTTTTAACACATGTAAAAAAAAAAAGTTTTTAAACAAAAACATAATTCAGCAACATGTCATCATTTATTTTAACACATGTAAAAATTTTTTTTAAACAAAAACATAATTCAGCAATATGTCATCATTTTTTTTAACACATGTAAAAAATTTTTTTAAACAAAAACAAAATTCAGCAACACATGTGAAAAAAAAAAGATTTTAAATAAAAACATAATAATTCATGAAGAAGAGTTGACGTTGAACATATTACTACATCTGTCCCACTTCAAGGGTCCTATCTTTGTTTTATGTTAGTACGAAGGTATTTTGAGCAGTAATTTGAAGTTAATTTAATTATCCAAATGAAAATTTAAAAGTTGTTATTGATACACCATTATATGTACTACAAGTAATAATTTTTAGATATTCATTAGGATAACTAAATTAACCTATATTTATTGCTCAAAATAACTTCGCTAAAGTAAAAAAATATGGAAATAATAAACTTTGAATCGAAGGAAATTATTGAAGTGGACAAAATCTAACTTGAAATCGCTACACCATGTAGCGATTTCAACTTTAATGAAACTCGCTACATGGTATAGCGAGTTAAGCTGGCATTTCCCCTTTCCAGCTAATGAGGTTAGTTTTCAGCCAGCATAAAGCTTT
Source organism: Adenophora triphylla var. japonica (assembly GCA_022495995.1). NCBI lineage: Eukaryota > Viridiplantae > Streptophyta > Magnoliopsida > Asterales > Campanulaceae > Adenophora > Adenophora triphylla. The sequence continues at coordinate 283,535 of JAFEMH010000974.1, read as the reverse complement.
AGTTTTCAGCCAGTGTATTCATTCATTACCTTCCTCTCTCAGCCAGTATAATATATTCATTACCTTCCTCTCTCGTATTTTCTCATTCAAACTATCTCACAAAAAAAAATAACCCAAATCTTGTTGACATCATTTTATTTCATTAGAATAGTTGAAGATCACGAATCAAGGTAAATTAACATCATCTTAATCATTGTTTTCACTTGTGTTTAGAAATAAAATTTAAGTATTTAACTGTGTTTTAGTATATTGTAGATAAATGTTAGAGTTTTGTTATATAATTTTTAACACTTTGATTTCGTAATGTAGGGTTAAAGATGAACGGGATCCAATCATTTTCACGTGTTATTGGGGAGGTGATGATGAACAACCGTTTGATGGTCCTCATTTCAAAAAAGGGTCAAAATGTGCAATAATGGCTAATTGTCGATGGAAATACAATGAGTTGATTGATGAGTTATATAAAAAGGCGAACTTAGATTGGTCTCAATTTGATTTGAAAGTCATTTTCAGATGTCCTCATTCACCTAAAGAGAAAACTTGCAAAATGTTTGAAAAAACCATCACTAAATAATTCTTTTATAGTAAGTCGAATTATATCAAAAGTAATACAATTATCTAATCAAATTACCTTTCATTCTTAGCAAAAACATAACTATTGTATTAGGGTTGTATGCATTTCCCCTCATTTAATAATCTTGTATCATCAACAAATTTGTATGATTCAAAATCAAGAGCAATACAAAGTAAGATCTTAACAACTCTAACTTTTAATATCTATATTTTATAATTCATTTATTTCACATAAATTGAGGTCAAAAATCCCTAAATTGCAAGTAAAGAAATAATCAACTCAAAGCTAAATCAACAAAATACAGAAATTTAAACTTGCAATTACGAAAAGGTTGAATTTGAATGGCAAAATCAAGATTGATTGTTTCTTCTTCTTCTTCTTCTTCTTCTTCTTCTTCTTCTTCTTCTTCTTCTTCTTCTTCTTCTTCTTCTTCTTCTTCTTCTTCTTCTTCTTCTTCTTCTTCCTTGCTTGGCCGGCGGCTGGAACTTAGAACTTAGGTTTTTTTGTTTTTTTTGAATGAAGAATGTAAACTGGAAGGGGAAAAGGGGTTTTTAATAACTCGCTACACGGTGTAGCGAGTTTGACTTTGACAGGTCAAACTCGCTACACGGTGTAGCGAGTTTAAAGAAACTTAATTGCCTTAATTAATTACGAGCCGACAAACTTAATTACATAAAACTCGCTACACTGTGTAACGAGTTAGACCTGTCAAAATCAAAATCGCTACACAGTGTAGCGAGTTTTAAAAAGTGGTACACTTTGGGCAAAAATTTGAACAGTAAGTCACTTTGATAAATAAAAATTTAAAACAGAATTAATTGAGAAAAAAATCCTAAATAAATACTACCTTTAATAAATGACATTTTCAAATCTTGCCAATAATTTCATTAACCATTTTGCCTCTATCATTATATTTTTCACAGTTGTTTGATTTCACGGTTATTTAATTTCACATTTATAATAAATTGATATCCTTTCAAAATTATAAAATGCAATATCTCAAAATCTAGAAATAAAAAAAAAAAACAATTTAAAACCGCTGAATTCGTCAAAATGAATCAAACAAATAAATTCAAGATATCAATCAAATTTTAAAAATAAAAATTCATTTTTCACTTGTAAAATTTGAAAAAAAAAATCATTTTTCATTTCAAAATTGATTTCACAGTTGTATAATTACACATTTGTTTGATTTCACCGTTATATGATTACACAATTGTGTCATTTTTCATTTGTAAAATCATTTCTCAATTAATTTCACAGTTGTATGATTGCACATTTCACAGTTGCATAATTTCATAGTTGCGTGAATTCACATTTATTTGATTTCACAATTATAATAAATTGATATCCTCTCAGTTAAATATCTCAAAATCTAAAAATCGAAAAAATTGAGAGATTAATTTCTCAATTTTCACAATCGGTACTTAATTCCCAAATTTAAAACTGAGACATTCATTACTCATTTATTTATAATTGAGTATAAAAACTGATAAATTCATCTCTCAGTTTTTCACAGTTGGTACTTAATTTCTCAAATTTAAAACTGAGACATTCATTACTCATTTGTTCATAATTGAGTATAAAAAGTGATAAATTCAACTCTCAATTTTTCACAATTGATACTTAATTCCTCAAACTTAATAACCGAGACATTTATTACTCATTTGTTCAAAATTGATTATAAAAACTGATAAATTTATCTCTCAATTTTTCACAATTGGTACTTAATTTCTCAAATGCTTAAATTTGAAAACCAAGACATTCATGTCTCATTTGTTCATGATTGAATATAAAAAATGATAAATTTATCTCTCAATTTTATAGAATTGTACTCAATTGCTCAGATGTTTAAATGTAAAAACTGAGACATTCATTTGTCATTTTTTTTATAATTGATTATAAAAACTGATAAATTCATCTTTTCATCTTTTAGTTTTTCACAATTGATACTCAATTTTTAGATGTTCAATTTTAAAAACTGAGATATTATTTCTTATTTGTTAATATACCTAGAATATCAATATACCTAGAATATTAATATACCTTAAACTTGTGAGCAAAATTTTGTAATTATGTTTTGTGATGCTATTATTACTCTTATAATAAAAGCAAAAATTTAAAGATTAGGCCCACAAAAGATTTAAAACTCACTGTTCAAGCGGGTCACATTTAATATTCCTATGCTAGGAGATTCTTGTATAGATATAAACTTGGCTCAGTGGGTTTGAGTGGACTCTATAAACTTAGGGCCTGAATCGGGTGTACTGGAGACCGACTTTAATTGACTTTAATAGATTTGGTCCACCCTACAAACCACCAATCTTTTTTCATGGATCAGTCTTGGGTCAATGTGTCAAATTCATGGACCTGGACCTGGACCATATAGTTGGTTCAACTGAATAATTGTTGATCTGGGATGGATCTCTATTGGCTTGCACGTGAATAGTGCTTCGAATCGTTTCAGTGGAAATTTGATATAGGGTGTGCTCCTGAGTTCAAAAAATGAGAGAAAGGAAAGGAAGTGAGAGGAAATCTAATAAATTTTTCTCCCAAGGTAATATGTGCTCCCGAGTTTTTTAAGGGAAGAAGTGGAAGGAAAGGAAAGGAAAATTTTATAGATTTTCCCTCCTACAATTTCCTTCCAAAAGAGGGAGAATTGGAAGGAAATAAAATTTCATTAACAAATTTTTTTGCTATACCTATTTTACACTTCAAATATAACATTTTTTCTTCTTTCATTAAGGGTATAAATGTAATTTACTTTAATTTCCTTCCTCTTCCTTCCTAACTTAGGAGCATGTCTTGAAAATATTAAATTTCCTCCTCTTCTTTTCTTTTCCCTTCCCTTCTCTTCTCTCCTCTTCCTTTCTTTTCTCTTCCTTTAAAACTCTGGAGCGAACCCATAGTGTTGACGTGAGAATCAAAATTTTATGCAATTTTTTTACATTGATATTAATTTATTTTTAGAGGGAAAGGTGGGGGTAGATTGGACATTATAATATAACATAAAAGGGGTGAGAAATTTATTCGTGAAATCGATTTTAACTCAAGAATCCTAAGATAAAATATAAAATGTTGTATTTTTATTGTTAAATTACACCCTATTTCAGGGACTTATTAGTAAAAACCCCTAACAACAACCGGTTGGAAAGTGACAATTTTTCACAGTAAAGGGATGACCAAATTGGAATCGGAACCGTCCTGTAACCGTTGAACCGCCACGAACTGGAATCGGCCGGAATCGTAACCGCCTCGAACCGGAACCGTTTAAAACCGTAACCGGCGATTTAGCAGTCCGATTCCGATTTCTACTTTTGAAAAACCGTGAACCGCGGTTTCGAACCGCCTGAACCGGAACCGTCAAAAACCGTTAACCGAACCATCAGAAGCCGTAAAAAACCGTCAAAACCGTCAGATTCGTCAGAGAATAGCCGTTATGCCCTTAGCTAACAGCTAGATGACCAAAAATAGCCGTTTTTTGACCTTTTTTTTACCAGATTTCAGTCCTAAAAAAATTGTAATCTTAACAAATTTCCTCAATTATAAATACCATCCCCCTCCCCTCACATTTTTCCACACAAACTCCATTAACTCTCTTAACTTTGTCTAACGAATTTCGTTAATTTCTTTGATTCTCAAACTCAAATCATAATCTAACTTTCTTATTTTCATCAAATATCCATATTTTCATCCAACATATTTATTTCATCTTTATTTCATATATTTTCATATTTTACATTATTAATATTATTAAAAACCTCACAAGCAAGAAGGGTATCAATGGTATAAGGTAATGGGAATCTTCTTCTCAAGCACCACTACCACCACGATTTGCTGAAAATGAAGGTGGTCAATTTTATGATATGGGGCTTTCGGGGCAAAATGAAAATGAGTGGGATGATTGGAAAGATGATGACGAAGTGGAAGAGATTCCAAATTTTGTGCCACCACAAAATGTTGATAATCTAACTCCAACTATTAAAGAAAGTGATGGCAATACTATGGAAGCCACAATGGGAGGGCGGCGGCGTAAAGCAAAAAACAATCCCCCTTCCGTTCCAAAAACCAAGAAAACTGACAGAACCATTTCAAAGCTCAACATAAAAGGAATTCCCACTATAGCATTGTAAGGGAAAACGAGATCAATCACCATGAATTCAATGTTCTCGCTTCTCGCCAACCTCACTTCGCCAATCTCCACATCCAACATAATCGTCCCCTTCACCTTGACTGAATGGTTGGTAAAACCTTCCAAATATCCCTTATAGGGCACCAAATTGGCCTCCGTATAGTTCATCCTTTTAAAAGCATCATAATACATCACATTCCTGCTTGCCCCCGAAATCCACCATGACTTGTTGCACTATGTTGTTGCCTGGATACATCGTGATAATTATGAGCTGATTCCCGTGACTCTTAGTGACAGCCAATTCTCGCCGGGAAAAGCTGATCACTCGATCTTCGCTGGCGAGATACTGGGGACGTCAAAAGTATACGACAAAGTCATGATTTGGTTATTCAACTGGGCCATACTGGGCAAGGGGTCATGAATCACATCCACCATATTTCGCTCCTGCCTTCGCTGATCATCTCGCTCCACATTCTCCTCTAAGTACTCCTTCAAATCGCCCCTGTCGATCCGCATCTGAATCACTCGCCTAAAGTTGTAACAATCATCAGTTTTATGCCCCCTATCTTTGTGGTAATCACAATAACTGCTTTTGTCCATAGCTCCCGAAGTTCCTTCCTTGATGGCAAACGGCTCAGGCAGATTCACCCTTTTCAAAATCTCGCTAATTGGGGTGTTTAATCTACTATACTTGATAATTCTCCTTGGCTGATCATTTTGGCCACCACCACGGCCACCCCCACGGTCTCCACTACCTCCTGCCTGACCTCCACCCCAGTTGCCGCCAGCTCCCCCTCTATCATCTCGCACCACCTCAACCCTGTCCTTCACAACTTTCTTTGCCGCTGAACTTGCCGCATGAGTCCCTTTCACCTCATGATCCCTCGCACCGCCACAAAATCCTCTGACCCTCTTATACAATTCCCACGTGGTCTTCGGCAATCTCATGCCCAACTCTTGCTTAAAAGGACATGGCAGCAATCTGGCATTGTATAACATGATTATTTGGCCCTGGTCAATATCAGAAATTTGATTTGCAACGCCCATGAACCTGTCCGTAAAGCTTGCAATCCCCTCTCCCGCTTTCTGCTTAAGGCTGCACAACTCTTGCTTCTGCACTGGCTGTGACCCCGACGCACTGAATCTCGCCAAGAACTTCCCCTTAAAATCCTGGTAACCAGCTATTGACCCCTCGGGCTGAGCCAAGAACCACTCTAAGGCATGATCTGCCAATGTGCTTACCAAAGCTCTACACAATATTGCCTCATTCTCCGTCAACAAAGACATTGTAGCCTCAAACCCGCCTACATGGGTTATCGCCCTAGAATTCCCAGAGTAACTTGACAGATTAGGCATGCAAAAACTTGGATCTGGGGCAACACTCTTAATACATTTTGCAAATGGGGCTAAAAAGGAACTTTTCTCTTCCACCTTCTTAGTTTCCGCCTCTAACTCCTTTATCTTCTTGACCATTTCTGCCATTTCATTCTTCCATTTCTCCTCCTCCTTCTTCGCTCTCTCAACTTCAGCAGCCTTAGCCAATTCTGCGGCCTTCAAGGCTTCAGTTATTATCTCGGCCTCTACCGCTTTCTCAGCCTTAGCATTTCTCCTTTCTTTCTCCTTCTCATATTCTCTATCTTTCCTTTCTTGTCGCCTACGCTCCCTATCCCGCGGTGACTCTTCATCTAGATGCTGCCTTACAGAATGTCGCGAATGATGCGACCTCTCCTCAGAATGCTTGGATCGACTGGGCACATAATCCTTGTCAAACGTCGAACCTCTGCCTGACTTGTCGCTTTCATACTCAAAGTAATAAGACTTATCCCTTGAATTACCAGACATGTGATATATTTTCCTCTTCCTCCTTCCCGCTTCCTCATCCTCAGCCTTCCTCTTAGCAACAACCCCTTCTGATCTCGCCTTCTCCTTCTCTTGCTTGCGCTCCCTGGTCTTATCTTTAGGCAGTGGCATGTCCCTCGCCCGCCTTGGCTCATTGGCCACACTCATACTGGCTTCTCGCCCTCCGGCTGGGCCCTTTCCCGCCTCGCCGGCCAACAACTCCTGCGGAATATGGGAAGGCTCTTGATCCATTTCCCTCAACTTCTGATTATTCGCGAGAACTCGCAACAACAATTCATTGTCTGCCCTCAACCTATCAACCTTCGCCCTAGCATCATCATTCTTGGATGGGGCGGGAATATGTCCCTCAGCCACTGCTTTCGCCTTTTCAACTCTCGCCCTTTCATCTCGCCCTCTAGCTTGCCTGATGCTAGAGTCCGTCTGAGAGGTATGCACCTCACCATCTCTTTCAGATCCCCCGCCTCCGCGGACCTCCTTGGGATTTGGGGTCGCCAGAGTCAAATTTTGACCAGCATTCGAATGGGTTGCCTTATCTTGACCCATTTCAACAACTTTGCAAACTGACAACAAATATTCAAGCCAAACAACCACTTTTACCAACAGAAAAAAGGACTGATAGCCTACAAACAATACTTCTAACAAGAAACCACTTTACACAAACTACAAATCCACCAGAAACTTCAACAGACCAAACGAATTTGCACTACCAGAAACACAACACTGATAGCTACTGACAGATGGTATCTCCTAACTTTCTGAGCACGAACACGAACACCAACAGTGCACCACCTTCAATCCTAACCACCAACAACTACCAAACTTCCACCGGACCAACAAAGAAGAACGTTCAAGTCCCGGCAACGGAACCAACTGATGCTACACAACCAAAATGTGTTGCATAGGAACTGAAATACGACCCACAAATGGATACTCCGGCCGGCCCTCCTTTGAGTGGTCAAATGCGTCATCTACACACAAGTAAACACGTGAACTAAGCCGGGGGTGGCTCCGGCAAAACCCCTCTAGCGTAAGAATAAGTAACTGGTAACTGAGCTTGATAACAATGGAACTTAGAGAGAGAAAGAGCTTAGAGAGAGTGAGAGAGACTTACAAATGATATTTTCTCTAAGGTTTAAGTACTCCCCAGCATGTGTCTTGCACATTGGGGGACACGTGTCAATCATCCCATACGGTTGACAACCACTCCCAAGTTAGTGGGAAATCACTGTTAACCTTGTCAAATCACATTGTTTTGACGGTTGTAGTGGGTACCTACGTGGCAGCTCATCAGTCACTTACCAGTCACTTATCCTATATTTTCATAGCAAATTCCTTAATTTTATTATCATTTAGATTGCATTTTAATCTATTTTTAGCTTCTTTTATATATATCTTCGATTTTACGCTTTTGGTGTTTATTATGCATTTTAGATAGGTTTTTGGAGTCTATTTTATGATCAAAGGATGCTTGGACATCTTATTGCAAATGTATGGAAGAACAACAAGCAAACTAAGCATACAAGCCAAAATTCAGCCAGAGCGGCCGTGCAGCCAAGAAGGAGCGGCCGTGCACTTGGCCATGTCTGGGCCATTTTTGGCCCCAAAACATAGAGTGGCCGTATCTTGAAAATAGCTTGGCCGTGCTACCTTCCCGAGCAGCCGTGCAGCAAACACGGAGCGGCCGTGCCATTTGCCCAAATTCAAATCCAAAACTGGCGCCAAGGTGACACGGCCGTGCAACATCCTTAGCTCGGCCGTGCAAATGGCACCTGCAGATTCTAAAGGCACCTTTCAATGACACCACTTTGAAGAGCCTCCTCCCCATTATAAATAGACAACTTGTAATTAGTCTAGGATATTGAAAAATCATCAGAAATTGTTAGAGATTAGTATAGCAAAAGTTACAGGTACATTATACATTGATTCCCAAAGATTTTGAAGATTCAAGTCCATTTTTGTTCTTGAAGTTCCATTTGGAAAGAAGCAATAAAAGTTGAAGTATTATTCCAGCCATTCATCTCTCAATAATCATAAGTCTTTCTTACTCTATCTTTTATTATTGTTATGCTTATTTACTTTTACATGGCTAGTGAGTAATCCCCCTTGTTCTTGGGGTTGGAAACTCAAAGTACATATTGTTCATCATCTTAAATATGAAAGTCTTGTCTTCTATCTTCATCTAAAACAATTTCTTTATATCAAACTCAAAATGACTTACATATTGGAGACGTCCATCTTGTATGGTTCAGTCGATCGAGAGAAGTACCTAGCGGAGAATCTCGATTGACGGAACCATATAAAGGAACTAGGTTTCATTGATCACGAGAGTAGTTCAATGGCCTAGGGATGTTCCTTTAATGGAAAGTATGTTGACTCTCGTTCTTATTGGATTCTTACTAATTATGGTCAGCTAGAGATAAGCCGGAATGCCCGTTTGTGACAGGGGGAGAGTACCATCAACGGAAATCTCAAACAGTTAGGACATAATTAGTGAAGGATACAACGCTACTGTCTTGACCGTGAGAAGTAGTGTAAGCCTAACGTACCATCCTTGATTTTTATGAAAACTTATATTTTCTAAGACAACGACTATATGATGAACAAATTGTGTAAATGATTTCCAATCCCGAGAATGCTTCGTTTATAAGAGTTATATTTAAAGTATTTTCTGCGTATGCTTCATTCTCTTCCTAAAACCAATCTTTATTTCCCCCAATCCTTTTTACAATTATAGTAAAAACAAATTCATTCTAAAATAAATCATGTCCCTGTGGGATCGACCCGTACTTGCACCCGCTATATTTCAATAGTCCGTGCGCTTGCAGATATTAAAATAAACCGTTAGGTTTCGACCGAACAAGTTTTTGGCGCCGTTGCCGGGGACAACGGTTTACTTTTTGTTTTTACTACATATTTTTTGTTTTTAATTTTGTTTTTATATTTTTACTTCCGATACTCTGTTACGTTTAATCTCTTTTTAAGTGTTTTTCTTATAGTGTATAAAACGGGCTCGGACATTCTTTGACAATTTTGATCCGGAACCCGAACGAAGCTTTCACGAAAGATTAAGAAAACTCAAGGAAACACTAAACAAGCATATGGCGGACGGAGATCCACAAACACCTCCTAGGACCCTACGGGACTTTGTAAATCCAAGTACCCCGGGAACTAGATCCCCTATAGTTGTGTCGAATGCCGAAGCGGCCAACTTCGAGATAAAGCCGCAACTTTTGCATATGGTTATGAATAACCTTTACAGAGGCACTGCTTTCGAAGACCCTCATCTCCACATTCAAACATTCTTGGAATACTGTGACACCACACGTATTCAGAATGTCACTCCGGAAGCAATTCGAATGCGCCTTTTTCCTTTCTCTCTTAAGGATAAGGCGAAGCAATGGTTAAACTCGGTCCCCCAAAATTCATTAACAACATGGGACCAAGTTCAAGAAACATTCCTTGGCCGTTTTTCCCACCAAGCAAAAAAGCCCAAATTTGCACGAAGATCACTAACTTCTGTCAAACAGATAGTGAAACTTTGTATGATGCATGGGAGCAGTTCAAGGAACTTCTCAGAATGTGCCCCCACCACGGGCTCGAAAAGTGGTTAATTGTTCACACCTTCTACAACGGTCTCATATTTAAAATAAGAGAGACCATTGATGCCGCTGCAGGAGGAGGATTGATGAACAAGGGCGTCGATGAGGCATACGACCTCATCAAAAATATTGCATTGAGCCACTACCAGTGGTCAAACGAGAGGGAGCAACAACAAGGTACGCCTGGTAAATATAATGTTGATGCAGTTACTCTTCTTTCTTCTAAGGTTGACATGCTTTTGAAAAAAATTTGAGAAACTTAATGTCAATCCCGTGGCAAATATAAATGTTTTGTGTGAACTATGTGGGTCTAACTCACATAGTACGGATAATTGCGAGTTGCTTGACATTAGTTCTAATGATCAAGTGAACTTTGTGAATTCTTTTGGACAGAAGGGGGGGGATGTATTCTAATACATACAATCCCGAATGGAGGAATCACCCCAACTTCTCTTATAAGAATAACAACGTTCTAAACCCGCAACCATCTACACAACCTCCGAGATTTGCACCTAAGAATTTCAATAACAATGAAAATACCTTTCCCCCTAAATCAAAATTAGATCTTTTAATGGATTTCATAGTAGAAAATAAAAATTCTCAAGAAAAGATCAATAATGAATTTAGGGAATGTTTTAAACTTTTAAATGCTAGGTTTGATAACTTAGCAGCGCATAATAAGATGCTAGAAACTCAACAAGCTCAACAGGCCGTTCCAATGAGTAGACCACAAAGGAGTCTTCCCGGTCAACCTCAAAGGCCAAATGAACATGTGAATATGGTAAATACTAGGGATGAACGTGAAATGCTAAATGAATGCCCTAGAAAGATTGATTGTAGTCCAATCCCACCGATGATTGAGACTAATTCGGGGGCGGAATCCCCTAAGAAAGAAGACAAGGATTATGTTGAACTTCTTGAGAACTTGGATGCCATTAATATTAACATTCCATATTTCAAAAAATTTGAAGATATGCCTTTATCAGTTAAACCTTTAAAGAAATTAATTTTTGAAAAAGAAAGGCTAGTAGAATATGAAAATGTTATGTTAGCGGAGGAAGTAAGCGCCGTCTTGCAAAATAAAAATCCTCCAAAACTAAAGGATCCGGGCACTTTTACAATTCCTTGTTGTGTTGGCAGAATTAATATTGATAACGCTGTGCTTGACTTAGGAGCTAGCGTAAGTTTAATGCCATTATTGGTAAGTGAGAAACTTGGTATCGGGGAACTCAAACCCACTACCATATCTCTCCAATTGGTAGACCGTTCCATTCAATACCCCGTTGGTATTATGGAAAACATGCCATGTCGAGTAGGGAGCTTGATCATCCCTTTCGACTTCGTGATCCTTGATATGGCGGAAGATCATCAAATTCCCGTCATTTTAGGAAGCCCATTTCTTGCCACTGCTGAAGCAATTATTGATGTGAAAAATGACACCTTTTCCCTAAATGTTGGGAAAGAAAAAGTCGAATTTGATATGAAAATATCAGATCTCGAGAATCCCAATTTAGAGACCTACACCCCAAGTGAAGAATATGAAATGGGTGAGGAATCACAATCAAAGGAAGAAATAAAAAATGATCCAATAAATGATGAACCTTTGACTTGTGATAATAATTTTGATGCGATAGATATTTCTGCATGTCCCGAAACTAACGATGCAGTGAAAAAACCAAAAAGAACAAAGAAGAAAGGCACTTCGAATTTTCGAAGATGCAAGGACTATAGGTTGCTTGTTCTACCAAAGAAATCGGGATGGAAAAAATGTCTGCCGCAGAAAATATTAATTACTCCGGAAGGAATGCATTGGCAAATTGTCAACGACAAAAGGCCACAAAGATATCACGCATTACCTACTAACGGAAAGGGGTAGAGCTAATGACCTAAAACAAGCATCATCGTGATGGTAACCGATGGATTAATTTTTGTTGTTATTGTATAATATTTTTATTTTTATATTTTTTTATTTTTTGTGTTTTAAATTTTATTATTTTTTATGTGCTAACTCTGTTTTATAGGTATAAAAAATGAGAGAAAAATAAATAAAAAATGGTGAACAGTGGTTAGCACGGCCGTGCTGTATACCTTGGAGCGGCCGTGCTGTTCGTATTGAGTTGGGTGAGTTGACTCAACGAAGGGGAGCGGGCGTGCAAAACGCCTGGAAGGTCGCACCTTTTCAGTCAAAAGCCACGCCTATTCATCACCTTCCCTCATTCACCTCATCTTCTCTCTCTCTCTCTCTCTTCCTTTCTCACTCTATACCTCCGCCCCATCCACCTTAAATACCTCCATATCCACCCTTTAATCCCACAATACAACCTTAAATCCTCACAAATCCATCAGCCAAACACCTTTCCATCATCAAAATCATTCTAAAACCCCCTTAAAACCCAAAATCCGAAAAATCCCAAATTTTCACCCATTTCAAAAGTTTGAAGGGATTGCTCTGGATTTAAAGTGAAAGGAGGAAACTTTTGGATAGTCTAAGACTGGGCAACAAGGATTTCAAGGTTTATATCATCAATTTCTCCGGGTAAAATTTTCTCACTTCTCTTGTCTTTCAAATTTTCTTGAGTTTTCGATAAAATGTCTTCTAAGGGGACAGGAAAGGCTGCAGAAAGGGTTACAAAAAGGTCTCGGAAGGAGCAAGCCTCTTCCTCTAACTTGAATCCAACCCTCAATACCTTGGGGATTGAATTCAGAAGTGCCAGGGAAATGACACGTTTCATTGCCCTTAGTTCCAAAAGAATTAGACCAACCCAATTTTCTGATAGACCTGCCCTTAGATCATTAGGAATTTATGGGGATGTTTTAACTTTGCATATGGGGTTAAAATCCGAGGGAATTCTCCAACTCCATGAGAAGACCTATGAAAACATACCCTAGAATTTTTGAGCACAGTGAAGAGAAGGATTGTGGAGGAGACTTGTAAATTAATAGGAAGAACTTTTAATCAGTTTCATATCGACTTTCGCCTTTGCGGAAGAGAGCTTCATTTAATCGAGGCTGATGTTAGCAGAATTTTGGGATTGTCTTTTCAAACCGAATCTTTTCCCGATATGCCCGTTGAATTTAGTGAGAAAGCTTTTTGGAACCAAATAACCGGCCTTCCATCTTTCAAATCCTGAAACGCCAAAGCCTCCTCTATCATTCACCCATCCCTCCGCCTCATGCATAGAATCTACGCTTGTACCATCTTTGCTAGGGAGGATAAGGAACGGTCAATAGAAAGGAGTTGTTTTTATTGTGGTGTTTTGTTTGAGAGCGTAGGAGGATGAACAATTTTAACTTCCTCTTCGAGTTGATTGGTGATATCATTTCAACAACCTATAACGGTGAGATTCATATTGGAGGAATTGTTACATTGTTTGCCAAGCATTTTGATTTTGTGGTACCTGATGATTGGGTTGAGGTAAGGGGATCAACGAAGTTGGATATTCCAACTCTTCGGACTATGCAGCTTATTACGGAGAGGGGAAATAGAGAATACAACTAGTTAGTAGGGGCAGGAAAAACACCCTATATTGTGCTCCCAAACAACAATCTACCCACCATAAAAATCAGACAGCCCGAGACTTGGACTTTTCCAAATGCTATTCAAGAAGAAGGCCAAGAAGAAGAAGAAGAAGAAGAAGATGATGAGCAAGCCCCACCAAACCAAATGCCGCCCGACTTCTACCAAAGGTTAGACCAATTGTCCATCCAACAAACCCAACTGCTTCAACAAAATGCCCAAATTCTTCAACATCTCGGCCAAATAGATGGTCGTATTCAACATGTTCAAGGAAGAATTGATGACGTTTACAACTATGGGATGAGACATTGGGACAACTTTCAACCACCACCACCATTTCCGTAAGTTTCTCTTTACCCTCCCGGCATTAACATTGTTCTTTGAAACATTGAGGACAATGTTCATTTCAAGTGTGGGGGGGGGGGGGTATATCTATCTTTACTTTACTTGTTTTCTAGTTTAAATTTACATGATTTTTAGTATAGATTTACATGCTTTCTAGTTTAAATTTTTCTTTTTTAACTTAGATGCTTTTTCTTTTCTTTTTATGCATATCTAGTATATATATATATATATATATATATATATATATATATATATATATATATATATATATATATATATATATATATATATATATATATATATATATATATATATATATATATATATATAATCCCTATGATGATCCATATTATTATTCTTTATGCTTGCTATTTGCCTTAAAATAATGCCTTTAATTTTCCTTTCATATTTTCTATAAACATAGAAATTAATAAAAAGAAAAATATAGGGATATTTTTTTTGAAACAAATTAGAGCCTTATAAGTTAATATAGCAATTTATAGGGTTTTGTCAAGAAAAGCATTTGATTAAATTGAATCCTTAGTTTAGTACTTGGCTATTTTTATGAAAAAGTTTGAAATTATTTCTTTAAATGTACATTTCAAATTTTATTAATATTTATTCCCTTATTAGAAGCATTTATTTTGTTTTGCACCCCTCGAATCGCATCCCTTCGTTAAAATCCCATCTTTCCATTTCCACTAATCGAATCAAGGATAGGCATTTTATCTTATTGCTAAAAGACACTACAAGAAAACTGGTAGATACCGACGGAAATTAGTGACGGAAATAAATCCGTCACTAATACCGACGGATTAGCGACGAAATAGCAACGACCTAGGGTGAAAAACAAAAAAAGAAATTAGGACGAGATTACTGACGGATTTAGTGACGAATCTACGGCCACATATCCTGGTTATTTAGTGAATGGATACAGGTTTCACACAATCCAACATGGTTCCAATAGAGCTACAATGAATAGCGGCGTATGCGTTAAAGGTAAAAGCTACAATCAACATAAGAGTGATTACTATGGCCGCCTATTAGAAGTCGTTCGTCTCGAATATAAAGGATTACCGCTTAAGCAGGTCGTTTTGTTCAATTGTGAGTGGTTTGATCCAACGGCTACGGGTACAAAGATTGATCCTCACTATGGGCTTGTAGAGATAAACCATAGACGTAGATTCAATCGATACGAACTTTTCATAATTGCTACCCAAGCTACACAAGTTTATTATTGCACATATCCAAGTTTGAAACGAGACATGGTGGATTGGTGGGCTGTATGTAAGATTAAAGCAAGGTCGACCGTTCAATTTATTGAGGAGTTGCCGATCTCCTTTCAAGAGGAAACTATTGATACACATGATTCTGTGCATGCCGATGATGTTCAAGTCCACTTGGGTGATGATAATAGTGCATTTGTAGAGCTTGTCGATGATGAGGAATTAGAGGGTAGCGATGATATGAATAATATTGAAGAGGACGAGTTTGACACTAGTGAAGAAACAAATGATGAAAGTGAAGATTTTGATTTAGGAGATAGTGAAAATGATAATTCAGGTTAATGATAGTTATATTAATCTTAATTGATACTCCCTCCGTCCTGGTGTAAGTTGAAAACAATGTTCACCTCTGTTTCTTCCTCTTATTAATGGAATCTTTTTTTTCTTTCCTATCTGGAGTTATGCTAGATTTGTATTAAAGCTACTCTGTAAATGCTAGTACGAGCTGTTGATATATGTACTGAGGGTCATGTCAGAGGGTATAGGCAGGGTAACGCTGGGTTTCTATATGCAGGTATAGAGTTTGCTATCTTTCCATTGCAGAAATTTGATATCTGACTTCATCAATTCAGAGGGTTATCGATTCAGCACAGACATTTTTATCCTAGGTTTAGCTCTGAAACAAGTACGTAGGGCAATTTGAACAGGTGAGGTAGCTCTGACATGTACAAGAGTTTTTTCAGTGGATTTTTTTTTTCTAGTTTGTGGTTTATTTGATGCTTTCTTTCTTTTGCCATTTTCTTCCTTTATTGGATGCAGTTTATGGTATTGTCTACTGAAAGATTTCCATCATCAGCTGATTACCTTAATATGCAAATGGGAATCTAAGATCTTATATCCATAAAGTTTGCTACACCAAGAATTCCTTCTGAACTGTAAGAATTCCTTCTGAATTATCAAGCTTGATAGATCGATGCTAATGAATTCCTTCTGAAAGTGGACAATGATATATCCAACACCAGATTAAAATAGGAAAACCCACCAACAAGAATAACACCAACATATGATGACTTGGAATACACCATAAAACAAATATTTTGAGTCTTATGTTAATGAAGTTCCTTGAGACCAAAAAAAAAAAAAACTAAGAACCTTAAACTGGGACGGAGGCAATATTTTTTTTTATGCTTGAAAGTTACCTCTTCTTATTACTTAATATTTTCTTACATTTCCTTATATTGTAGTTAAATGCTATTATTTTTTCTTTTCATTTATTTTATTTAACATATGCAGATGCCTAGAGTATGCATCGTAGCCAGGGGAGAGATGTTACTTCTTCCTCGTCAGCACTACGAACACCACGATACGAGCCTCCCGACACGCCACCTAATGATGCCGGGGTTGAGGAGGATTCTCCTACCGATACTCCTAACCCATCACAGGGACACCTGGTCTCTCTTCAGGTGCTTCTGTCACACCTATGATACATGACACTCTTCCTGTTGCTACTGTAGTTTTTGGCAGGTAATATATTTTTATTTTATGCATCATTCTCTCTCTTTCTTTGCGTGTGTCTGGTCTGTGCACGTGTTTTTTTCTGTGGATATTGACATCTTGTCTTTCTACTCGTTGATATTGCATCTTTTATGAGAATGTTCTTATTAGCCTGACATTTTTATAGGTTGATGCCCGATCGAATTGCATGACGTATTACAAAGATCTTTTAGAAGGCCATAAGCTCAAAGGGATTCAACTGGAAGACTGTTCCAACTGAAACCAAAGAGAGCTATTTCACTGAACTTAAGGTACATTCATTATTTTATTGAACCAACTATTTGTTTGTATACATTCATTTTCTAATATATAATCTATTTGTTTGCAGAAAGAATTTCGATGGCCCGAGGAGGAAGAGACTACTATTAAGAAAGCTTTTATGAAGCAGGCTGCCAAACTTTATGCTGGTATGGTGAGCTCATGGAAGACTAAATGGAAGGATTCACAGACTAAATCGGAATGTGTATCTGAGGCAGATTGGCCTGAGTGGTTGGAATATTGGAATAAACCGGAAGTCGCTGAAAAAGCAAAAAAAAAAATCAGAAAATCGGAAGAAGGAGGTAGATAATAGCTGCTCTAAGCATGTTGGAGGCTGTAGGATGGTATGGCTCGTCTTCTACATGGCTGGATTTCTGCAGGCGAGGCGGGTACCCCACCTAGGGTGAGGCGGGCGCCTGGGAGGCAGGAGATGAGGCCGTGGAATCATGGCTTTGAGGCGGCCGCATGGAGCTTGCTGGGGCGGGCGCATCGATGGCCGAAGGATCAGCTTGGCATGACACGTACCTCGCCAGGCGGGCGCCTGGGTTACCTTGGGGCAGGCGCCTCAAGGCTGACGGGGGGTTTGGGCCTAAACGGGTTTCTGTTTATTTGGTCTTGGTTTAGGCTAGGGTTTGTAACATTTAAATACTATTTGTAACCCTATGTAAACATATGAGATATTGCACATAATAAAACAGAGGCAAGGTTCAAAACCCCAATCAATTCCATCTCATTTCTCTTTTGATTTCTCAATTGCTTGTGTGTGTTCTTGGGTTATTATTTAATTGCTTCCGCTGCGATTGCACAATAACTGGTATCAGAGCACGGCTGCGATGGCTGGGGTTAATTCTATCATCGTGAAGTCCGATGTTCAGAAATTCGATGGGCATGGAAACTTTGCATTGTGGCAAAGGAGGGTGAAGGATTTTCTGGTTCACGCAGGCTTGGGAAAAGTTCTTCGGCATTCGACTAAACCCGATGATGTTGAAGAAGGACCAAGTAAGGAGTTGCAAGAATGGGCTGTATCTTCAATACGGCAGTGCCTTGCGGACGAGGTGGTGTATCACGTGATCGATGAAGAATCACCGACGAAGGTTTGGGAGATTTTGGAGGCTAGGTATATGTCAAAATCGTTGTCGAACAAGTTGCATCTTAAGCAACGGCTGTATGGGCTTAAGATGGCAAAGGGTTCGAACCTTGAATCTCACATCCACACGTTTAATCAAATACTCAACGATTTGGTTAGGGTGGAGGTGTCGTTTGAGGAGGAGGACAAGGCGTTGATGCTGTTGAATTCGTTGCCCTCTTCTTCAACATACGAAAACCTTATTACTACGTTGACTTGGGGGAAGGATAATGTGGCGTTGCAATCGGTCACAGAAGCTCTTCTAGCTTTTCATAAACAGAAGAAGTCCGTTGATGAACCTGCGGGTGAGGGGTTATTTATGAAGGAAAATCAGGAACGTGGGAGATCCCAGTTTCGGGATAACTCGTAGAGGCAGAATTCTCGTTCTCAGTCAAGGAAGAAGTACAAGGGGAATTGTTTCAAGTGTGGGCAGAAGGGGCATAAGAGGCAGAATTGTCCGAAGAAGGGGAACGGTAAAGGCAAAGAAGGATCTTCAAAGTCAGTTAATGTGGTTGAAGATTGCTCAGAGGATGTGGATGGAGATATGCTCACGACTTCATCAGCTGTGGAGCACCCGACAGATGGCTGGATTCTGGATTCAGCATGTTCGTTTCATGTGACGGCAAATCGTGATTGGTTTGATACCTACATGTCAGTTAATTCTGGTATAGTTAGTATGGGTAATGGTGCTACTTGTAAAATTGCTGGCATAGGAACTATAAGAATTAAGATGTATGATGGTGTGGTTAGAACGTTATGTGATGTTAGACATGTGCCAGATGTTTCTAAAAATCTAATTTCATTGGGTACCTTGGATGCTAACGGTATGAACTATAAAGCACAAGGTGGAGTATTGAAAGTAGTGAAGGGTGCTATGGTTGTGATGAAGGGTGAGAAGGGCTCCAAGAATATTTATAGGTTGCTAGGAAGCACGGTTGTAGGTGGAGTCACATCCGTTGAGTCTGAGGTTGATACTGATGCCCTTCTATGGCATATGAGGCTTGGTCACATGGGTGAAAGAGGAATACGGGAACTTCATAAACGAAAGTTGTTGAAGGGTGTGAAAACTTGTAAACTGGAGTTTTGCAAGTATTGTGTTCTTGGAAAGCGGAACAAGGTGCAATTCAAGACGGGTAAACACACGATAAAGGGTATTCTCGATTATGTTCACTCAGATGTGTGGGGGCCGGTTAGAACAGAATCTAGAGGAGGACATTATTACTTCGTGACGTTTATTGATGATTTTTCGAAGAAGGTTTGGGTTTACTTCATGAGGCACAAGTCAGAAACTTTTGAGAAGTTCAAGGTGTGGAAATCTGAAGTGGAAAATCAAACGGGGAGAAAAATCAAGTGTTTGAGAAGTGATAATGGGACAGAGTACACAGATGGCGAGTTCAAGAAGTTCTCTCGAGAGCATGGAATCAAGAGGCACTACACGGTACGCAAGACACCACAGCAAAATGGTTTGGCTGAAAGGATAAATAGAACTATTGCGAAAAGGGCTAGGTGTCTACGATTCAATGCGGGGTTGGTGAAGAACTTTTGGGCTGATGCGGTGAGTATGGCATGTTTCTTGATTAACAGATCACCTAGAGTCTCTTTGGATAACAGGTTTGTGGAGGAGGTATGGACGGGTAATGAAGTAGACTTCACCGATATCCGGGTGTTTGGTTGTCCATCCTATATGCATATTCCAGGTGAAGAGCAGTCGAAGCTTGACCCAAATTCAAAACATTGTGTCTTTCTTGGGTATGAAACAGGTGTGAAAGGATACAAGCTTTGGGATCCCAAGTCAAGCAAGGTGGTGATTAGTAGGGATGTAGTCTTTGATGAAAAGGCTATGTTGAAGTGTACTCAAGATGATAAGGAGAAGGTGCCAAAAAGCAAAGGAAGCGAGAAGTAAGTTATTGAGGTGGAGCTACGTGAGGATGATACTGATGCGGATCTCACTCTTTCGGATTCAGAGACAACTACACAGGAAGTGGCTAGTACTTCAGTTGGGAGACCTAAGAGAGCAATCAAGCCACCGGTCAGGTATGGGTTTGAAGACATGGCTTCGTATGTTCTTGTTCTTAGTAGTGGAGACCCGAATACTTTTAAGGAGGCTATAAACAGTCCGGAAAAGTATAAGTGGGTAACTGCTATGGCGGAGGAGATGGAGTCATTGTACAAGAACAATACATGGGATTTGGTAAAGCTTCCTAAGGGGAAGCGTGCTATTGGTTGCAAGTGGGTTTTCAAGCGCAAGAAAGCAGTATCAGAAAAAGAGGGGAAAAAGTTCAAGGCTCGATTGGTATCAAAGGGGTATTCGCAGCGAGAGGGGGTGGATTATAATGAGAATTTTTCATCTGTTGTGAGACACACTTCCATTCTAATTGTGTTGGGTCTTGTAGCGCATTATGATTTGGTGTTGAAGCAGATGAATGTGAAAACTGCGTTTCTACACGGTGAGTTGGATGAGCAGATTTTCATGGAGCAACCACATGGATTCACGGAGCCCGGGCAGGAGCGTTTTGGTTGTAGATTGAAGAAGTCACTTTATGGGCTGAAGCACTCTCCGAGGCACTGGTACACTAGATTTGACTCCTACATGGTACGTATTGGCTACAAGCGTTGTGAGTATGATTGCTGCGTGTATGTGAAGAGCCTTGATGATGGTTCTTTTTTTTCTGTTACTGTATGTGGATGATATGCTTATCGCCGGTAGAAGTAAGAACGAGGTCAATCAATTGAAGGCCTTGTTAAGTACAGAATTTGACATGAAGGATTTGGGGGAAGCCAAGAAGATTCTTGGGATGGAGATTCGCCGAGAAAGGAAATCTAGGAGATTGTGGTTGTCTCAAGCCGGCTATGTGGAGAAGGTGTTGGAGAGGTTTAATATGCGGGATGCAAAACCTGTGAAGACACCATTGGCGAGTCATTTTAATTTATCTGCCTCAGATTCCCCGAGTTCGACGGAAGATATTCAGAGTACGTCAAAGGTTCCCTATGCAAGCGTAGTGGGATGTCTCATGTATGCTATGGTTTGCACTAGGCCAGATTTGGCGCAAGCCATTAGTGTGGTTAGCAAGTATATGGCGAATCCGGGTAAACAACATTAGGATGCAGTTAATTAAGTGGATTCTCAGATATTTGAAGGGCACTATGGGTATGGCATCATGTTCGGAGGAAAAAGTGAGGAGCTTTCAGTTGTGGGATATGTTGATTCAGATTATGCGGGTGACTTGGATCGGAGGAGGTCGACTACGGGTTATGCGTTTACTCTTGGTGGTGGACCCATATGTTGGAGATCTATGATTCAGTCGATTATTGCATTGTCTACAACGGAAGCGGAGTACATGGCAGCGGTTGAAGCTGCAAAGGAAGCCTTATGGATTCGGGGTTTGGTCAACGAATTGGGCATTCAGCAAGGTGGAGTGAAGTTGCTTTGTGACAGTCAAAGCGCGATATTTCTAGCGAAGAATCACATTTATCATCAACGGACGAAACATATTGATGTTCGGTTTCACAAAATTCGGGAGTTGATTGATATGGGTGAGGTTGTGCTAGAGAAGGTCCACACCGCGGAGAACGCTGCTGATATGTTGACAAAGCCGGTTACTAGTGACAAGTTCAAGCATTGTTTGGAATTGTTGCACATCTCTAGCTGTTAGAGATGGAAGGGTTCGAGCATTGGTTCCTTGTATCTTTTGTTGGGTTGGGTGAATACTCGCCAGGTGGAGATTGTAGGATGGTATGGCTCATCTTCTACATGGCTGGATTTCTGCAGGCGAGGCGGGCGCCCCACCTAGGGTGAGGCGGGCGCCTGGGAGGCAGGAGATGGGGCCGTGGAATCATGGCTTTGAGGCGGCCACATGGAGCTTGCTGGGGCGGGCGCATCGACGGCCGAAGGAGCAGCTTGGCATGACACCTCGCCAGGCGGGCGCCTGGGTTACCTTGGGGCGGGCGCCTCAAGGCTGACGGGGGGTTTGGGCCTGAACGGGTTTCTGTTTATTTGGTCTTGGTTTAGGCTAGGGTTTGAAACATATAAATACTGTTTGTAACCCTATGTAAACATATGAGATATTGTACATAATAAAACAGAGGCAAGGTTCAAAACCCTAATCAATTCCATCTCTTTTCTGTTTCGATTTCTCAATTGCTTGTGTGTTTTCTTGGGTTATTGTTTAATTGCTTCCGCTGCGATTGCACAACAGAGGCTCTAAACCTGTCGTATCCTACTTCATGGAGCTGGTACGTACATTATATCTAATTACATACTCCCTCCGTCCCACCCAAAATGACTGATACAGTGTGATAACACACAAGTTGATCAAGCGGAACAAGCAAGGAGATCGAAAACAAAAATAGTTTTAAGTTTTATTATTTATTATCTTTTATTATTTTCTTTGTATTTTCAGATTTAATATTAGATTGATAGTATTTTTGGTATTAGAAGTATATTAGGACTTTATTTTGATGAAATAATAGTCTATTAGGTTACCATATATATTTGACTTGACCGAACGAATAATGACAAGAAACAATTTTCGAAAGCTTCAAGCTTTTCTTTTTCTATTTCATATAATCAAAAGTCTAATTTTTGGAATTACACAAAGCCCTATTTTTATATGACTCCTAAAACTTGAAAAACAAGTCAAAACACTTCTAAAAATATGCCTAATATATATGGTAACCTAATAGACTATTATTTCATCAAAATAAAGTCCTAATATACTTCTAATACCAAAAATACTATCAATCTAATATTAAATCCGAAAATACAAAGAAAATAATAAAAGATAATAAATAATAAAACTTAAAACTATTTTTGTTTTCGATCTCCTTGCTTGTCCCGCTTGATCAACTTGTGTGTTATCATACTGTATCAATGACTCATTTAATATCGAGATGATGACAAATATGCATGTTTGCCACTAGACTGATGAGTAGCATACTACAGTAGCAACATGAAGAAAATATTTTTCAAAACTTATTTGGTGGACTTTAGGAACAATATGGTAGAGATAGAAACTGACTCAGCGATCTCGCCCTGTGAAAATAGAAAGTATGAAATATGTTGAATGATTATGCCTGTTGCTAGCAAGAATTCTGGTCATCTGCTTTTATTTTGTTTTGGGTCCTACTTCTCTAGGCTTTTATTTTGTTTTGGGTCCTACTTCTCTAGGCTTTTCAAATGTTACCTTATCTAGAGTTTCTTTTATGTGAAAATAGAAATTATAAAAAGATAAAAATAAATTAAAATTGGGGTGTACCCATTTCCAAGTAGCATAGTTCACATCTAATTGCGGGTGTTGAGTCACGGAGTCACCTCCATCAGCTGTTCTAGGATGATCCTTGGGAGCAAATATCTGCTTTCATTAATTGCGGGTGTTGAGTCACGAAGTTCTGCCTTGTGCATCTGGACCTCGATCTTTGTTCTTGTTGAATGTGAGTCATTATAATGTAATGCTTGAAATCTTTGGGAAAGCACATAAATGGGGGTGAGGGTGTTTGAGAGTGAGAATTTAGTGGAGTTGATGAGTGTATGAGAGGTGGAACCTGCTGACATGAATGCACCATCAGAAAGTGCACATTTGCTTATTGATTTGATTTGTTTCTGCTGATTTAGTTATGTTCCTTTCTTAAATAATATCATCTACCATCAGTCCTGCTCTATAGCCCCCCCCCACCCACCCCCCCCCCCCCCCAAACCCAAACCCAAAAAATAAATAAATGTATTCATCATTGATCAACTATATGGAAGATAGAGAGGAGTAGAGCCAGAATGAAGAAAAACTTCCTACAGGATTGTTAATACCTCCGTCCGAAAACTATTGTCATACTTTGACTTTTGTGATCAACTTGTTAGCATCAATGGAAACCCCCACAGTTTTGGCTTCCTTGTTTCCTTCACCATTATTTTCAGTCCCAATGTAGCTAAGAACCAAACCATTCCCATAACTGAATACCCCACCCAAACTCTAACCCCTGTTGCCCATACAACCCCAGCCCAATAGAAGAAACCACAATCAAGATCAGGATACAGATAAGCTTGTTTCTGTCAGAATCTGATGTCCGTCCCGTCACATAATACCTTCTCACATAATACCAATGTAGCTAAGAACCAAATATTTTTTGTCTGTCAAATACGGAATTCGCAGATCTGATAGACATTTTTTTTTCCTCTGACATAGATGTGCATTTCAGTTGTTATAAGATCTACTTTTTCATGGTATATCTACAATTTAATTTGCATGAAGCTTCTCTGTATCTATCTGTTTGTGGGTCTCGTAATTCCTATCCTTGGTTGATATAAGTAATATATAAGATTGTGACATTTAACTAGGATAAGGCTTGGAATACAATTTAGTTGACCTTATGCCCTGTAAACTCCATTTGCCTGTAAATTATGTCGCCTTACTCAAAATATAGTACATTTATATCACTTTTTTCTTTTGCAAATTCTCTCTTAAACACACATACAATAATGGACATGGTTATTCAAATACTCATCATGAGGCAGCAGCATGATCAAAGTTGACCCAGCATATTAGAATTAATTTCACGGGTCAATCCTCCTGAATCCTACTTCTGACTCATACCTGCTCTCTGTTTAGAAAATTGTGCAGAATGTTGTTGAAAAAGGGCCGTAACTGGCTTCAAGTTATTTCCATCCCTGGTTTTACAATTGTTCTACTTTGAATGTTCTGCTGTTGCTGTTTTATAACATCTTCACTGCCTTCCTCCACTCTATCCCTTCTTTGATTCAACTCACAAGGCACTTCTTTTCTATCTCCATAATATCTTCTTGTTTGTAATGCAGCAAAAAAGACAAAAAGATGTCATGCCTACTTTATTTGAGCTTCAGAAACAAATGCATATGCGTAAAGATGGCACATACTCTGATGACCATTCTAAGAATATTTGTGTAAGTATATTATAAGTGTATGAATTTGTTTATTTTTTGTGATTATTGCTTATATAAGATATATTATATTCTGAAGATGGAGTATGAACGCCTAATTAATGAGGCATCAGTTGAAAAAGATGGAGATTTAATTACCGAAGAAAAAGATGAAGTTTATTTGAAGCTCGTAGGGGGTGTTAAAAAGCAGCATGTATTTGGTATTGGTTCTATGAGCTCCTCCTATGCTAGCGACAGTCGGAGTACAACCTCTTGGTGTCGAACAAGCCGTGTATGAGACAGATTGGCCTAAGTGGGACGGGTGTCGAACAAGCCGTGAGCTCATGGAAGACTAAATGGAAGGATTCAAAGACTAAACCGGAATGTGTATCTGAGGCAGATTGGCCCAAGTGGTTGGAATATTGGAATAAACCAGAAGTCGCTGAAAAAGCAAAAAATAATTCAGAAAATCGGAAGAAGGAGGTAGATAATAGCTTGTCTAAAACGACCATTTAAATAGCGACGAAATGATCCGTCGATAATCCGTCACTAAAACGGACCAAAAAATAAAACGACCATTTAAATAGCAATGGATAATTCCATCGTTAATCCGTCACTAAAATGATCCAAAAAATAAAACGACCATTTAAATAGCAACGGATATTCCGTCGCTAATCCGTCGGAATAATGCCTTAAAATGGTCGTTCATTTAACGAAATTAGTGATGGATTTTAAAAACTTAGTGGCGGAAATATTCGTCGCTAAATCTGATTGAGAACCGTCGATAATCCGTCGAAAAATTTACCGACGCACGTTTTAACATCGGATTTTTTACTTTAAAATCCGTCGCTAAATTGATTTATGACGGATTTTGGGTATTTAGTGACGAATTTTTCCGTCGATAACTGCCTTTTTTCTTGTAGTGAGAGTGATTTAATTACCAAATCTTAAAAGCAAAAAGAAATCTATTACTTTCTAAGTAACTCGGGGCACGGCGTTCGCTGCGACGATGCTTCCTTGCCAAATGGAAATAATATCCGAAGTATTTTAGTCCAAGTATTAGGAACATGGGGTTCGCAGCCACAATGTCTCTTACTTGAAAGAATAAAAAATAACTAAGATCTTTTGCAAAAAATTAACACGTGCAAAAATAAAATAAATTGTTGAAACCTTGATAAGATTTTTCCACTATCATCATCCATTTTTCACCCTTGTGATTCAAAAATGCAATTCAAATCTATGAAAGCTTCTAGTTTGTGAATAAATGTTCATGTTTTATTTGTACATTTTTAAGCAATAAAATCCATTTTCTCAAAAAATCACTCTATAGAGTGAAGCTTCCATTTCACCAAGTTTATGATCTAAGATTCATCATTCTAGCATGCTTAGCTTGATCAATTCCTATATATGCTATATTAGATTATTGTCTTAAAATTGTTTCTTTGAAATATTCCAAAAATACTTCTTTCTAATAATTTTTAAAGGTATGAAAAATATGACTAGAAAAATAAAGGCAATATTCAAAAGGCAATAGGCCTGCTACTATAAAATTTCTGAGGGATCATTCTTGTTTTGTTTTGCATTCTTTTCTCCCTCTCCATATTTTCATCCTAATCTTGCTTGGGGACAAGCAAGGGCTTAGTGTGGGGGAGTTTGATAAGTGACTATTATATAGTCATTTATCCTATATTTTCATAGCAAATTCCTTAATTTTATTATCATTTAGATTGCATTTTAATCTATTTTTAGCTTCTTTTATATATATCTTCGATTTTACGCTTTTGGTGTATATTATGCATTTTAGACAGGTTTTTGGAGTCTATTTTATGATCAAAGGATGCTTGGACATCTTATTGCAAAGGTATGGAAGAACAACAAGCAAACCAAGCATACAAGCCAAAATTCAGCTAGAGCGGTCGTGCAGCCAAGAAGGAGCGGCCGTGCACTTGGCCATGTCCGGGCCATTTTTGGCCCCAAAACATAGAGTGGCCGTGTCTTGAAAATAGCTTGGCAGTGCTACCTTCCGGAGTGGCCGTGCAGCAAACACGGAGCGGCCGTGCCATTTGCCCAAATTCAAATCCAAAACTGGCGCCAAGGTGACACGGCCGTGCAACATCCTTAGCTCGGCCGTGCAAATGGCA
Source organism: Adenophora triphylla var. japonica (assembly GCA_022495995.1). Taxonomy (NCBI): domain Eukaryota; kingdom Viridiplantae; phylum Streptophyta; class Magnoliopsida; order Asterales; family Campanulaceae; genus Adenophora; species Adenophora triphylla. The sequence continues at coordinate 256,317 of JAFEMH010000974.1, read as the reverse complement.
CCTGCAGATTCTAAAGGAACCTTTCAATGGCACCACTTTGAAGAACCTCCTCCCCATTATAAATAGACCACTTGTAATCAGTCTAGGATATCGAAAAATCATCAGAAATTGTTAGAGATTAGTATAGCAAAAGTTACAAGTACATTATACATTGATTCCCAAAGATTTTGAAGATTCAAGTCCATTTTTGTTCTTGAAGTTCCCTTTGGAAAGAAGCAATAAAAGTTGAAGTATTATTCCATCCATTTATCTCTCAATAATCATAAGTATTTTTTACTCTATCTTTTATTATTGTTATGCTTATTTACTTTTACATGGCTAGTGAGTAATTCCCCTTGTTCTTGGGGTTGGAAACTCAAAGTACATATTATTCATCATCTTAAATATGAAAGTCTTGTCTTCTATCTTCATCTAAAATAATTTCTTTATAACAAACTCAAAATGACTTACATTTTAGAGACGTCCATCTTGTATGATTCAGTCGATCGAGAGAAGTACCTAGCGAAGAATCTCGATTGACGGAACCATATAAAGGAACTAGGTTTCATTGATCACGAGAGTAGTTCAATGGCCTAGGGATGTTCCTTTAATGGAAAGTATGTTGACTCTCGTTCTTATTGGATTCTTACTAATTATGGTCAGCTAGAGATAAGCCGGAATGCCCGTTTGTGACAGGGCGGGAGTATCATAAACGAAAATCTCAAACAGTTAGGACATAATTAGTGAAGGATACAAAGCTACTGTCTTGACCGTGAGAATTAGTGTAAGCCTAACGTTCCATCCTTGATTTTTATGAAAACTTATATTTTCTAAGACAACGACTATATGATGAACAAATTGTGTAAATGATTTCCAACCCCGAGAATGCTTCGTTTATAAAAGTTATATTTAAAGTATTTTCTGCGTATGATTCATTCTCTTCCTAAAACCAATCTTTATTTCCCCCAATCCTTTTTACAATTATAGTAAAAACAAATTCATTCTAAAGTAAATCTTGTCCCTGTGGGATCGACTCGTACTTGCACCCGCTATATTTCAATAGCCCGTGGGCTTGCGGATATTAAAATAAACCGTTAGGTTTCGACCGAACACCAGTCATGATTGTCACCCAGGGGACAATCCTAAGAAAGGGAGCAATACTCATATTGTCGCCAATTCCATCGTCTAACTGCCGTACTTGTCGCCTGATGGTTCTACTAATCATGCCGCTAACTGCCACGGCTACTTCTCGTTTACCGCTTATTCTCACGCTCAGACCTGTTCATGTCGCTACCACTCTTGAATGTCGCATCACATTTATGGCCTCACGTACAATACCCACCTTATTTCTGGGGCCCACTTGGCCCATCTCGCAATGTTGGGCCTAAGTTACTATTCAGGCCCAAATCCATATTTCGCAATCACATCAGTTCTTCATGTTAGGTTTCACTTGGTAGATTCATATTTAAGAGAACTACTCTGTAGAAGTTTATTTTTGATCCTTGAGATGTTCATTTTGGGTTTTAGTCCAGTTGGCTTAAGTTGGTCACACACATGTTTCTCTTTTAGACAGTTTACCGATCTTTGTCGTTTTGTAAATGTGAAAGTTTTTTCCATTTGCATGTACCTGTGTGCTCCCAACTTTGTATTTGACTAGATTAGTTGTATATACTCTTTGGTTTTAGCCTTTCAGGCACACTTTTGAGTTTACTTTTATTAGCATACATATCAATCAGTGATGTTGTTTTATGGTTGAGTTGGTGTTTTTAATTTCACGCTCTTCTTCTTCGTCTTTTTGCCTGGGGAGAGAAGGGTTGGGGTTGTGATGGGTTTATTATATTTTTTTTCACTACTCACACCCACACAGAAGCGCCTAGGAAATCCTAGGGAGAGAAAGCCTTCCCTCTAACTTCTGGGGGAGGGGGGGTTCGAACCTATGACCTCCAGGTTGGAAGCCATGAGCTCTGGCCACCAGGCCAAAGCCTGACGGTTCATGTTTGTGGGGATAAGGACCAGTTTTCTAGTAAGCTGTAAGTGGAGATGAAAGCATAAATTGTTAACTTTGATTACAACTTGAAATTTTTTTTTTTTTTAATTCGTTATGGGTTGATGGGCTGAAAATAATTTATATGACAATTCTTTTGATCTTGAATAATTAGGCTTCAAAAACTCCATGGCAAAATGATAAAGTGGTAATGGATTGATTGGCTGAAAATAATTTAAAGCCCAAAATGTAATAGGTATAAAATTTTCAAATACAACATCTAACTTGTAAGCCGTCAAGCCCGAGCCCACTCAATGCCCGTTTAAAGCCCGCAAAAGCCCGTTAATTTGAGCCCGCTATGTTGGGCTCTTGAAATTGAAGCCCGCAACTAAATGAGCCCATACCGGACTTTGCCAAAACCCGCAGGCTTTAGGCCCGTACACACCCCTAGCTCTTTGTACAAATAGCTAAGTTTGTGGTTTTTTCAGTTTACCAATTCCCTAGACAAACAAACTCTACCATAGTGAAAAAATATTAGAGATTTATATTTTGGCTTAAGAATGATGTGGCAAAATGAAATTATTAAAAAAGCTCTCAAATGAGCTCTTACCATTGTGGATGCTCTAACAAGAACCTCACATTTTCCTAGAAATGGCATTGAAGTTTGGTAGTGTGGAGAAGAAAGTCGAGTCATTTTGATTTTGGTCAATCATTATGAATATGAATAGAGCACCATAATTTAAGAAACTTCGTACTATTTTACTGAATAGTTACTGCTTATGAGAATAATTAAGGTAAAAGAAGATTCAACATCGGCCCGCCTCTGTAATCATTGCCCTTTCTCCTTTAAGCTTTATTCCTCAAGACTATAGAGTGAAGTGATCAAACCACTACAAATACATGATTATGGTCATGATCTATCTCAGCAACCCCTACTACCACATTTTAGATTTTGTCATTGTTGTTTGGTTGTTGCCGCCATGGGTTCACATGCTTCTCCTCCCCTTCCCAAGGTTAGTACTCCCTCTGTCCCTAAACAAATGTCCAAAAACTTTCAAATTTGCTCTTGATCAAGAACAATTTTTTTTGAAAAATTTCTTGGGCATTCATTTTGGGATGGAGGGAGTATGTGTTTTTGTCAGATGTTTCAGTTAATACTAGTCATAATCTTCTTGAGCTTCTGAATTTAGTATAAATATGCTGTCTGCAGGAAGTTCCTGAAGATGAAAAATGGTTAAATGGACCACCCCGTGAAGCAAAATGGTGGTACTCGACTTTTCACACAGTCACAGCCATGGTTGGTGCTCGTGTTCTCAGCTTGCCTTATGTCATGGCCTACTTAAGATGGTATATATAGCCTCCTCCTCCCTCCCCCCTCTCCTCTCTCTCTCTCTCTCTGTGTTCTTTTGCAGGTTCATTGATCAGGGACAAAATGGTCATTTGTTCTTTTGTTACAGCAATTACATCTCTCGCAATAGTTTTTCTGTGCACTGAACACTTATAAGAGCTCTCTTTTTTCTTATTCAGGGGTCCAGGAGCAGCGATGATGATATTATCTTGGGGCATGACTTTACATACAATGTGGCAGATGATTCAGCTACACGAATGCGTACCTGGGACCCGCTTTGATCGCTTCTTGGACCTCGGTAGATATGCCTTTGGCCCAAAACTTGGGGCCTGGATAGTACTACCGCAACAGCTAATAGTACAAGTTGGTGCCAACATAGTGTTCATGGTTACTGGTGGAACCTGCCTCAAGAAGTTTGCAGAGATGGCGTGCATTAATTGCAGCCACATTAGAGAATCGTACTGGATAATTATCTTTGGTTCTTCCCAGTTTCTCCTCTCTCAACTCCCTGATTTTAATTCTGTTTCTGCTATTTCTCTAGCAGCAGCTGCCATGTCTCTAAGGTAAAACTTTCATGCTTCTTCCACTTGTTATTTTTTCCTCTGTCCTTCAACGAGCATCCATTTTTTACTCTGAGGAAATTTAAAAAAATTGACTTTTAAGCATTTTAGTAGCAATTATACACAAGTATCTGACGCCCAATCACCTGTGACAATGACCGAGCTAGAGAGAAAGTTCACGAGAAAATATAGTTTCTGTGTTCATTCATAAAAACTGAAGAACTGCCTACTCCCATGACTCCTAAAAAAATTGTTTACAACTACCATACGACCCAGAAACCCTAAACTAAAAATAAAAATAAGAAAATAAAACAAAACAAATCAAAAAATATGAAATAAAAAATTTCAAAACAGTAAGTTGACGTTGTCGCTCCTTAAACTACCCTGGATGGCTAAGATCACGTCTTGCCACCGCAGAGTTGTAACTTGATATCCTGACCACATTTTGCAAGTCGTGCGCGAAATTCAAGGCATTCTAAGACCGATACCTTTTGGACCAAATTGCCTTTCATCAGAACCCGTACTAACCTCTCTTGAATTAAATTTTTATTGCAGTTATTCAACTATAGCTTGGGCAGGATCATTGAGCCACGGCAGGCTAGATAACGTAAGCTACACCTACAAGAGTAAAAGCGGAGCTGATGCTCTTTTTCGGGTTTTTAACGCCTTAGGTCAGATATCATTTGCATACGCCGGCCATGCAGTGGCCCTTGAAATTCAGGCAACCATTCCCTCCACACCGGAGAAGCCATCTAGGATACCAATGTGGAAAGGTGCACTCGGAGCCTATGTTATCAATGCGTGCTGCTATTTTCCGGTTGCGTTTATAGGGTACTGGGCCTTTGGGAATGAAGTTAAAGACAATGTTTTAGTCACTCTGGAAAGACCCTCTTGGCTCATTGCTGCTGCCAACTTGATGGTTGTTGTCCATGTCCTTGGTAGCTATCAGGTTAAAAAACTAACAAACTTTCCTTCCGTTTTACTGATTTTTCCAGTTCTTAACAATCTAAACGGATATTCTTGTACAAACACATACATCAAACATGGAAAATCTTATTATAAGAGATTCTTGCAGGTATTTGCAATGCCCGTGTTTGGTTTACTTGAGCAATCAGTGATGAAAAAATTTCACATTCCACCAGGAATCCTCCTCAGACTCCTTGTTCGTTCTGCTTATGTTGGTGAGAGTCCTTGTTCTTAAAAAACACACACAGCACACACATCCTGTAATGATTCCCCCCCCCCCCCTCATGAATGTTGCAGCCTTCACATTGTTCGTTGGTGTATCCCTCCCGTTCTTTGGTGATCTTCTTGGTTTTTTTGGTGGATTTGGCTTCGCACCCACCTCTTATTTTGTAAGTCCGGCCCTCTCCTTATCTTTTGTTTCGTTGTATTAACCGAATACATAATCTTTAATCAAGAAAAAAAAAACTTATTTATATATGCTGGAAAAATGATGCAGCTCCCTAGCATAATATGGCTCATAGTCAAGAAACCAAAGAGATACAGTATTTCATGGCTTATTAATTGGGTAAGTAAGCTTATAATCTCTGTTTCTGCTTACGATTTGGACAATACTAGAGAAAATGAGCTAATAAAGGATACAAAAATCGACGTTTTTCAGGTTGGGATATTCATTGGAGCGTTCATAATGCTGGCGTCTACCATTGGCGGATTGAGGAATATCATTGCAGACTCCTCAACGTACTCGTTCTACGCCTGAATTGTCTTTTAGTTTTTGAATGTAATCTTCTATGGAGGATTAGTTACAGATATAATTGAAATATTGAATAGATTATGCTAATAATGTTGAGAATGAATTTGTCATTTGAGAAAAGGAAATTAAGATGGAGCTTCAACTTAGCTTGTTGGTCCAAACCATGCAAGTTTGCACATTGTTGACATAAGAAATTTTCAATATAATTTTCTGTTTTCACACCCACCCATGTTTCCACAAAAGATTAACAAATCATACATAAAACCAAATCTGTTTTTAGTTGACATTCAGTAGTTACGCACTTACACCCTTCGTTTTCCGAGTTGTATGATCAATATTAGTTGGATTATATGCGTAGCCCTTTGATCACATAGATAATCTTAACTGCATTATTACGCGAGAATATAAATAAAAATAAAAAATAAAATTAGGACAATAATAGACTTTTATTCGAGGACCTATAGACTTGTAGACTTTTATTCGAGGGCAAGTTCTAATAAACTTTATTTGATATATAATATTTAAATAATAGACTTTCCCTGGTTAAGAGACACAAGAATTTTTTAAAGTCTTCTTTTATTTTTTATTTTTTATAAAGCTTTAGTTAAATAGACATTTTTCGTAAAAAGATGAGCTAGTGGAATGATAAGTTTTAACAACTAACATGAACACTTGAGTCAATTTAAGACATTTTCCGGCCAATTTGCTCCACCTACAAATTATGTCTTTTTCAGTCAATCTTATCATGGGCTTTTCACAACTAACATGTACACTTGAGTCAATTTAAGAAACTGCAACTGTACATTGCAAAAATGATAAAAGAAATATTCAAAATACTGACGGAGGATGATAATGAAGGATCAATGTAAACATAAAATATGTTGTTCATTCCAAAAGGTTGTAGTGAGTGCATGTGTGTGATTGGATTTTTTGGTGTGAAAATGGAAAATAGAAAGAGTTTCTCTCCTCTTGACTATATATGTTGGCTCTCTTTGAAAACCAGAGAAATAAATGTAATCACATTAGAAACTTCAATTGTTGGAATCTTGAAATAATGGGTAGGATTCAGGAGATTATCGTATGATTTTCAATTTTGCTTGATTAAAAAAAAAGTCTTCGACATGTAAACATAAAATATTTTGTTCATTCCAAAATAAGTACTCCAATCTTATATTAAATTGCAAATTTTTTATTTTAGGCGTTGCACTAAAAATCACACTCAAAATGAAATATATCTCTCTATATATGTGTGTGTGTGTGTGTCAAATAATTTAATAAAATATCAAAAATAGAGGTTATAAAAGACTAAACACAACTCCGAAATTAACAAAAACAACTGTAAACTTAACAAATATGTCAAATAATCTCATAAAATAGCAAAAATAGAGATTATAAAAGACTAAAAAAACTGTAAAACTTAACTAAGAGTAATTGTGAACTTAACATATGTCAAACAATCTCATAAAATAGCAAAAATAAAGGCAATAAAAGACTAAAAAAACTGTTAACTTAACATATATGTCAAATAATTTCATAAAATTGCAAAAATATAGGCAATAAAATACCAAAAAGAATTGTGAACTTAAATAAAAACAACTGTGAACTTATGTCAAATAATTACATAAAATTGCAAAAGTAGATGCAATAAAATACTAAAAACAACTGTGAACTTAATTAAAAACAAATGTGAATTAAGTAAATGGTAATCATTTTCATGTAGAAATTATTAATTTATCTAAAACAACTATGATCTTGTAGCAACTGTGAACTTATCAAATTTTCTCCGGATTATATGTTGATGATAATAGTTTGAATCGTATTGACGATACAAAAATAACAGTGGTTTCAGATTTTTATTTTTTTTACTTCTAGATCTTAAGATATTTCATATTAAAGTTTTGAGGGGAAAAAAAGAGAGAGAGAAGAAGAAGGAAAGAAAAAGCGCAGAAAGGCCGAATGTAGGTACATCCACGTCATTTTCCTCAAAATGCAGGAATAAAAAAGAAAATTTTGAAAGAAAAAAACTCGCAATTCCATTTGGCTAGCTTGAACGGATAAAGGTCAAACTCGCTATACCATTTAACGAGTTTTAAAAAAATGGACATTTTGACAAATAGTTTAGAAGGGTTGTTATTTTGGGAATTATATTTTTTAACGGGAATTTGCCCCATAAGTTCCTTTTGGAACAAATCATTTCCCATTAAGTTCCTCGTTGTATTAAAATTTAATTACTATTTAATTTATGTGTTTCAGATGAATCAACATGAACAACAACCCTTTATTTTTCCTGGGCCAATCGATCCACATGTATTGACTTCTCAAGAGACACATAGATCTAACTATATTTGGGATGGACAACAGTTAACCAATTTAAGACCTAGGCGTGGCACAGTGCTTCAAGCTAGAGTTGATTGGAGGATAGAAAATAAGCTTATAAATGTTGGATTTTATGGAGTGTATTTATTAGGTCATTTACAATGTGATTGGCACTTGATTGAGGCTTTGATTGAGAGATGGCGTCCAGAGACCCACACCTTTCACTTACCTGTAGGGGAGATGACCATCACCTTAGAGGATATTGGTATGTTGTGTGGGCTTCCTGTAGACAGATTGGCTATGACTAATTTAGAAACTAGTAGGAGAAATGGGGAATGGGTTGAGATTGTTGAGGAGTTATTTGGGGTTACAATATCTCCCGCAGACATCAAAAAAGGTGGAATGGTGTCTATGAGATGGGTTCTAGATCACTTCCCTCTTTTCGATCAGCTTCCCAATAATGCATCCGAGTATATGATTGAGACATATACGCGAGCCTATATTTTTCTGTTATTGGGGTCATACATTATGCCCGACTCGTTTGATAACCTAGTGAAGTTGATGCACCTCTCACTTCTTAGGGAAATAAATAATATTGGTGAGTACAGTTGGGGTAGTACAGCGTTGGCCTTCTTGTATAGGGAGATGTGTGTAGCATCTCAGCACGATTCGAAAGGGTGTGGTGGCTTCTTGACCATTGTACAGGTATGTCAATTATATTTGATTACATTATGCTAGTGGACTTAATCTGTTTTGTACGAAATGACAATTTTTTTATAGCTTTGGGCATGGGAGAGGTTGTGTACACAACCTAGGAGACATACAGAAATAACACTTAATGGGACATTACCAGTGGGTTGCAGATATATTTCAATTATTTCATTTTATAAATGATCTGTTTTGTATTTTATCACTTTTTACTCATTATTTTTTATGTCAATTGTTTCATATGTAGGTGGAAGGGTCCATTGTCGTATACTTCTGTGACTCCCCATAACCTGCAAGGCTACCGAGACCAATTGTCATATATGAACGAGGATCAAGTTGTGTGGCAGCCATACAACGGTGTGATAGCTCCGAATTACTGTCTTCAGGGGCAAGCTATATGGAGGGCGAAGGTGCCCCTCATCTGCTTTGAGAGGGTTGAATGGCACTTTCCAGATCGCATAATGCGACAGTTTGGGATGGTTCAAGATGTGCCTGATGACTGCGACACTAGTTTGGACCTGCATCGGATTAGTCGGCGAGGTCGGTCAGCCATTAACTGGATGCAAGAACATGGTCCGCACATAGAAACGTGGAATGAACGAGCGATTAATGTGGTTGATGGAGAGTATGGTGAAGTGGATATGAGTTACCGTCATCCCTATATGAGATGGTATAGGAGTATTACTCGATCGTTCATCCAGAATTCGTCTCATGTGGAGGGACTAGGGTTCAGGCCACGTGCAACTAGTTTTGAGGATGTGGTAAGTTATATATTACATACATGCTTTTACAAAAAAAAAATTACCATTTTTTTCCGTATTAATTAATTTAGTTAATTGTTGCGAATGTATTCAAAGTCTTCAAGTGGAGCACATATACAACGAGAATGCCACATCCTTGAAAGAAGCTGGCAATTACAACCGTCAATATATCAAAAACACATTGACGGCTATTAGGGAGCGAGGCATTTGGAAGCCCAAGCTCCCCTCCAACTATTGATCATCTTGCTAAAGAGGAGCCGACAGAGGCAAAATCGGGTTCGTAGACGTGACCGATACAGTTTGGAGGATGAGCCAGAGATGGAGGATCAATACGATGAGATGAATCAATTTGGCTTCACTCCGACAGGACCGGGTAATTCTTTTACAGAATTGATGAATCAGTTTGGTTTCACGCAACCGCCTGAGATCCCTTCTTCTAGCAATTATACTCAGACTCTGACGGGCATTCGGGATTCGGGATTTAGGCCTAGTTTTCATTTGCCTCGTGTGCATTTTTCAGAAAATCCATCTGGATCATCCTCATCGTCATCTCAACAATCTAGATCAGGTGGTCGTCATGTACCGAGGAGAGGGAGTAGGATTCGCAATCCTCCTCTAGAATTTACCCCGTCTGATTATCCTTGACGGGTATCCTACGTGTCCGGGATGTGGTCAATTTTCTCTCATACTTATTCTTTTATTATTGTTAGTTTTATTCCATGAAAGCTTGCAGTGGACCGATATATATATAGACGTGTCCAAACGGTTATAACCGGGGTTAACGTTTACGTTAAGTTTTGTACTCTATATGTCTTTTTTTTAATAAAGATTACTATTTGAAAACTAACTGAAAATTCTGAAAAACTAACTGGAAAACGTTAAAAAGCTGACTGGAAATTCTAAAAAACTAACTGGAATTCTGAAAAACTAACTGAAAACGTTAAAAAACTGATGGAAATTCTAAAAACTAGCTCGAAAACGCTAAAAAATTGATTGGAATTTCAAAAAAGTGGAACGGACAAGAGAGCGATCACTCCATAAATATCGGGCGATCGTGCCTACTGTAATCCGATATTGATAATTTCGGATTTTTTTTTTAATTGGAAAAACAATATGCAGAGGTCAAGCGATCACCCCAATAATACGAGCGGTCACCCTCTTTTTACAGAGAAAAGGCGCGATCGCTCCCTAAATACCGGGCGATCGCTCCCTAAATACCGGGCGATCGCTCCCTATGCGGATTTTCCAAGAACGCAGTTTTATCAAAAAATCCTCCCCTCTCAAACAAAAAACCCTTCTCTATCCTCTCACCCAGCCGCCCACTTCTCTCTCTCCCTCTCTCTAAAATTTCATCCCTCAAATCTCAAAATCAATCACTTTCAACCACAAAATCAACCAACCAACCAGTTTCAAAACTTCATTTAAGGCTAAGACGTGTATTTGGAAGAGGCAAAGGGTGAGCATTTGATTTTGAAGGCAAAAATTCCAGCCAAATTCCGATCAAATTCCGGCCACTCCCAAGTAAGCTTCAAATCTGTATTTTTGAGTTTTGATTTACTATTATAATGCCGCCGAAAAGAGCACAAAACACTACCACCCCTCCCATCGGTCCCCCGTTTGATGGAACTAAATTTGTTGGGTATAAAGCTCAACAATTCTTTGAGCTATACGAATCCAAGTCCTTCAACCCGGAGAGGGAATTTGATTTTGAAGGCTTGTATGTCGACAACTATGTTAACCAATACAAATGGGAAAAGTTGGGGAGTAAGCCCACAAACTTTGGATGCGGGCTTTTAGTAAAAGAATTTTATGTCAATGTTTTTTAAATGGGGAACACGGGGATGTCGTCTGTGCGGGGAGTGCAGGTAAACTACTCCAAGGAGGTGATTAATCATTATTACGGGTTTGACTCTGACATGGAAGAGGATGGGTGTGAATATACGAAAGAGATGGAGAGGATTGAGAAGAATCATAAGGAGAATCTGCATGTGCTAGCTCCGACTTTCGGGGAAATTGACCCGAACTCTGTGAAGAAGGGTGTAATTATGAAGGCCCGGGACATGGACGATTGGATGAAGGTGATTCATAGATTTATTTGTGAGAGGATCCTCCCCTCCTCGCATTTTAATGAGGTGAATTGAAGGCGTGCATTTCTGATGCACATGATTGTTCAAGGAAAAAAAATTGAGTTCGGGAAAATAATCTGTAATGAAATATGGCACACAGCTAAGGGTATGGCCAATACCAACTACAATTTCCCGTTGTTGATCACATCCCTGATAACGAGAGCGGGATTGAACGTCAGGTTAGTGAACAAGGACATTAAAACAGGTCCTAAGATCAACAAGTTCACCCTTACCACCAAATGTCAGAATGAAAAGAGAGGTGCGAGAGGTGCGGGGTCATCTAAGGGACGTCAGGTTGAAGATGATGATGATGAGGAGGAGGAGGATGAGGATGAGGATGAGGATGAGGCTGAAGAATGGCGAGCAGACCCGATCGAGGGTGTTTATTTTCTGTCACAGCAGGTTGGCTCCCTGGAGAGTCAGATGGGACAGCTATCCACCCGCGTGGATGCGGAGATTGAGGCGGCCCAGGCTTGGAAGGCACATCAGACTTTTCAATTAGAGGAGCAGACTCGGTTGCTCCAGATTCTACTGCGACAGATGCCACCAGCACCGGGAAGTGGCTCGAGTGGCTCGAGCCATGTTGGCCCGTATTGAATAGTTTCATAGTTTGTTTTCAAGTTTTAAATTTCTTTGCAATTTCAATTTAGTGAATCTGTTTGTTAAATTTTGAAACTCGTTGTTAATTTCTTTGTTTGTGGTTAATTACTTCTTTAATTATTCGAATCTTGATGTAATTATACGTATGCTATGATTTCTGCGAGTTCTAAACATTTATTCTTGTTTGATTATACTTTTTTATTTATTAGCCAAAAGAAAGTTCAAAATGGTCCTATTTTGGATTGGAGAAAATACTTATATCCACTTGTGCTAGTAAATTATATAGAAGCAAATATTTCATAAACAAAATTAAATATTTATTTAGAAAAAAAAAAAGATATAACTGTAAATATACGTTCAAATCCGGCACTGCCAATGTCGATCTTATCTTAACTTACAAATCTGGCACTGCCAATGCCGAATTTATCAAATCTGAATTTCCCCTTTAAAAGAAAGAATCAGTTTCATTATAGCATGCTTCATACAAAACCCAAAAATGGATCCTAGTCTCCCCCGCCATTCCAATCAACGTCCTCATTCCTCCGACCAAACATCTGCCCCTCAACCCTCTCACCACTCTCAAATAAATCTCTCTCAACCCTCTTCAGAGCGTCTGATTCCTGGTCCCGCTGGTCTAGTGCAGGCCGCGATGCGCAAGAAAAACCTCGATCGTCAGAGCGTTTCCTCTCAGGAACCTCTGATTCCGACCCAAGAGTATGTTTGGAGAGCAATTGAAGATCCCGTGGAGGATAAAGATTTCCAACGCAGTCCTTGGCTCTCCGCACTTGAACTGCTCAATGGCGATGGTATGATTCCTGCTACCCCTATGAATACTATCAAGGGTGGATGTATCAATTTTGATAGGATTAATGTTGTTATTGCTGTTGTCAAGACCATCACACGAAATGAATTTGGTGACGCTATGGTGACTTTGAAGGTTAGCATATGAGTTTTGTATGTTTTCTAGCATAATTAGTATGTGTCTTATCTTACTAATTAAGGTAAAATTACGGGAACAATAGGTGCTTCAATTCATCATAAGGTACTTACTGAGAGTGAGTTCGCGAATGACATATCTGTTGGTTTTGTTATGATACTTCATCAGGTATGATGTATTAAAAATGCAACAGCTGGAACCTAGTATTAATATTGTCATCTAATCATGTTTTGTAATTTTTAGGTTGTTATTTTCTCCCCCCTCGCGTAAAGCATATTATCTCAACATCACACTCCCCAATGTATTCAAGGTAAAATTGTTAGGATCCTACTACGAGAGAGTGATTGTTCAACAAATGACATTAATTTATTTGCGTTACAGGTATTCCATAAGGATTTCATCCCATCTGATTTTCCATGAAAGGGTTTATCATGTCACCTGGAAGTGGTTACTAAATATTTTGTTTGATTAAGGTAATAGTTGTTGAACTTGTATTTTCTATCCTATGTGATCGGGATGTGATCACTAATTCGAACTATTTGTTTTAATGTTATTTCAGTTTTTTATAAATTATTTGCTACAATATGATACATTTATAATGCGAGACGAAGGAACAACACTTTAACCCAAAATAATTAATCTCATCCAAACTTCAACTTAGTCAACAACATATAGTCAAAAAACGTACGCCTTCTTTTTCTATGGGGTGCGGTCGCCCTCTTACAGGTGCGATCGCTCCTCTTAATGGCGCGATCGCCCCTTTTTTCCAGTGACTTCGCGTGATCGCACACATGAAACCGCGCGATCTCCCCATTTGTATGAAATACGGACATTGACATTGCCCAAATCGACTCCTCTAATTCTACTAAAATACCAAAACAACACTCGTTTTGGCCCATTTGGTCGTTTCAAGTTCCACAACTACAACTATATTTGATGACATATTCCACCAAAAGTTGAATTTATTACAAGTTCAATACATTACAAGTTCGAATAAAACAACAATACTTAAAAGTTCAAGTACTTAAATTAAGAACTATAAATACAAATAACAATTAACTCTTACTGCCTAAGAGTTGAACACCTCCTTCGCGTGTGACCTTCTACCTTGCAAATCCCACAACAATTCTTTTTTTTTTTTGCAACTTGCCAATCTATAGAGTTTCTAAGTCGCCTTGACTTTGGTCTCCCTTGCTTTTGGTCACGTCGATAGTCCGGGTTAGGGTAAAAACGTGGGACAATATGATCTACATTCCAATAGGCCTCATCGTGGATTGGATGAAAAGAGCAACTCCACGTCTTATAGTACGAGCCAAGGTTGTAAAAAGGATGAATATAACTCATACCATCGACACTTTGCGTTTTGAAACACGCAAGAACATGTGAACAAAGGTAATGATATTGCATCCATTTGCCGCGAAGTGCATGTTCGATCATCCAAATCTCACAACTTGAATGTGTCCACCTTTGTCATGCCATGTAGCCACACAGTCGTCCTTTATAAACGCCCACGAGACGTAGTATTAAACCTTGTGACGTGATGATACCCAGCCTTAGTCAAGTTGTATCGGTATCTTCGATTGATTCTCTCACTGAATTGTAGCGTGGCATTTGGTGGTGGGATGCCATTAGGATCTCCCCCTAAAGCACTAATTGCTTTAGTGAGTATTTCTTGAAAGTATGCCACACCTATAGAATGAGGTCTCAACAACTGCTGTCCCCTGGGCTCCTTTCATAACGCTATTAAAAACTTCAGACAAATTAGTAGTCTTAATGCCGTACCTATATCCACCATCGTGAGCCATTGTCCACTTTCTAGCATCCAAGTACTCAAACCATTTAGTTGCCTCAGGGTTGATGATATGAATTTGCCTCAGATAGCATTTAAGCTTTCTATCTTGGGTGGTGCTAACAGCACGCCAAAAAATATCTTTCAATCCAACGCCCTTGTGAGCTTTAAGAAAATTAGCTCGCAAGTGCAACATGCACCATCTGTATATAACATTTCGTGGCCAGTTGGCATTGTCTCCAACCGTGGAAAGGATGCCATTATGCCGATCAGATATCAAGCAAACTTCACGATCCTTAACAATATGTTTGCAAAGAAGATGCAGAAACCAACACCAGTTTCGGTAGTCCTCTTTTTCAACAATAGCGAATGCGAGAGGAAGTAGACTATCATTTGCGTCAACACCCATGGCAATAAGAATAACCCCTCTATATCTTCCATGCAGGAATGTGCCATCAACGAAATAACGGGATGACAATGAGAGAATGCTTCCACACGCGTGCGAAATGCCCAGAACACACGATCAAACATGTCTAAAGCAGGGAGGAGGATCGGAATGCTCACTGATGGTTCCAGGGTTCCACTTTTGGATGGCTGCTAACAAACGTGGCAATCTTATGTAAGATTCTTCCCAGTCTCCAAATGCCTCTGCAATAGCTTTTTGTTTGCCACACCATGCCTTTCTATATGAAACTTCTTTCCCATGGGCTTTTTTTATCTCCGCCTTCACTATTGCAATCTTCAACTCGGGATCAGCCTTAACTAGTTCCAAAACTTCTTGCCCTATGAACTTAGCATCTAGGTTTTGATGATCTTGGCTAATTTCTGTTCCCAAGCAAGAATGAGAACCCTTGTATTTGGTAACTTCCCAATACCCGACATTCTTCAAACTCACATTTACATAAAAATTGCACGAAAAATCTTTCGCCAAACACTCAATAGTCCACTTTCGGGTTTCGCTTCGTTTTACCTTGAAGTGCAGATTTTTTTTAATATGAAACAACTTCATTTTATATTGCACCTCTGTCTTTTTTGAAAAGCGAATACCTTTGGCAATTTCATCATGTTCTACATTCCATTCAGCAAAGTTATAATGGTTATCATCATACATCTCTGATCCTTCTCCAATATCACGATAAAATTGATACCCGACTCTCTCATGCACATGATGTTGTGGTTCTTCGTAAGCAACCAAATGTAACCCCAAATCTTCCCTCACCCCAGCTTCACCCTCATTCTCGCTATCATCGGTAGGACTACTGCAATCATCCATTGTCACGATCTTCATTTAGAAGCAACCCAATATTTTCTTCATAATCTGAATCATTATCATCATCTTTATACAATTCCTCACCCTCACCCCCTCCCTCTTCCTCCCCCTCTTGCTCTTGCTCTTCCTCTCCCTCTTCCTCTTCCTCTTCCTCTTCCTCTTCCTCTTCCTCTTCCACATATGTTTGTGCACTTGTTCCAGCATCCCTCTGACTATAGAAGCTTAAAGAACCCATCCGAAAGGTATCCATGTCATTAACATACTCATTTTGTAATGGCTCCTTATGGGTTTCAAACTCCTCAACATTCACATTATCAACTAAATTCATCTTAACATACAATTGTAAGCTACTAAACCCACCAAACTGAGCAGAAACATCAAACATGACTTTCATACCTATATCATTGTCGATTACGAATGGAATGTAATTTGCAATCCCGGGAGCGACAAGATGAAGATATCTACATGTAACTTGCAACGGAACAATAGCTCGATCTACCCCAATTTTCTTAGCTAACTTTTTAATCAACATCTTGTAACTCCACCGAGTTTTTAGCCCTAAGTGCACATTTTGGTCCCCTTTCAAAATGTTCACCTTTAAACGGGTGTTCATCATCTCCTCCCCAATAACACATGAAAACAAGTGGAACTCCAGCCATATTTATTCCTAAAAATTGAAAAAAAAAATTATCAAAAACCTAATTTAACAATATCACTACATTTACAAAAAAAAACAAATAAATACTAATTTTGAATTTCAAACAAAAATTAAGAGGGATTAAAATGTACCTTCTTTTTTTGGATCTTCTTATGCTCACTTCTTTGAATTTTTCGGCTTTTTTTTTATAAAAATCCACCACCTCCCTTCTCTTCTCCTTGAACTTCTTAATCAACTTCTTAAATTTTCAGATTTTTTTGGAAAAAATCCACCTCCTCTCCTCTTCTTCTTCCTTCTTTTTTTCTTCTTCTTCACTGACGTTGGTTTTTGCGTGGGTTGTTTACAGAGTTGCTGGGGGAAAGCAAATCCGGAATTAGCATTTCCGGATTTGAATTTTCCAAAAAAATAATTTACTTAATTCAGTATTAAAAAAATAAAAAAATAAGGCATCCGAAATTACCAATACCAGATTACATTAGGCGCGATCGCCCCCATAAAACCGCGATCGCTCTCTATTTTTTTTCAGAAAATATTAATTTGCTAAAATCAGTTTTCTTAAAAAAAAAAAAAAGGAAATCCGAAATTGGTAACGCCGGATTACATTAGGCGCGATCGCTCTCTATTTACAGAAATATTATTTTGTAAAATTCAGTTTTGAAAAAAAAAAAAGCAATTCCGGATTACATTATTCCGGAATTACCAATTCCGGAATTGGTAGTAAAAATGCTATTTTGGTACTTAAATTTTTTATAATGTTATTTTGGTAAATAACTTTTTAAAAAGCAATATTTTGAAAAAAAAAATCGATTATTGAAATTGCACTGTGCCTGATATTGAGGGTAATTTACTTATAGAGTTGGATGGCCCCACCAATACCATACATGGCTCATCTCCTGGTGAGAAGCCATATATCCCTATGGCTATATATAATAGGATAGGAGTGTAGGAGTCAATATTCCTCTACAATATGGTCTGATGTTGTTGGGAGAAAGTAATTTCACTTTACCAAGATAAATAAAAAGAAAGCGAAGGTTAACCATTCTTTTTATTATTCCTCAAATATCTATATCTATATATATATAATAACAAAGAAGCCTAAGATTCTCCCTCAAAAATGTCAACATCAAAAGGTAAAATAGTCCACATAGTATTTCATTAAGGGCAACCAAGTCTTTCAGCTTTAGGGCAAAATAGTTTGTGCAATAAACGCACCGACAGAGGCGCGTGTGCAGGCAGATTTCCTTTTTTTTTTTTAATTGCGAGTTTAGCCGATCACAGGAATCGGTTGTGACAAGGATCGGTAAATCAAGGGTCGGTAAATCATTGATATGGTGACCGACAAATAATAAGTGGATGACGAATCCAAACCAGGCCACAACCCACAACCGATCCAAACAAACCAAGGCCACAATCGATCAGCCAAAACCGATCCAAACACAAACCAAGTCACAATCGGTCCAACACAAACCAAGGCACAATCGGTCAAACACAAACTAAGGCTGCAAGGCACAATCGGTCAGTGAAAAATCAAACGGTCAAACACAAACTAATCGGTCAGCAAACAAATCAAATAAAAAAATTAAAGTAAAAACTCCGACTCACTTTAAATTACAAAATAATTATTATTACTAAAGAAAACTAAATAAAAATATTATTTTTTCCATCTCAAATAAATACTTTAAAAAATACTCCCTCCGTCCCATTAGTAATGGGAATTTTACTGTAGATACGGGAATTAAGGAAAAGTGAATTATAGTGGAGGAAATAGTGAATTATAATGGTGTTGTGAGTATTAAAATAATGTAGGAGAGAGAATGAGTGGAGGGAATAGTAAAGATTCCTTTCCATTTTAGGAAGTTTGTGGTTTGTAATGGGACGACCAAAAAGGAAAGTTTGTGGTTTGTAATGGGACGGAGGGAGTATACTTTTTTAAAAAATTATAATATTCATTTCAAAAATAAATATTACTTTCGACTCAAAATGAATAACCAAAAAATAATACTACATTTTTGTCCAAAACTGAACATTACTTTCTTCATCCCAATGAATATTTAAAAAAATTATATTGCTTCATTTGCCTCAAAAATTAATATTTGTAATGTTAGTGTCTTCGTTTCAATATAGAGACTATTTTCATTTGATTTGAATACAGTAATACATTATAAATTGGTAATGATATTAGTCAAGCATTACTTCAGCAATCAGCCATCCCAATATTAGGATCGGTGATGGATGCTAAAATGGTCATGAGAATTGATTCCGATAGAGGCTTGAACGGTCACATAAACTTGGGTAGTAATAGGGACGAGATCGGTTAAAGGAACATGAATGTCACCTGTTGAAGGGGCTTAGATGAATGTCACCTATTTTTTTAATTTTTTGTAATTAGATTTTTAAGTCATCGTTGCAAGCTGTTTTCCAATTTCCACTTTATAGTCTATTATTACTCCACAATTGGTCACTGACCGAACTAGCGGTTTCTACTCATTTTCCACTTTAATCAATTTCCTGTGGAGGCTCCTCCTTAGCGTCATCGGTCAGCAAGCTTTAAGATTACACTGATTTTTCATAATTATTTTTAATTCTGTTAAAAAAATAAATTAAATCTAATTTAAAAAAAAACGGTTAACGGGTTCAGTTTTGATTAAAGTATTTATTTGGATTAAAAAATGTAGTATTATTTTTTTATTATTCATTTTGAGTCGAAAGTAATATTTATTTTTGAAATGAATAATATATTTTTTTATAAAAGTATATTTTTAAAAGTATTTATTTGAGATGGAAAAAAATAATATTTCTATTTAGTTTTCTTTATTAATAATTATTATTTTGTAATTTAAAGTGAGACGGAGTTTGTATCTTTAGTTTGGTTTGAATCGGTTGTGTTTGATTTGGATCGGTTGTGGACAGAAGAGCAGAAGAATTGGTACTAGATATCTCATCTATGTTATCTCGGTTACCCATCATTAATGTCTGCAAAATATAAAGGAAAGAAGTAAACCACATCGGTTACCCATCATTAATCTCGGTTTGGATCGGTTGTGGCCTGCGGTAATTTAAACTCGCTACACAGTGTAGCGAGTTCAAATTTTAGTTTTTTTTAATAGCATAAATTAAAATAAAATTGATAATAAATAAATTTATACGTGAGTTTCAAAAAGTTGATTATTTTGGCAAATAGTTTCAAACGTGGGTTATTTTGGGTTATAATAAATTAATTTATTTTTTTACACCAAAATTCATAATTTTTTTCTTTAAAAATAGAGACTATTTTCATTTGATTTGGACATAGAAAAAAAATTCTCTTTTTTAAATATAAATTTCTTAATTATCTTTTATTAATTTTCCTTTTTAATTTTTTAATATATTTTTAATGAAAATTAATTAAGTGTGAAATATTTTTTTTAATTATAAATCCTAATGATAATAATAATAATATGGTACATTTTGAAGCTATGATTGATAAAGAAAAATCTAGGAAGGATAAGGCATATAAAGGAAGACCGATAAGAAAAAAAAAAAAAAAGTAAAGTTAAAACCTTTGCTGCTGATCGGTAGCTGCTGAGGTTAGACCGGTAGAGACGGAGAGGAAGAAACCGGCTAAGCAAAAGGTTAAGAAATTTGTTATTCATAAGTTCTCCCAACCGATTAAACCTTTATCGGGTTAAGAGAAAGACTACCGATGAAGTTGTTCCACCGGCTGACCCCTAATCAGTTATACCCAAGAAAACTAGGAGCATTATCACATCTTTTTAACGGTTGACTCCTCAACCGGTTCACTCTTATCGGTCACAATATTAGATTTACCTATTTTATAAACATATATCGGTAAGAGTTTAAGACTATTTTAAAAATCTTTTCTTATTGGGCCCAGTTGCATGACCTATCGTGTGACATGTCGGCTTGCTCAACCTATTTGGGTATGAGTGATTTTAGAATTTATAATTTTAAAATGGAATTAAATCAGAAAAAAAAATCTCACATTTTACTTCTAATTTACAATTTTTTTTAAAAAAATCTCACATTTGAAACTAATTTTCAAAATGACCAACTTTAAAATGAAATTATTTGAGAAAAAAATCCAAAATAAATGTTCATCTTTTAAAAATATTTTGAATGAGAAAATGTTGTAAGGAAAACAAGTGGAGAAAATTAATCTTTTATATATTAAATTTTAATTGTTAGAAAAGCTCACTTTGAGTCTTTGACTGTGACCGGTGGTGTAGCGATTTCCATGTGATTAAACTTTACCGGTTTGTCATTAATTAGGGCAATTAAAATCAAAATGTTAGAAAAGCTCACTTTGAGTCTTTGACAGCCATCGGTTGATGCATATATATATATATATATATATATATATATATATATATATATATATATATAAAGTCTTTCACAGCCATCGGTTGATAAAAAAAATAAAAAAAAATATTTATTTAGGTCCAAACAATTGTTCATTCAGTATCTTCGCTACATAATTATTATTTTGTAATTTAAAGTGAGACGGGGTTTGTACCTTTGATTTAATTTAGAATAAGTGAATGAATATGATTTACAGTGATTTACTGGAGAAATTTGCAGCGGGAAGAGATGAATAATAATAACGGCAGGGGTGATGATGATCCGGAGATGGAAGAGGCAACAATAACCCACCTCCCCCAATTCGGACATTAAGACAGAGGATTGCTCCG
The DNA here is from genome assembly GCA_022495995.1 of Adenophora triphylla var. japonica. Lineage (NCBI taxonomy): Eukaryota > Viridiplantae > Streptophyta > Magnoliopsida > Asterales > Campanulaceae > Adenophora > Adenophora triphylla. The sequence continues at coordinate 234,876 of JAFEMH010000974.1, read as the reverse complement.
AACTGGAATGAGCAACTACAAGCAGTACAGTTTCCTGATTTGCCTTCTGGGGTCACTTTTGAGTTGAAGCCAGAGTTATTGAATCATTTGCCCCACTTCAATGGGATGCCAGGGGAAAACCCTAATCAGCACGTGGCGTAATTTATGCAGATATGTGAGAGTATGAAACCAGCTGCACTTCCTCTTGAGCAATTGTTATTGAGAGCATTCTCCTTTACTCTTAAGGATAATGCAAATGCGTGGTATTATCACTTGCCACCGAATAGCATCATGTCTTGACAGCAGCTGAAAGAGGTATTTCTTGATGAGTTCTTTCCTCCAGATCAAATCAATGTAATGAAACGGGATATTAGTAACATGGAACAGCGGTCTGACGAGTCTTTATACGAGTATTATAATCGGTTCTATAAGCTTTGCAGAAGTTGCTTGAATCATGGTTTTGATGATGAGTAGTTAATTGTGTACTTGTATGGGGGATTAACTGAGCATGATAAACGGTTGGTTGATGCTTCTTGTGGAGGTAGTCTTCTGAATAAAACTACCAGGGATGCAGAGAAGTTGATAGAGGAATTGGCCAAGAGCACAAGGACTCATGGAAGAAGGTCTAGTATTAGACAAGTAAGTGCAGCAGGATCGGGTGATAAAACTAGTAAGTTGGAGAATGAGATTGAGAATGTTAAAAGTTTGTTGAAAACGTTGGTTCAGGGTCAACAAGGTTTCAGGGGGCAAACTGCTCAATAATCGCAGGGATACCGGCGGGGTCGGCGGTGTCGTGGCAACCAGTTTAATCGGACAGAGCATCCGGCTGACAAAGAAAGCCACAAGGACAAATTTCATCAAGACTCGTCCCATTATTAGCGCAGAGCATGTCTGCCATGAATGGGAATTTCCAACAGTTTCAGCAGCGGACTGAGTCAAGTATCAGCAATCTAGAGAAGCATACGAGTCAGCTTGCCGATGCAGTTGGGAGGTTGGAGGCTAAGGATTCGGGGAAGTTGCCATCTGGAGCTGAATCAAATCCTAAGCCATCTGTTTGTGCGGTTTATGTGAGGCGGAAGAAGAAAGTTGATGGGCAAATGGTGTTTAGAGCCTGAACAGAAGGTTGAAAAGAGAATTGAGCCAGATTTGGAGGTGGAGAAGGTGGAAGAGAAAATCCCTGAAGAGAAGTATGCTCCACCCGTATTTCCTGTTTATGAGCCAGTCGCACCTTTTCCGAAAGCATTGAAGAGAGACGCCTCAAAGGAGCCTGACAAGCCTGAAAAAACTAATAAAATGATATTTTTAGTATTAAATGACATTTACAAAAATTTGATGGTGCTAACAACTTCCATAATTGAAGGGGGTCAAGTCAAGTGACCCCCTTGCCATCAAGATGGCTTCGCCAGTAAGGTAACTAATAGTATTATGGGACGAAGGGAGTATATTAGTAAACATAATTTTCTCTCTTTTAAATATTGTCTTAGCTTTCAAACTTCTATTTCTTACTATCGTGTCTTACCATCTCTACACTTTTTCATTGTTTTCTCGCCTCACTTTGACGACTCCATACCATGTTTAATGTTAGCCGACCCCAAATCATTTTGAGACTAAAGCTTTGTTGTTGTTGTTGTTGTTGTTTGTATTACAAAGAATAATTTTACTATTCACTACTCCCACACCTCCTCCTTAATCTCCTATTCTAAGATTCCACGTGGCGCTTTATGTGCAATGCTTTGAGAACTAAAACGACTAGTACCAATTTCGATATTCCTAAAATAATAGAGAGAGAAGGATGATCACATTCCGTAGCAGAGTTGGAAGCAGGGAGACAGGGATGATCACGTTCGATGTGAAGATTGTCCAATCTTCTGACTTTTTTCGCTATCTTGAATCTATTATTCAAAAGGATGGAAAATTGGATAGAGATTTGGCACATAGAATTAAAGCGTTGGCTGAAGTGGAAAGTGTCACATGGTTTTTATGTGATCCCTGCATGCCCTATAGATTGAAGGGAAAATTCTATCACACGGCAGTTAGGCCTGCACTGCTATATTGCACTAAGTGTTGAGCCGTGAAACAGTACACGTTCACAAGATGAATGTGGCGGAAATGCGTATAATATGATGGATGAGTGGGCATACAAGAAATGATCAATTGAGGAATGAAGTGATTAGGGAAAAGTAGGCATTGCGTCCATTGAAGATAAGATTAGGGAGAATCGTCTACGGTGGTTTGGTCATATAAGACAGAGATCGAGTGATGCATCGATTAAGAGACTTGAAGAGTGGAGAAGTGATTAAATGGCGAAGGGTAGGAAAAAACCCAAGCAAACTTGGATAAGGGTGATTGAAAATGATATGCATTTAATTGGATTAGATGTAAATATGGCGTTGAAGAGACCGGAGTGGAGGGCAAAAATTCATGTGGGTGATGGAGGTTGACTTATTTTTAAACCTTATATATATATATATATATATATATATATTATACATGTATATTCTTTTAGTATCACTATTTTTTTCTTCTCTTCTTTTCCTTTTCTAAATTTTATTCCTATTTCTTCTTTTAATTTGTCTTTTTTACATCTTTTTTTTCACGATGACATATACGAGGATTCAAGTTAGCCGACCCCAAATTATATTGGGACTAAAGCTTTGTTGTGGGGGGGGGGGGGGAATCACGGAGAAAAGTCTCGTCTACAGCATCAAACAAGTAAACAGAGAGCAGCAGAATTCACGGAAAAGTTGTAATTCTGGCATTACCTTTTCCTTGGCTGTTCCCCCATTCGAATCTGCATCCTATGAACATAATAAATGACAAATTAAAAGAGAGTACAGGGCAATACAATCCACGTCAATAGTACGAAAAGAGACTGACCAGTTCTGCTTCGACTTCGGCTATTTCAGACTCCCTGTTAGGAGAAATAACATCAGAAACCAAGCATATTACCATTTGCTGCGAGGCAAACTAATGTACAAGAAAAGATTGAGAAGAGGGATAATTACCCTTCATGAAATGCATCCCACAAAGACCATAACCCAAATCCAAAGAACAACAAAGTCGCTACATGATGAGTCAATGATCGAGAGATCTGCATTGTATATGAAAATGGAATTAAAACATATTAAAGTGACAAAAAAGAACTTACAAAATGACTCTAGTTGTCTTGTCATAAAGATATATGTATTCACTAGAACCCTATAGTGGCAAGTTCTGGAAACTAATAACTATTCCCTCCGTCTTGGAAAGTTAGTCTCACTTTGAGTTTCATGGTTAACTCAATCAAACTTTAACTATAGTTTTATGAAGCTACTATGTTCACATTTGCCACATATCATGTCCTAAAATGCAGTTGTCATGATAAATGTGATCATGTTTTTTTTTAACCCAGTTCCTAAATTTGTTGAAAACTTAAAAATAGACACTTATTTTGGGAAGGAGGGAGTAGTTTCAGTGCCAGGTAATCCAGAACAAGGCAAAAACCTACAGTTTGTCAGTTTGGCACCACTGCATCAATAATTTCTAACACAAACCCTTCAAATTAAGTCCTTCGGTCACACCAAAGAATACAAACATTTAACAATTGTTCTATAATTTCTATTGTTATTTCGTGAATTACACTAATTATGCAATACTCCCTCCGTCCCAAAATAATCGCATTTGACTTGTCAACGTTTTTAAGAAAAGTGTTTTACTAGTTCAGTCATTACTTGTACAATGGAAAAAATGCAACAAGTATATTTAACCACCAGAAATTATTGGTCTCATAACAATGATTACATTACTCAAACCAGATAATGGTTCTTCCTTGAGCAAAAGTTGTTTAATAATAACTTAAACTACTGTTTTTCTTATCAAGAAGAAATTCTCTTGTCCTCTAAATGATACAATGTCAGGCCCTGTTTGTTACACCAGTTTGGCATTATGCTTACAGTTTTCCTTTAGATCTTAAGTTTTCCTGTGTTGATTGCTTACAGAAATTAATTAACTTGAAGAAAATATGCCCTCTGTAAGTGCACAGATACTTCTAAAAATAATGAACAGTAACCATTTTCTAAATAATTCCAAGAAATTAATCCACAATATACATTGGAAAGTCGATCTAGGACAAGTGGACAAATGGATTACTGTCCAGCACATTGATTATGTTTTAGGTAATAAATCTTCAACTAAAAAGTAAGAATATAATCAGTAGAAACTTATAGAATTTCAAAACGAAAACTATTTTTTTATAAAAAAAAATTGGTCAAAACCCAAGTTAACCAAAACTAATTCTGATTTCCAAATGAGACTACTTTTTGGGGACACAGGTAATAAGTTATATGGATTACACGAGGTGAAAACTGGAAACAGGTTGTATGTGCCACGCAGCATGAATTGTCCATAGATGTAATAAAACGTGTCAATTGTATGTCTTTCTGCCTAACCTCATACGGTGGAAAAAGGATCTATTTTCTTCAGCTATCATCACCAAGAGAATGGTAATCTAGTGAATACTTTGAAGCTCTCCAAGAGAAGATCCAGCGAATTGAGACCTCAAAAAGATTAAAAATTACTCCGTCCCAAAATAAGTGTAGCATTTGACTTGTCAACAAATTTAAGGAGTGTGCTTCACTTGTTTGTACGGTGATTGTACCATGGTAAAAATGCACCAAGGTTGTTTCCTTATTTAGAAATGCGACATTTATTTTAGGACGGACTAAAAGGAAAAGTGCAACATTTATTATGGGACGGAGGACGTAGTAATTTATATCTAAAACATGAGCATCCGCTTATGCGAGATCAGATACCGGCTATATATTGCAGATAATTGAAAGAATGCAACAATGAATTGGAGAAGAGATTATACAAAAAGCATAAAGGAGAATGTAAACTAATGATTTATGCAACACAAACATAAGCATATAATGCACAAACAGACATTGATCCATTGTTGGAATACTTCAGGATGCAGTGGTGTAAATGCTTGTGTTGGGAGCCGATTCTACAACCATGAGCATAACAAGGCTAGTGAAAAGGATAAAGGTAGATATTTTACCAGATTTGGAGCAGCCCAGCCAACAGCAGCAGACAAAATCGTCATAACCTACAATCGGTATATTGTCTTCATAAGGACTCGGAATCAAATCATGAGAAGGGGAGAAAGAGAAAACAGAAGACATACGATAAGGGCTCCCAGGCAGTCGGACAAGACGTATCTCCTTGGGTGGCGCATTGCCAATATCTACAAAGAGTATCACAAAGTCAGATAAATGGATGAAAATATGTGTGTATCTGTACATACATACATAAATACACACGCACACACACACACATATACATATTCAGTACACAGGAATGAAAGTATGGACTTCCTTTGCATAAAACAATGAGAGTTTGAAAGGAAAAAAAAAGACAAAAAAAAGTTTGAAGAATATCATGGGTAGATTTCTAAAGCACCTAATTCCCACTAAGGCTAGCATATGTCATGCAAAAAGGGAAAAGATCTCAGACTTCAACAAGTAGATGTCTGAATAAGATCTTTATGATCTTGTTCAATCTATTCAATCTTTACTCCACATTCTGCCCTTTGTAAGATCAAACGGGAAAGAGTTTCATCTTAGAGATATCTGACAATCACTTTCAGTTACAAGTTAAGCAATATTTGAGCGTTTAATTAACCTCAATGCTTGACGCATTCTACGTTGAACAAATGATCATCTCTAGAGAAGGGCAGTTGGTCCCAAACACCTCTTTAGTTGAGCCACAAGGACTACTTAAGTACCAAATCTTTCCTTGAACAGAACTCTCCTAGACATGTACAATTACAATATCAGCTTGATTGCAACATAATCAATACTCCCTCCGTCCCATAGAGCTTAGGAAGATTCCATTTGGCACGGGAATTAAGGAATATTATTATAGTATTAGGAGAGAGAATGAGTGGAAGAAGTGTTGTGAGTGTGAAAAATTAAATAGGAGAGAGAATGAGTGGAGGGAATAGTAAATTATAATGTGTTGTGAGTATTAAAATAATGTAGGAGAGAGAATGAGTGGAGGGAATAGTAAATTTCTTAAGAGTTATGGGACGCCCAAAATAGAAAGTTTTCTTAAGACTTATGGGACAGAGGGAGTACTTTGTATACTGACTTGTTTCTCACAAACAATCAGATTTCTTCAAATTTTGTGTAAACTGAATTGTTTCTCATAAACAATCAGAAAACAAAAATTTTAATGTTTCAACTTAAACATTCAGGAAATTATAATTCAATGTTTCAACTAAACATCTAACAAAGCTCTTAACACATAAGAACATATAATTCATGCATCGCAACAATTAATAAAATCACATTTAAATTAATTAAGCATGCATAAACAATGAATTAATCTAGCATAGCCCTATAAATTTAATTTCCAAAAATTTACAGCAACCAGATTAAAACAGAAACATATCAGATTATAAACATAATCACAGATTAGCAGTAAAACTGATTCTGCCCAGATTTGACAAAATCAGTCGCGTGACAGATACTTCCAGAAGGCCGGATCCGTCCTGCGACCGGACGAACCCATCTGACTGCCCATGGCCAACTCTGTCGCGTGACTAGAGTGGCCAGACTTGCAGATTTTTCCAAACTTCAATCAATTCCAATCATAAAGCAATTAATCATATAAAACAACCTTTTAACAGATTTAATTCAACATAATCAGAAAACGATTTTTCACATTGTTTCACATAAACAATTAAAATTCTACCGCATACAAAACATGCAAAGAACATATAAACAATTTATATCAATTTTCTAGCATGTTAATTCAAACTTAACCATACGAACCCATGCGCAGCGGAATTAGCATCTAAATAACACAAAACCCAAGAGCCCTAAGATCCGTTCTATACGATTAAATTGAATTCCTATGAGGTAGAATTTACCAACCTTAATTGCTTTCCGATCTTGAGCTATCGAACAATTATAAATGTGATTTTGAATCACAAACTTCGATCTTCAAGACTTGAATCTTCAGATTGCTTGAAGAATTAGAACTCTAGGCCTTGATCGTCGTACGAGGGAAGACCCTCTAGTAGTATCCACACTTTTGAATGAACCAAGAACAATTCTTGAGAATTGCTAGATTCTTAAACCTTAGAAAGAAATTGAGAAACCTTTTGGTGATTTTTCTCTCTTGAAAATTCGGCTGACAAATAGGGTTTACAGACCTCATATTTATACTACGTTAGTATTAGTATTTGTGTCCTAATCGTATTAGGAAACAATCTGTAAACCGCCTCTGTGGCTAGATCTGTCGCGCGACCTCTTGCCACCTCTGGGTAAGATCTGTCGCGCGATGACTCTTGCCAGATCAGGAACTCTCAATTTTCTTCATTTGGTTTAACCAATTCATTCCAGTTGTGTGTGACCTAATAGGATTATATTATGTTGACAATGAGCCCGATCATATCGACCCTCATAAAACATAAGCGAACTCTAGCAAGCCATTATGTCTACCCAATTAATATAACGTAAGAGTTCACGTTTCCAATGGTACACTTCCATTTCTCCCTTTGTCTCACGATGTTATATTGAACACAAGTCATGGTCCACGTCAACTTGTATTTGTTCAATGCTTTCTCGATATTGAGTATAATGATAATCCAATCGTATTGGGGTATGGCCATACACTTTCATCATTATCACTCATCGAGGGGCCCAAGCAAAACATCTCTCTTTCGAGGGACAAATTCCATCTTGACTTATCATCCTTTCCATCATGAATCCGATCATGCCAAAGATAGCCTTTATAAATATCGTGTTAAGATATCGTTTGACTAAAATCAAACATAACTTTCATCGTATGTAAGGTCATGATAATCTCAGGTCTAGGGACTAAATGAAGTGACCATATGAGATTTAATTATGACATTTGACCATGACATAAATCTCATACGGGTCAAGTCCAGTCACTTGTTCACTAACAAGTACCCATAATTTTAATGTGCATCTCTCTGCATATAATCATCATATGATTATCCATTAACAATTATGCTAATTATTCAATTAATAATTAGGAACGGAGATTATTACAATAAAGATGCAAAATATATAATAATCAAATAATAAACTTTCTCTATAATCAAGGATAAAGATGATACATAACGGTTTAAGTTCAACATAACTAAAGCCTAGGGCATTATACCAACAATATCATCTTGGACTAACCTCGTCAATTCGTCCATTATCAAAGCAAAAAGAAAGGGGCTAAGTGTGGAACCTTAATGCACTCCAATCTTTATAGGAAACTCTTCAGTCTTCCCAACACTAGTCTGTACACAAGTACTAACTCCATTATACATGTCCTTGATAATATCAATATATTTATTTGAAACACCCTTCTTTGTTAATGCCCACCAAGGTACCTCTCTTGGCACTTTATCATACGCCTTCTCCAAATCAATGAAAACCATATGCAAATCTTTCCTTTGATCCCGATATTTCTCCATGGTTTGTCTCATAAGATGTATTGCCTCCATAGTCGATCTTCCCGGCATAAACCCAAATTGGTTATCCGAAATATCCACAATTTTTCTCAGCCTTTGTGCAATCACTCTTTTCCAAAGTTTCATAGTATGGCTCATAGTTTTATACCCCGATAGTTGGCACAATCTTGGACATCACATTTGTTCTTATACAAAGGGATCAGAGTACTCTTCCGCCACTCCAATGACATTGTGTTAATTCTCCATATCTTATTAAATAGCGTTGTTAACCAATCTATTCCCCTCTCCCCGAAACATCTCCAAACCTCAATTGGTATACCATCCGGTCATACAGCTTTCTTCAATCTCATCTTTTTCATTGTCATTTCCACTTCACTCTTTTGAATTCTCCGCATAAAATCTCGATTAACCATACTCGAAGAGATATTTAAATCTCCAATATCCTGCTCTTGACCGCCATTGAACAAGGTATCAAAGTACGAACTCCATCTATCTTTTATCTCTTTATCCCCGACTAGAACTCTTTGATCTACATCTTTCACATATTTAACCGTCCCAATATCTCGTGCCCTCTTATCTCTCATATGAGCGATTCTGTATATGTCATTTTCCCCTTCTTTTGTATCCAAGTTATCATAAAGTTTTTGATTCACCTTTGCTCTTGCGTCTCTTACTGCTTTCTTAGCATCTCTTCTAGCTTCTTTAATACTTCTCATAGTTCTCGTCGCTCCTACATTTCCCCACTAATTTGTAGCATTCTCGCTTGCCCTTTATTGCTTGTTTTACTTCCTCGTTCCACCATGATGTGTCCTTACTTGGTGGCCCGTTTCCTCTAGATTCTCCAAGGACTTCTTTCGCCACCTCCTTTATGGTATGTTCCATCTTAGTCCAAGTCGAATTTATATCCATATCCTCCATATTATCCGACCAAATACCGGTATCGACCATCTTAGCTACAAATTTCTGTTGATTCTCCCCTTGAAGTCTCCACCACTTGATTCTAGGGTCTACCTGTGGTTTTCTCTTCCTCGAAATTCTCTTACTTCGAAAATCAAGTACCACCAGTCTATGTTGAGTTGTTGTGCTCTCACCCGGAATAACCTTGCAATCTGTAAAACTCTTTCTACAAGCATTTCTTACTAAGAAGAAGTCAATCTGACTCGCATTACCTCCACTCCTATAGGACACCAAGTGAGATTCTCTCTTCTTGAACCAAGTGTTCATTATACTCAAGTAATATGCCAATGCAAAGTCCAGGATACTATTTCCTACTTCATTCCTCTCCCCAAAACCAAAACCTCCATGTATGCTCTCAAAGTCATGTCGACTAGACCGCGTACCGTTCAGATCACCACCAATCACTAATTTCTCACCACTAGGTACTCGTTGCACCACCTCCTCCAAATCTTTCCAGAACACTTGTTTAATAGATGCATCCAACCCTACTTGTGGTGCATAGGCGGAAATAATAGTTATAATCTCATCACGTATCACCAGTTTAATGCCCATAATTCGATCACTCTTCCTGTACACTTCCACCACATCATTAATATACTCCTTATCAATAATGATACCCACTCCATTTCTACCCTTATCCTTTCCTGAGTACCAAAGCTTAAAACCCCAAGGCGATATTTCTTTTGCTTTCTCTCCAACCCACTTAGTTTCCTGTAGACACATTATGTGAATCTTCCTCCTCCTCATAACTTCCACCACCTCTGATGATCTCCCTGTCAAGGATCCAATGTTCCAAGTTCCAAAGCGCATCCCACTACCTTTACACCTACCATGGACTAGCTTCTTTACCCGCACTCGTCCGCAATGCGGGAACCCTTGTATATTTAACACCACCCCCGGGCGAAGAGATGGCGCGTCGCTTCCGGGCGACGACCTAGCAACCTTTGCATACTTATCACTACACCCACTAAGGCTAGCATATGTCATGCAAAAACGGAAAAGATCTCATACTTCAATAAGCAGATGTCTGAATAAGATCTTTAAGATCTTGTTCAATCTATTCAATCTTTACCTCCACATTCTGCCCTTTGTAAGATCAAGCGGGAAAGAGTTTCATCTTAGAGATATCTGACAATCACTTTCAGTTATTTGAGCGTTTAATTAACCTCAATGCTTGACGCATTCTACGTCGAACAAATGATCATCTCTAGAGAAGGGCAGTTGGTCCCAAACACCTCTTTAATTGACAATTAGGGAGAATTGAAACAACAGAAATGAAGACACCCTTACAAGATTTGTATGATCTCGTACATAGACCATTGTCTTCTAACATCCTTAGATTGCTAGATATGCAAGGAGCAGAGAGAAACGAAATTACAACAGAACAACAATGCCATGCGACAATCTTTGACTAGTCTAATACCATGAAACAGCAGCTCGGGAACATCATGATTAAAGGAAACCAACCAGACAAACAGATTCTTGGGCATATACATAAATGAAGTATAAAGCAATTTAGGCTCCATTATAATTGCCAATATCAAATCTAAACCATGTAAATTAGAAAAGGCAAGTTGCACACAAGCATAAACATAGGGCAAAAAAGTCAACGGGCACTCAATGGTACATTAATGTCGAGCACCAAAATCCAATACTCCCTCCATCCGAAAAGGCACTTTTGGTCAATTCACATTAAGTTTGACCCAAACATTAATGCAAAAAATTCTACAAATTGTTAGATTTGAATTAATGTATGGGTCAAACTTAACCTGAATTGACCGAAAGAGCCTTTTTCAGTTGGGACGGAAGGTGTACAAAACAAGGGTGTATTGGTAACGGCCAACAATTAGTAGTAGTCAAAACATATTTAAGCAAAAGAGCTAATTCAGATAAATGCTGGAGTACAAAGAATATTAAAATTATAAACATGAAGAAACAGAGAAGATCCAACTCACAGCAGCAGCAAAAAATGTCTTGTCACCAATCTCAGAGAGCACAGTCATCGCAAGTGACTTGCTAAACCCCTAAAAATTAAAACCCACCAAAAAAAAAAAAAAAAAGACAAAATCCTGATTATACCCACATGAAAATTGACATCTTTTTCAACAAATATACAATAAAACTCACTTGTACAATTGATAAACTCATTGTTGATCAACTCAGGGAGAAAGATGATTAGGGTTTTGGTGAATCTGAGTCAGGTAATCAGCTGAGTAGCTGCTGATTGTTGCCGAATCTTCGCCCAATTTGTTGAGAAATTGGGATTGACGCTTCAAACAGAGAGGGGAATATGAATTTTGGGAATCTGGGGAATTATATATGGTGGTGGAGACTGTCGAGGGAGGTGGATTTATTCGCAGTATTTTTTGGCGGAATAACAAAGAGAGGCTTATGAACAATAAATCAATTAAGGACTCGTTTGGTAAGCCGATAGGATTAGCATGTGTTAATAGTGTGTTAATAGTGGAGATTATTAATTAGGGGATTAATAACACCACCTTTTTTTGGGGATTAATATGAAGGGATTAGAGGGGATAAGAGTGGATAAGAAGCTTATTCGAGTTATACCCAGGATTATTACTCCCATTGCATTTAGCCTATCAAACATCAAGATTATTGGACTAATAATCATATCCAACTCTAATCAGGCTACCAAACGACCCCTAAGGGCTTCTTTTGTAGTATAGGATTAACATGTACTACCTACCTCCGTCCCAATCTAAATGTCCCAAATAGTTAATTTAAGTTAGTTTGACTTAAACATTAATGTATATCTAATCATTGGGATGGATGTAGTATTAATAATCAGGAGATTATTATTTTAGGGATTAATTATATCATCCTTTTTTGCGATAAATATGAAGGGGATAAGAGATTCAGGTTGTTTGGATTATTACACCGGTTGCATTTAATCTATCAAACATCAAGCTTATTGGACTAATAATCATATCCAACGCTAAAAAGGGCTATCAAACGACCCCTAAGGGTGTGCTACCGAGTTTTTTAGGGAGAGAAAGAAAATTGAAGGAAATTAAAACCTCCCCTAGTGAACCCGAGTTATGAGGAAAAGGGAAGAAAAAAATGTAAAATTATAATTATAACCTTAATTAAATAAAAGAGGAGTATTTATTTGTGAGGGTAAAATAGGAAGAACACAAAAGCTCATTTGAATCATTTCTTTTCCTACCATTTCCCCCCACATTTGGAAGGATTGAATAGGAGGGAAATGAGGCCTCCATTTTCTCCAATTTCCTTCCCTTTCCTTCCTAAAAAAAAACTCGGGAGCACACTTTAGGGAGGAAATCATCATCATTTCCTCCATTTTCCTTCCCTTTCCTTCCAAACTAAAACTCGGGAGCACACCCTAAATCATTTATCCAAATGAATACTACCTTTAATAAATAACATTTTCAAATTTTGCCAATGAGTTCAATAACCATTTTGCCTCTATCATTCTATTTTTCACAGTTGTTTGATTTCACGGTTATTTGATTTCACAATTATAATAAATTGATGTCCTCTCAAAATTATAAAGTGCAATATCTCAAAAACTAGAAATTAAAAAAAAACAATGTGAAACAACTGAATTCGTCAAAATGAATCAAACAAATTTATTCAAGATATCAATCAAATTTTAAAAATAAAAATTCATTTTTCACTTGTAAAAAAATTGAAAAAAAAATCATTTTTCATTTCACAATTGATTTCACAGTTGTCTGATTACACAGTTGTTTGATTTTACAGTTATATGATTAAACAATTGTGTAATTTTTTATTTTTCACTTGTAAAATTATTTCTCAATTGATTTCACAGTTTTATGATTGCACATTTCACAGTTGCGTAGTTTCATAGTTGTGTGATTTCACAGTTATGTAATTTCACAATTATAATAAATTGATATCCTCTCAATTAAATATCTCAAAATCTATAAATCGAAAAAATAATCGAAAAAAAATTGAGAGATTAATTTCTCAATTCTTCACAATTGGTACTTAATTTCCCAATTTTAAAAACTGAGACATTCATTACTCATTTATTTATAATTTAGTATAAAAACTGATAAATTATTCTCTCAGTTTTTCACAATTGGTACTTAATTTCTCAAATTTAAAACTGAGACATTCATTATTCATTTGTTCATAATTAAGTATAAAAAGTGATAAATTTTGTTGGGTTTTATGGGTCCATGCGCAGCGAAATAAGCATCTAAATAACACAAAACCCAAGCCCTAAGATCCGTTCTATACGATTAAATTGAATTCCTATGAGATAGAATTTACCAACCTTTATTGCTTTCCGGTCATGAGCTATCGAACAATTTATCGGTGTGATTTTGAATCACAATCTTCGATCTTCAAAACCTTTGAATCTTCATATTGCTTTGAACAATAGAACTCTAGGCCTTGATCGTCGTACGAGCGAAGACCCTCTAGTAGTATCCACACATTAGAATGAACCAAGAATGGTTCTTGAGAATTGCTAGATTCTTAAACCTATGGAAGAATATTGAGAAACCTTTTGTGAACTTTTCTCTCTTGAAAATTCGGCTAACATATTAGGGTTCTAATTTGCATATTTATACTACCTTAGTATTGGTATTAGTTCCCTAATATTATTAGGAAAGCTTGTCATCAAACGCCTCGGGCCTTAGTATGTCGCACGACCCGGCCACGCCCGTATGGCAAGGTCCGTCGCACGACTCAGGACTCCATATGGCAAGTTCTGTCTCGCGATATATTAAGCCAGTTCAGGAACTCTCAATCATTCTTCCTTTGGTTTAACCAATTCATTCTAGTTGTGTGTGACCCAATAGGATTATATTATGTTGGCAATGAGCTCGATCATATCGACCCTCATAAGACATAAGCGGACTCTAGCAAGCCATTATGTCTACCCAATTAATATAACGTAAGAGTTCACATTTCCAATGGTACACTTTCATTTCTCCCTTTGTCTTACGATGTTATATTGAACACAAGTCATGGTCTACTTCAACTTGTATTTGTTCAATGCTTTCTCGATTTTGAGTATAATGATAATTCAATCGCATTGGGGTGTGGTCACACACTTTCCATCATTATCACTCATCGAGGGGCCCAAGCAATGTTGGGTTTTATGGGTCCATGGGTAGCGGAATTAAGCATCAAATTAACACAAAACCCAAGCCCTAAGATCTGTTCTATACGATTAAATTGAATTCCTATGAGATAGAATTTACCAACCTTTATTGCTTTCCGGTCTTGAGCTATCGAACAATTATCAATGTGATTTTGAATCACAAATTTTGATCTTCAAGACTTGAATCATCATATTGCTTTGGACAATTCGAACTCTAGGCCTTGATCGTCGTACGAGCGAAGACCATCTAGTAGTATCCACACGTTAGAATGAACCAAGAACAGTTCTTAAGAATTGCTAGATTCTTAAACCTATGGAAGAATATTGAGAAACCTTTTGTTATGAATTTTCTATTGAAAAATTCGGCTCTTTTTCGGCTGTTAACAGACTCATATTTATACTACTTTAGTATTAGAGTTTGTGCCCTAATCAAATTAGGAAACAAGTGTAAACCGCCTCTGTGGCTTGTTGTGCCGCGCGGCAGATCAAGCCATATCAGGAACTCTCAATCATTTCTTCCTTTGGTTTAACCAATTCATTCTAGATGTGTGTGACCCAATAGGATTATATTATGTTGGCAATGAGCTCGATCATATCGATTCTCATAAGACATAAGCCGACTCTAGCAAGCCATTATGTCTACCCAAATAATATAACGTAAGAGTTCACGTTTTCAATGGTACACTTCCATTTCTCCCTTTGTCTCACGATGTTATATTGAACACAAGTCATGGTCCACGTCAACTTTTATTTGTTCAATGGTTTCTCGATCTTGAGTATAATGATAATCCAATCGCATTGGGGTGTGGCCACACACTTTCCATCATTATCACTCATCGAGGAGCCCAAGCAAAACATCTCTCTTCCGAGAGACAAATTCCATCTTGACTTATCATCCTTCCCATCATGAATCCGATCATGCCAAAGATAACATTTATAAATATCGTGTTAAGATATCGTTTAACTAAAATCAAACATGACTTTCATCATATGTAAGGTCATGATAATCTCAAGTCTAGAGACTAAATGAAGTGACCATATGAGATTTAATTATGACATTTGATCATAACATAAATCTCATACGGGTCATGTCCAGTCACTTGTTCTCTAACAAGTACCCATAATTTCAATGTGCATCCCTACGCATATAATCATCATATGATTATCCATTGACAATTATACTAATTATTCTCTTAATAATCAGGGACGGAGATTATTACAATAAATATGCGAACTTTATAATAATCAAATAATAAACTTAAACGATAAAGATGATACATAACGGTTTTCAGTTAAACATAACTAAAGCATAGGGCATTACACCAACAGTCTCCCACTTGCACTAGGCTTCATTTATGTATCAAATACTCATGGACTTAACATGACCATCATGCTTCTGCCTGTGCGAAGGTCTTTGTAAGTGAATACCTTATGTCTTCATCGGTTGATACTTTGTATATCTTAACGTCTTCTCATTCTTTATGAATTCCTTGAAAAAAGTCTAAGTGAGTGTTTGGATCGCTGTTGTGACTTTGGTTCCATTGTTTACACAAGTGGCACCACTATTGTCATAACAAAAGTTTCACCGATTAGTGATACTTGGAACATTTCCAAAACACTAATGAACTATTGATCCAAACTGCCTCTTTTAGCCACATCATATGTTGCTAAAATTTAGCCTTAGTAGTAGAATTGGCTACAATTTTCTGCTTGGAACTCTTCCAATCAAAATTGCACCTCCAATAAGCATAGACACAAATCCTAATTGCGATTTTAAATCAACTTTGTCAGTTTGGAAGTTAGCATCTATGTAACCATTACAACAAGATTAACTTCTAACCTTTCAAATACCAAGAACGTATCCTTAGTTCTTCTTAAGTACTTAAGGATCATCTTGACTGCCATCCAATGGTTCTCAATAGGATCAGATTGGTATCGACTCATCATGCTTAAAGCATATGAGACGTCGGGTCTAGTACAAGTCATGGCATACATGACAGATCCAAATGCCGAAGCATATAGAACTTCATTCGTTCCCCTTTTGCTCATCAATTGTCATAAGACAATGAGTATTGCTAAGAGAAATACCATGACCCATTGACAAGCTACTATTCTTAGACTCTTCTAAGAACCTTGTCAATGTGAATACTTTGACTCAAACCAATTTATCCTTCTAGATCTATCTCTATAGATCTTGATGACAAGGATGTAAGTGGCTTCACCCATATCTTTCATTGAGAAACCTTTCCTTGACCAAGACTTGACAGTCTTAAGTGTCGGAACTTGTTTTTCTAATGGGTAAGATATTATTGTAATTAAACAATAGAAAAAATACTATGCTCCCACTGAATTTCATTCATACACAAGATTCATCTTTGTACTTTGATGAAGTCAAACTCTTTGACCAATTCATCAAAACGAAGATTCCAATTCCTTGAAGCTTGCTTCAATCCATCTTATGAATCTTTGCAACATGCATACTTTATTAGATTTTCTTGGATCGACAAAACTCTCGGGTTGTGTACTATACACATCCTTAATGATCTTTCCATTTAAAGAAAGTCGATTGACATCCATTTGTCATATCACATAGTCACAATATGTGATAATGGCAATTGAAACTCTAACAGACTTCGACATTGTAACTGGCAAATAAGGTTCCAACATAGTCAATACTATGAATTTGCCTAAATCCCTTTGTTACAATCCTTACTCATGAAAGTATGTACCTTCCCATCCATGTCGGTCTTGAAGACCTAATTGCACCCTTTAGTTTTTACACCTTCAAGTAGCCCAATCAAGTTCCAAACTTGATTGTCAAACATGGATTGTACTTCGGATTCCATGGTTCCTAACCATTTATCCAAATTAGGAGTGAACATCGCCTCAAGATAGGAAGTAGGATCGTCATTCTCAATGACTTCCACCTTATTACTTTCCGATACAAGAAATCAATATTTCTTGAGTTCGGATCGTAACCTATCCGATCTACGATGGCCTTGTGCATCTTGAACCGGTTCCACAACTCATTGTGAACTTGGTTTCGTCTCTACTCTTGGTTCCATATTATTTTCGGGTTCTTGAACTTCTTTCAAGATCGATTTTACTTCCACTAGATTCTTTATTGAGAAACCATTTCTCAAGAAACGAATCGTATAGAGCAACAAACATTTTGTTCTCTTTGCGGTTGTAAGATTAATTTTCGAAAATAACCTTGTCAGATTTGGTGCTTACTTATCAGAGACAAGTCTCTTCTTATAAGATTTGCAACCCCAAATCTTCATGAAAGACAAACTAAGTTTTCTTCCATGCCACATCTCATGTGGGGCCTTAGGAGCCGATTTAGTAGGGACTCAATTCAGTGTAACCACATTATTTCTAATGCATATCCTCAAAATGAAATAGAAAATAGGAAAGTCTAATTGACACATCATCGAACGAATCATGTCCTACAAGGTTCAATTCCTCCTTTTCAGATACACCATACAATGTGGTATTTCGGGTGGAGTCACTCTGAAACGATTTCATAGTTTTGAGATGATTGTCAAATTCTTGGCTCAAATATTCACCACCTCGATCTAATCGAAGTACTTAATAGTTTTGCCAAGTTGTTTTGTACTTCATCTTGAAATGTTCGAAACATCTCAAACGATTCACCTTTGGACTTCATCAAATAGACATAGTCATAATAAGATAAGTCATCGGTGAATTTGATGAAACACCAAAGTCTTCCCCTAGCAATGCTACTTAATGGTCCACATACATCTCATGTATAATGACCAATAAGTCACTAGCCCTCCCACTACTCCTTAGTGTAGGGTGATTTGGTCAATAATCTCAATAAATAAGATCCACATTCCTCAAATGATTCATGGTCATATGAGTCTAAAAGTCCATGTTAATGGAGTTTAGATATATGTTTCTTATTTATCTGACCAAGCCAGCAATGCCATATGAACGCTTTGTTCATATTGTTCGGTTCAGAATTCCCATTTATATTTTAGATATCTTCAATATTATTTTGTTTCTTAACATCAAGGATATGAAGACTATTCAATGACATATGCAATACAATAAGGCATATTATTAAATAAATATAAAATTTCTTATTTTTCAATAAGAAAATTATATCCTTCATCATCCATTTAAGAAACGGAAATAATACTCCTACTCAAATTCGGAACGTAGTAACACTTGTTCAAAGCAAGTATTAGCCCACTAGGCAAATTGACTTCATAAGTCCCTATGGTTAATGCAGCAACTTTTGCTTCATTCCTACGTATAGGTTTAATTTACCTTCTTTGAGTAGCTTTCTATTCTTTATTCCTTGCACATTTAAACAAATGTGGGATCCAATCCGGTATCATATACCCAAGAACAAGAAATTGAAAGGAAAATATCTATCATATAGATACTTGAAGTAGTAGCAATCATATTGCCTTTCTTCACTTTTAGGCCTTCCTAATAAGTCTTGCAACTTTGCTTCCAATGACAATCTTATTGCAATGGTAGCAAACTGCATCCTTTTTAGACACTTTGGGTTTAGCCTCTTCGGCTTTGGCAACTTTTGCCCTAGGTTTAGCAACTTTTGCTTTACCTTCTTTTTCTTCCTTTATGAACCCTTTGTGTCAACCATTAACACATTTGCGGATTGCTCCTTCTTTCATCTCATGAATTAAGAGCCTTCACCACAACGTACATCTTTTGCCTAGTTCGCATTTGGAACATTTTCTTTTGCGTTGTGTTAGAACAAAAGTAACTTCCATATTTTCAAGGTTCTTCATAAGAGCCGTCAAATATGGTGGCACGTATAAGGCAAGCAATACAATTAGAATCATCAACATGTTTCTAATGTTGCTCCTTATTTGCCCTTTGCAACATTTGCAGTGGGTTCAGCAGGAACGGATTCGTCAAAAACGTACACATTTACCTAAGAACCATTCTTTAGGCTTCTGATCCAATCAGAATTATTTGTATCGTTCCTTTCGAACTTTGTCCTTCATAAGGACGAATCGCAATTATCATTATGTAATGCTACTTCTACAACAAAATATATATTTTATATGAACACATATCAATACCAACACATTTATCATCTAAGAGCAAATAATGTATTTTACAAATACTCCCACTAAATCATACACCTTTCAATGCAAATAAGCATAATATACATTTAATGGGCCAAGATTCAACTTTAATTTAATCTCGAAATACTTATTTATGGCACACCGCTCAAGATTGAATTAATTAGGTAGAAAACATCAATCATATCGTATATGACTCTTAGATCTTTTATAAGATTTATTTAAGACATCATATGTCTAAGCATATTTTAATCTCATCTTATGCCTTGAGTCCAAAACCATTTTAATAACCCAATTAAGTTCATCCACTTTAAACATATAGGAACCACCATTTCCTCATCTTGCTCGCAAACGGAATAGAATCAAAGCACCTTGCTATGGCAAGCCCACCCAAAACTATCCGAGTGGTCTCAAGTGTTTTAATCATGGATTGGCATAAAGAAGTTAAATGAAGGTTCTTTAAAGCAGATTATAAGCATATCAACAAAGATAATCATAATGTACACCAGGTAAGTTCCCAAGAAAATAGGTGAGCCACAAGGACTGCTTAAGTACCAAATCTTCCTTTGACAGAACTCTCCTAGTCATGCACAATTATAATACTAATTTGAATGCAATATAATCAATACTTTGTATACTGACTTGTTTCTCATAAACAATCAGACTAGTAAACTGACTTGTTTCTCATAAAAAATCAAATTCCTTCAAATTTTACGTAAACTGACTTGTTTCTCATAAACAATCAGAAAACCAAAATTTAATGTTTCAACTAAACATTTAGGAAATTATGAATCAATGTTTCAACTAAACATCTAATAAAATTCTTAACACTTAAGAACACATAATTCATGCATCGTAATAATTAATAAAAACACATTTAAATTAATTAAGCATGCATAAACAATGAATTAATCTATCATAGCCCTATAAATTTAATTTCCAGAAATTTATAACATCCAGATTAAGACATTAAACCTCTCAGATTATAAACATAATCACAGATTAGCAGAAAAATTATCAAACTGATTCTACGCAGATTGGCTAGTAATGTCGCGCAGCGCCATCAGCCAGTTGGCTAGATCTGTCGCTTGACATACTAAGCCCAACTACCAGATTTTCTCCTCGTGGCTAACTTTGTCGCACGACTTGAGTTGCCAGTTTGACAGATTTTCTGAATTTCAAACAATTCCAACATAGAGCCGAGTCAATGCCGAAAGTCCTGCTCGAACTCAAACTAGCACCAAACAGTAGGGTCTGACGAGCCGAGTCAGCATGAAAGGTATCATCATACGGGAGCGCCATATCAGTGAACCTCAATCCAGTAAGAGCAGCGAAATCCGTAGGGGTAACTGTGGTCTCACCCCAACTCAAGTGGAAGGTGTGTGTCGTGTCCCACCAGAATTCTCGACACACCTTCACCACAGCTGTACACCGCCTGGTCTGGCCCATCCGTAGTACCATATCAAAAAAGGGAGCCAGACCCATGCTCTCTATCCGCTCATGAGGACTACCCTCACCAGCCGGCAGAGATGCCCACAACTCACCAACCGCCTTAAGGGAGCTATGCCCTTTCATCTTCTTCCCCTACAGGTAAACACAGCACAGGTATGTTACATTACTCGCATTTAAATTATAACACTTGATATATGCATGTAATATTTTTGTTTCTAAATCAAAAAAAAACTCTCATACCTTTATCCCAACACGGGAACGAAGACCCGTGGAACCATGATACTCCTGGCCCGCGTAAAAATCAGACAGGTTTTGTAGCGGGAAATGTAGCCTCGAAGATCGGTAGTTGCGTAAAACCCGTCGCCTCCTCGCATCAAGGTCCCCACCAGCATCACTCCTGTCGCTCTCCCCGACGTCGTGGTCACCGCCCTCGTCATCATCACTACCGCCTTGACCGCCGCCACTGCCGCCAAAGCTACCACCTTGACCGCCGCCACTGCCGCCATTGCTGCCGCCTTGACTGCCACCATAGCCACCACTATAGCCGCCACCACTACCGCCAATACCTCCATAACCACTACCAAAACCACCAAAACCTCCGCTTCCACCAGCACCATGGCCACTAACTCCTCCACCACTGCCACTCCCGCCAGCATAGCCAAAGAAACCACCACCATCACCAGTGTACGAACCCAAAGGCTGATCATCTGAGCGATTCAGCAAGGAATTCAAATCGTCGACCCAATCTGGAGAAGCCATGGCAAATCCTTTACAAATTTGGCACAAAAGCAATGGTTTCACTCAAGTTTCTCGGCAAGCTCTATGGCGAAGAAGAAGAATGGAGGAAGAAGAGGAAGACAGACGCAGATAAAAGGACCGATCGAGAAATCTGACTGGCCCTGGAAAGGGTCGATCGACCCTTCTTATAAAGGGCCGATCGAACCTTATTTTGGTCTTCTTCTTGATCGACGAACGGTCAGGATCTCATTTCAGTTCCACCGATCCTCGTCAAATATCCCTAGCCAATCAGGAGAAAGGGCCGATCGACCCTTCCTTCTCCCCACCTCGATAATATCATTTCGGTCAAAACCCTTGACCAGACAAATCAAGTACCGATCGACTCTTTCCATTGGATTAGATTTTCTCAATTTTTTTTTACCTTTTTCTATTACCTATCATATATTTCCTTTTTAATTCTTGGGTGACTCCCACACAGTCAAACTCTCATAATTTTTGGGTGACTCCCACACAGTCACACTCTCATAATTCCCGGGCAACTCCCACAAAGTTACACCATAACTCCCGCGCGGTTATACAGTGACTTTCGCAGTCACGTTTTTCACATTCTAGGATGACTCCCACGCAGTCACGTATCCTTGGGTGATTCCCACACAATCACATCTTTGGTTTGAGACACCACACGTCCTCCATTCTTGGGTACTAAACGCCCACTTTTTTGAACTACGACTCGGCTTGATTCCTCTTGGGATACGTAGGTAGCCCGACAAGGGTTCAGCCGCTCGACCTACCTGGTCACCTTTCATTTGCGACTCAGCTCGAGTTCAAACATCGCATCCGCAAGCTCATCATTCCACCCCTGAAATCCCTTTTTCAGGACGGATCCTATCTTAATCGTCGACCCCACTTGTCTTACAAGAAGCGTCGCCGAGGGGCTACTATTATTACCCAGTCCTAAAAAAGATATTTTTAAATCTTATTCCTAAAAGGATTATTTCGGATTGGTTAGGGTTGACAAAACCCTAATTAATCTTTTAATATATTTTTCTTTCTCGCGCCGTCAGCCGCTGACGTAAAAGCCACGCCTGGAAAAGGTCCGATCGACCCTTATCAAAGAGGTTCGATCGACCCTTATCAAAGAGGTCCGATCGACCCTTTACGTAAATTGCCGATCGACCCTTTCCTTCATTCCAGGCCCATTTCCCGAGCACTATAAATACGTGCACTCGGTTCACATTTTCGATACACACATTTTCAACGGAGAAGTCAAGACTAAACTTGAATTTCCCTGCCACACATCTCTCAATATCGCTCTGAATCTTACTAGATTCGATCCCAAAGACTTACCACAATTGGTAAGTCTTTTACTTAACATTCTGTTCCTTATTATTATTGCTGCGCTAGATAGTTCATTGGCATGCTTAATATGTTCTAATTATGCCTATATGCTAGATTTAGGACTGTTTTAATATATTCAAGTATGCATGGCCGAGGGTGATCTAAGGTTTCATCCAAGAAACCCGATGGATCTAGGAACTATTTCTTTCCTTCCACCTTAGTAATAATCATCCCATGATCAACAATTCCCCAAGGATGAACGTTGATTAGTGTACCTTCCGAGGGCCTAAATCAAAGGTTCTAGGGTGTGATCATCAATTAATTCTTTCTCTCCCCTCCTCCTTATGCATGATCCCACTTCTTCTATCTATTCCTGTAAACACCGCACACAACCAACACCCCACATGCTAGAAAGATCGATCCATCGGGCAATAGGAGTGATAACGTTTCTTCTTCTGTTGTAACTTGACCCCCGAACCCAATCACATGCTTAGCCTTTTTTCAATGCTTTGGGCTATATCAAAGCGGCGTGGCGACTCTCATAAATTAAACTCATATTTTTAATACGGTTTAAATCGAGTGTCACTTAATGAATATCCCATTTCGGTCCGAATTTCCATGATTATTAATTTTAAACTTTCGAATGCGTGTTGCATCGGGATGGGGTATTCACACTAGGGCATTACACCAACAAGCAAAACATCTCTCTTTCGAGGGACAAATTCCATCTTGAGTTATCATCCTTCCCATCATGAATCCGATCATGCCAAAGATAGCCTTTATAAATATCGTGTTAAGATATCGTTTGACTAAAATCAAACATGACTTCCATCATATGTAAGGTCTTGATAATCTCAGGTCTAGGGACTAAATGAAGTGACCATATGAGATTTAATTATGACATTTGACCATGACATAAATCTCATACGGGTCAAGTCCAGTCACTTGTTCACAACAAGTACCCTTAATTTCAATGTGCATCTCTATGCATATAATCATCATATGATTATCCATTGACAATTATACTAATTATTCTCTTGATAATTAGGGACGGAGATTATTACAATAAATATGCAAAATATATAATAATAAAATAATAAACTTAAACGATAAAGACGATACATAACGGTTTTAAGTTAAACATAACTAAAGCCTAGGGCATTACACCAACAGTCTCCCACTTGCACTAGGCTCCATTTATGTATCGAATACTCATGGATCTAACATGACCATCATGCTTCTGCCTGTGCGAGGGTCTTTGTAAGTGAATCCCCAATGTCATCATCGGTTGATACTTTGCATATCTTAACGTCTTCTCATTCTTTATGAATTTCCTTGAAAAACGTCTAAGTGAGTGTTTGGATCGCTGTTGTGACCTTGGTTCCATTGTTTGCACAAATGGCACCACAATTGTCACAACAAAAGTTTCACCGATTAGTGATACTTGGAATATTTCCAAAATACTAATGAACTATTGATCCAAACTGCCTCTTTTAGCCACATCATATGTTACTAAAACTCGGCCTTAGTAGTAGAATCGGCTACAATTTTCTGATTGGAACTCTTCCAATCAAAACTGCACCTCTAATAGGCATAAACACAAATCCTAATTGCGATTTTAAATCAACTTTGTAAGTTTGGAAGCTAGCATCTATTTAACATTTACAACAAGATTATCTTCTAACCTTTCAAATACCAAGAACGTATCCTTAGTTCTTCTTAAGTACTTAAAGATCATCTTGACTGCCATGCAATGGTTTACATCAGGATCAGATTGGTATCGACTCATCATGCTCAAAGCATATGCGACGTTGAGTTTAGTATAAATCATGGCATACATGACAGATCCAAATGTCGAAGCATATGGAACTTCATTCATTTCCCTTTTGCTCACCAGTTGTCATAAGACAATGAGTATTGCTAAGAGAAATACCATGACCCATTGACAAGCTACACTTCTTAGACTCTCCTAAGAATCTTGTCAATGTGAATACTTTGACTCAAATCAATTTATCCTTCTAGATCTATCTCTATAGGTCTTGATTCCAAGGATGTAAACGGCTTCACCCATATCTTTCATTGAGAAACCTTTCCTTGACCAAGACTTGACAATCTTAAGTGTCGGAACTTTGTTTTTCCAATGAGCAAGATATTATGGTAATAAAACAATAGAAATAATACTACGCTCCCACTGAATTTCATGTATACACAAGGTTCATCTTCGTACTTGATGAAGTCAAACTCTTTGACCAATTCATCAAAACGAAGATTTCAATTCCTTGAAGCTTGCTTCAACCCATCTTATGGATCTTTACAACATGCATACTTTGTCAGAATTTCTCGGATTGTCAAAACTCTCGGGTTGTGTACTATACACATCCTTAAGAAAGTCGTTTGACATCCATTTGTCATATCACATAGTCATAATATGCGAAAATGGCAATTGAAACTCTAATAGACTTTGGCATTGCAACTGGCGAAAAGGTTTCAACATAGTCAATACTATGAATTCGCCTAAATCCCTTTGCTACAATCCTTAGTCATGAAAGTATACACCTTCCCATTCATGTCGGTCTTGAATACCTACTTGCATCCCTTTGGTTTTTACACCTTCAGGTAGCCCAATCAAGTTCCAAACTTGATCATCAAACATGGATTGCAATTTGGATTCCATAGTTCCTAACCATTTATCCAAATTAGGAGTGGACATGGCTTCTAGATAGGAAGTAGGATTGTCATTCTCAATGACTTCCACTTTATTACTTTCTGAAATGAGAAATCAATATTTCTTGAGTTCGGATCGTGACCTATCCGATCTACGATGGACTTGTTCATCTTGAACCGGTTTCACAATTCCTTGTGAACTTGGTTCCGTCTCTACTCTTGATTCCATATTATTTTCGGGTTCTTGAACTCCTTTCAAGATTAATTTTACTCCCACTAGATTCTTATTGAGAAAACTATTTCTCAAGAAACAAATCGTATAGAGCAACAAACATTTTGTTCTCTTTGTGGTTGTGAGATTAATTTCCGAAAATAATCTTTGTCAGATTTGGTGCTAACTTATCAGAGACAAGTCTCTTCTTATAAGCTTTGCTAACCCAAATCTTCATGAAAGACAAAGTAAGTTTTCTTCCATGCTACATCTCATGTGGGGCCTTAGGAACCGATTTAGTAGGGACTTGATTCAGTGTAACCGCATTATTTCTAATGCATATCCTCAAAAGGAATTAGGAAATAGGAAAGTCTAATTGACACATCATCGAGCGAACCATGTCCTACAAGGTTCAATTCCTCCTTTCAGACACACCATACAATGTGGTGTTCTAGGTGGAGTCATCTTTGAAACGATTTCATAGTTTTGAGATGATTGTCAAACTCTTGGCTCAAATATTCACCACCTCGATCCAATCTAAGCACTTAATAGTTTTACCAAGTTATTTTGTATTTAATCTTGAAATGTTCGAAACATCTCAATCGATTCACCTTTGGACTTCATCAGATAGACATAGTCATATCTAGATAAGTCTTTAGTGAAATGTGATGAAATACCGAAGTCTTCCCCTAGCAATGCTACTTAACAGTCCATATACATCTCATGTATAATGACCAATAAGTCACTAGCCCTCCCACTACTCTTAGTGTAGGGTGGTTTGGTCAATAATCCCAATAAATAAGATCCACATTTCTCAAAATCATTCATGGTCATATGAGTCTAAAAATCCATGTTAATGGAGTTTAGATATATGTTTCTTATTTATTTGATCAAGCCGGCAATGCCATATAAACTCGTTGTTCATATTGTTCGGTTTAGATCTCCCATTTATATTATAGATATCTTCAATATTATTTTGTTTCTCATCATCTAGGATATGAAGACCATTTAATGACGTATGCAATACAATAAGGCATATCATTAAATGAATATAAAACTTTTTATTCTCAATAAGAAAATTATATCCTTCATCATCCATATATGAAACGAAAATAATACTCCTACCCAAATCCGGAACTCAGTTATTTGTTCGAAACAAGTACTAGTTCACTAGGTAAATTGACTTCATAAGTCCCTATGGTCAATGTAGCAACTATTGCTCCATTCCCACGCATAGGTTTAATTCACCTTCTTTGAGCAGTTTTCTATTCTTTATTCCTTGCACATTTAAAAAATGTGGGATCCAATCCGGTATCATATACCCAAGAACAAGAAGTCGAAAGAAAAATATCTATCATATAGATACTTGAAAGATAGCAAATCATATTGCCCTTCTTCACCTTTTAGGCCTTCCTAATAAGCCTTGCAACTTTGCTTCCAATGACAATCTTATTGCAATGATAGCAAACTGCATCCTTTTGAGACACTTTAGGTTTAGCCTCTTCGGCTTTGATAACTTTTGTCCTAGGTTTAGCAACCTTTGCTTTAACTACTTTTCCTTCATGAACCCCTTTCTTGTGTTAACCATTAACACACTTGCGGATTGCTCCTTTTTGCATCTCATGCATTAAGAGCCTTCACCACAACATACATCTTTTGCCCAGTTCGCATTTGGAACATTTCCTTTTGCGTTGTGCTAGAACAAAAATAACTTCCATGTGTTCAAGATTCTTCATAAGAGCCTTCAACCATGGTGACAAGTATAAGGCAAGCAATATTATTAGAATCATCAATATGTTTCTAATGTTGCTCCTTATTTGCCCTTTGCAACATTTGCATTGGGTTCAACAAGAATGGATTCGTCAAGAACGTATATTTTTGCCTAAGAACCATTCTTTAGGCTTCTGATCCAATCAGAATTATTTGTATCGTTCCTTTCGAACTTTGTCCTTCATAAGGACGAATCGCAATTATCATTATGTAATGCTACTTCTACAACAAAATATATAAATTATATGAACACATATCAATATCAACACATTTATCAATTAAGAGCAAATAATGTATTTTACAAATACTCTCACTAAATCATACACCTTCCAATGCAAATAAGCATAATATGCATTTAATGGGCTAAGATCCAACTTTAATTTAATCTCAAGTACGCTATGGCACACCGCTCAAGATTAAATTAATTAGGTAGAAAACATCAATCATATCGTATATGACTCTTAGATCTTTTATGAGATTCATTTAAGACATCATATGTCTTAGCATATTTTAATCTCATCTTATGCCTTGGGTCCAAAACCATTTTGATAACCCAATTAAATTCATCCACTTTAAACGTACAGGAACCACCATTTCCTCATCTTGCTCACAAACGGAAGAGAATCAAAGTACCTTGCTGTGGCAAGCCCACCCAAAACTATCCGAGTGGTCTCAAGTGTTTTAATCATGGATTGACATAAAGAACTTAAAAGTTAAATGAAGGTTCTTTAAAGTAGATTATCAGCATATCAACAAAGATAATCATAATGTACACCAGGTGAGTTCCCAAGAAAATAGGTGAGCCACAAGGACTGCTTAAGTACCAAATCTTCCTTCGACAAAACTCTCCTAGTCATGCACAATTATACAATCAATTTGAATGCAACACAATCAATACTTTGTATACTGACTTGTTTCTCATAAACAATCAGACTCGTAAACTGAGTTGTTTCTCATAAACAATCAGATTCCTTCATATTTTACGTAAACTGACTTGTTTCTCATAAACAATCAGAAAACCAAAATTTTAACGTTTCAACTAAACATTTAACAAATTGCAATTCAATGTTTCAACTAAACATCTAATAAAATTCTTAACACTTAAGAATATATAATTCATGCATCGCAATAATTAATAAAAATCACATTTAAATTAATTAAGCATTCATAAATAATGAATTAATCTAGCATAGCCCTATAAATTTAATTTATATAAATTTATAGCATCCAGACTAATACATAAACATATCAAATTGTAAACACATTCACAGATTAGCATGATTGTTCAACAAGCGATATTGTCAGATTCGCAAGAAGTGTCGCGTGACGTATGTGTTACGTCGCGTGACATAGGATGACAATTTCCAGATTTCCAGAATTCAATCAATTCTAAATCACAGAGAAATTAAATTATGTAAACAACTTTTGACAGATTTAATTCAATATCAATAGAACACGATTTAGGCATATTGTTTCAAAAACAATCAATCTATCGCATACATAACATGCAAAAGAATATATAAACGATTTATATCTTAATTCTAGCATGCCAATTCAAACTTAACCACACGAACGGGGCTCTGATACCACTGTTGGATTTTATGGGTCCATGCGCAGCGGAATAAGCATCTAAATAACACAAAACCCAAGCCCTAAGATCCGTTCTATACGATTAAATTGAATTCCTATTAGATAGAATTTATCAACCTTTATTGCTTTCCGGTCTTGAGCTATCGAACAATTTATCGGTGTAATTTTGAATCACAATCTTCGATCTTCAAAACCTTTGAATCTTCATATTGCTTTGAACAATAGAACTCTAGGCCTTGATCGTCGAACGAGCGAAGACCCTCTAGTAGTATCCACACATTAGAATGAACCAAGAACGGTTCTTGAGAATTGCTAGATTCTTAAACCTATGGAAGAATGTTGAGAAACCTTTTGTGAACTTTTCTCTCTTGAAAATTCGTCTAACATATAAGGGTTTACAGAGTGCATATTTATACTACCTTAGTATTGGTATTAGTTTCCTAATCTTATTAGGAAACTGTCTGTCAAACGCCTCAGGCCTTAGTATGTCGCACGACCCAGCACGCCATATGGCAAGGTCCGTCGCACTACTCAGGACTCCATATGGCAAGTTCTGTCTCGCAATATATTAAGCCACTTCAGGAACTCTCAATCATTCTTCCTTTGGTTTAACCAATTCATTCTAGTTGTGTGTGACCCAATAGGATTATATTATGTTGGCAATGAGCTCGATCATATCGACCCTCATAAGACATAAGCGGACTCTAGCAAGCCATTATGTCTACCCAATTAATAGAACGTAAGAGTTCACGTTTCCAATGGTACACTTTCATTTCTCCCTTTGTCTCACGATGTTATATTGAACACAAGTCATGGTCCACGTCAACTTTTATTTGTTCAATGCTTTCTCGATCTTGAGTATAATGATAATCCAATCACATTTGGGTGTGGCCACACACTTTCCATCATTATCACTCATCGAGGGGCCCAAGCAATGTTAGGTTTTATGGGTCGATGCGTAGCGGAATTAAGCATCAAATTAACACAAAACTCAAGCCCTAAGATCCGTTCTATACGATTAAATTGAATTCCTATGAGATAGAATTTACCAACCTTTATTGCTTTCTGGTCTTGAGCTATCAAACAATTATCAATGTGATTTTGAATCACAAACTTCGATCTTCAAGGCTTGAATCATCATATTGCTTTGGACAATTCGAACTCTAGGCCTTGATCGTCGTACGAGCGAAGACCATCTAGTAGTATCCACACGTTAGAATGAACCAAGAACAGTTCTTGAGAATTGCTAGATTCTTAAACCTATGGAAGAATATTGAGAAACCTTTTGTTATGAATTATCTATTGAAATATTCGGCTCTTTTTTGGCTGTTTACAGACTCATATTTATACTACTTTAGAATTAGAGTTTGTGCCCTAATCAAATTAGGAAACAAGTGTAAACCGCCTCTGTGGCTTGTTGTGTCGCAAGGCAGATCAAGCCATATCAGGAACTCTCAATCATTTCTTCCTTTGGTTTAACCAATTCATTCTAGAAGTGTGTGACCCAATAGGATTATATTATGTTGGCAATGAGCTCGATCATATCGATTCTCATAAGACATAAGCGGACTCTAGCAAGCCATTATGTCTACCCAAATAATATAACGTAAGAGTTCACGTTTTCAATGGTACACTTCCATTTCTCCCTTTGTCTCAGGATTTTATATTGAACACAAGTCATGGTCCACGTCAACTTGTATTTGTTCAATGCTTTCTCGATCTTGAGTATAATGATAATTCAATCGCATTGGGGTATGGCCACACACTTTCCATCATTATCACTCATCGAGGGGCCCAAGCAAAATATCTCACTTCCGAGAGACAAATTCCATCTTGACTTATCATCCTTCCCATCATGAATCCGATCATATCAAAGATAACATTTATAAATATCGTGTTAAGATATCGTTTGACTAAAATCAAACATGACTTTCATCATATGTAAGGTCATGATAATCTTAGGTCTAGGGACTAAATGAAGTGACCATATGAGATTTAATTATGACATTTGATCATAACATAAATCTCATACGGGTCATGTCCAGTCACTTGTTCTCTAACAAGTACCCATAATTTCAATGTGCATCCCTATGCATATAATCATCATATGATTATCCATTGACAATTATACTAATTATTCTCTTAATAATCAGGGACAGAGATTATTACAATAAATATGCAAACTTTATAATAATCAAATAATAAACTTAAACGATAAAGATGATACATAACGGTTTTCAGTTAAACATAACTAAATCCTAGGGCATTACACCAACAGTCTCCCACTTGCACTAGGCTCCATTTATGTTTTAAATACTCATGGACTTAACATGACCATCATGCTTCTGCCTGTGTGAAGGTCTTTGTAAGTGAATCCCTTATGTCTTCATCGGTTGATACTTTGTATATCTTAACGTCTTCTCATTCTTTATGAATTCCTCGAAAAACGTCTAAGTGAGTGTTTGGATCGCTGTTGTGACTTTGGTTCCATTGTTTACACAAGTGGCACCACTATTGTCATAACAAAAGTTTCACCGATTAGTGATACTTGGAACATTTCCAAAACACTAATGAACTTTTGATCCAAACTGCCTCTTTTAGCCACATCATATGTTGCTAAAAATTGGCCTTAGTAGTAGAATTGGCTACAATTTTCTGCTTGGAACTCTTCCAATCAAAATTGCACCTCCAATAAGCATAGACACAAATCCTAATTGCGATTTTAAATCAACTTTGTCAGTTTGGAAGTTAGCATCTATGTAACCATTACAACAAGATTAACTTCTAACCT
Source organism: Adenophora triphylla var. japonica (assembly GCA_022495995.1). Taxonomy (NCBI): domain Eukaryota; kingdom Viridiplantae; phylum Streptophyta; class Magnoliopsida; order Asterales; family Campanulaceae; genus Adenophora; species Adenophora triphylla. The sequence continues at coordinate 202,707 of JAFEMH010000974.1, read as the reverse complement.
TTCAAATACCAAGAACGTATCCTTAGTTCTTCTTAAGTACTTAAGGATCATCTTGTCTGCCATCCAATGGTTCTCAATAGGATCAGATTGGTATTGACTCATCATGCTTAAAGCATATGAGACGTCGGGTCTAGTACAAGTCATGGCATACATGACAGATCCAAATGCTGAAGCATATAGAACTTCATTCATTTCCCTTTTGCTCATCAGTTGTCATAAGACAATGAGTATTGCTAAGAGAAATACCACGACCCATTGACAAGCTACTATTCTTAGACTCTTCTAAGAACCTTGTCAATGTGAATACTTTGACTCAAATCAATTTATCCTTCTAGATCTATCTCTATAGATCTTGATGCCAAGGATGTAAGCGGCTTCACCCATATCTTTCATTGAGAAACCTTTCCTTGACCAAGACTTGGCAGTCTTAAGTGTCGAAACTTGTTTTTCTAATGGGTAAGATATTATTGTAATAAAACAATAGAAAAAATACTACGCTCCCACTGAATTTCATGCATACACAAGATTCATCTTTGTACGTTGATGAAGTCAAACTCTTTGACCAATTCATCAAAATGAAGATTCCAATTCCTTGAAGCTTGCTTTAATCCATCTTACGGATCTTTGCAACATGCATACTTTATTAGATTTTCTTGGATCGACAAAACTCTCGGGTTGTGTACTATACACATCCTTAATGATCTTTCCATTTAAAGAAAGTCGATTGACAACCATTTGTCATATCACATAGTCACAATATGTGATAATGGCAATTGAAAGTCTAACAGACTTCGACATTGTAACTGGCAAAAAAGGTTCCAACATAGTCAATACTATGAATTTGCCTAAATCCCTTTGTTACAATCCTTACCCATGAAAGTATGTACCTTCCCATCCATGTCGGTCTTGAAGACCTAATTGCACCCTTTAATTTTTACACCTTCAGGTAGCCCAATCAAGTTCCAAACTTGATTGTCAAACATGGATTGTACTTCGGATTCCATGGTTCCTAACCATTTATCCAAATTAGGAGTGAACATCGCCTCAAGATAGGAAGTAGGATCGTCATTCTCAATGACTTCCACCTTATTACTTTCCGATACAAGAAATCAATATTTCTTGAGTTCGGATCGTAACCTATCCGATCTACGATGGCCTTGTGCATCTTGAACCGGTTCCATAACTCATTGTGAACTTGTTTCCGTCTCTACTCTTGGTTCCATATTATTTTCAGGTTCTTGAACTTCTTTCAAGATTGATTTTACTCCCACTAGATTCTTTATTGAGTAACCATTTCTCATGAAACGAATCGTATAGAGCAACAAACATTTTGTTCTCTTTGCGGTTGTAAGATTAATTTTCGAAAATAACCTTGTCAGATTTGGTGCTTACTTATCAGAGACAAGTCTCTTCTTATAAGATTTGCAACCCCAAATCTTCATGAAAGACAAACTAAGTTTTCTTCCATGCCACATCTCATGTGGGGCCTTAGGAGCCGATTGAGTAGGGACTCAATTCAGTGTAACCGCATTATTTCTAATGCATATCCTCAAAAATGAAATAGAAAATAGGAAAGTCTAATTGACACATCATCGAACGAACCATGTCCTACAAGGTTCAATTCCTCCTTTTCAGATACACCATACAATGTGGTATTCCGGGTGAAGTCAACTCTGAAACGATTTCATAGTTTTGAGATGATTGTCAAATTCTTGTCTCAAATATTCACCACCTCGATCTAATCAAAGTACTTAATAGTTTTGCCTAATTGTTTTGTACTTCATCTTGAAATGTTCGAAACATCTCAAACGATTCACCTTTGGACTTCATCAAATAGACATAGTCATAATAAGATAAGTCATCGGTGAATTTGATGAAACACCAAAGTCTTCCCCTAGCAATGCTACTTAATGGTTCACATACATCTCATGTATAATGACCAATAAGTCACTAGACCTCCCACTACTACTTAGTGTAGGGTGATTTGGTCAATAATCCCAATAAATAAGATCCACATTCCTCAAATGATTCATGGTCATATGAGTCTAAAAGTCCATGTTAATGGAGTTTAGATATATGTTTCTTATTTATCTGACCAAGCCAGCAATGCCATATGAACGCTTTGTTCATATTGTTCGGTTCAGAATTTCCATTTATATTTTAGATATCTTCAATATTATTTTGTTTCTTAACATCAAGGATATGAAGACTATTCAATGAAATATGCAATACAATAAGGCATATCATTAAATAAATATAAAACTTCTTATTTTTCAATAAGAAAATTATATCCTTCATCATCCATTTAAGAAACGGAAATAATACTCCTACTCAAATTCGGAACGTAGTAACACTTGTTCAAAGCAAGTATTAGCCCACTAGGCAAATTGACTTCATAAGTCCTTATGGTTAATGCAGCAACTTTTGCTTCATTCCTACGCATAGGTTTAATTTACGTTCTTTGAGTAGCTTTCTATTCTTTATTCCTTGCACATTTAAACAAATGTGGGATCCAATCTGGTATCATATACCCAAGAACAAGAAATTGAAAGGAAAATATCTATCATATAGATACTTGAAGTAGTAGCAATCATATTGCCTTTCTTCACTTTTAGGCCTTCCTAATAAGCCTTGCAACTTTGCTTCCAATGACAATCTTATAGCAATGGTAGCAAACTGCATCCTTTTGAGACACTTTGGGTTTAGCCTCTTCGGTTTTGGCAACTTTTGCCCTAGGTTTAGCAACTTTTGCTTTACCTTCTTTTCCTTCCTTTATGAACCCTTTGTGTCAACCATTAACACATTTGCGGATTGCTCCTTCTTTCATCTCATGAATTAAGAGCCTTCACCACAACGTACATCTTTTTCCTAGTTCGCATTTGGAACATTTTCTTTTGCGTTGTGTTAGAACAAAATTAACTTCCATATTTTCAAGGTTCTTCATAAGAGCCTTCAAATATGGTGACAAGTATAAGGCAAGCAATACAATTAGAATCATCAACATGTTTCTAATGTTGCTCCTTATTTGCCCTTTGCAACATTTGCAGTGGGTTCAAGAGAATGTATTCGTCAAGAACGTACACATTTACCTAAGAACCATTCTTTAGGCTTCTAATCCAATCAGAATTATTTGTATCGTTCCTTTTGAACTTTGTCCTTCATAAGGACGAATCGCAATTATCATTATGCAATGCTACTTCTACAACAAAATATACAATTTATATGAACACATATCAATACCAACACATTTATCATCTAAGAGAAAATAATGTATTTTACAAATACTCCCACTAAATCATACACCTTCCAATGCAAATAAGCATAATATGCATTTAATGGGCCAAGATTCAACTTTAATTTAATCTCAAGTACGCTATGGCGCACCGCTCAAGATTGAATTAATTAGGTAGAAAACATCAATCATATCGTATATGACTCTTAGATCTTTTATAAGATTTATTTAAGACATCATATGTCTAAGCATATTTTAATCTCATCTTATGCCTTGGGTCCAAAACCATTTTGATAACCCAATTAAGTTCATCCACTTTAAACATATAGGAACCACCATTTCCTCATCTTGCTCGCAAACGGAATAGAATCAAAGCACCTTGCTATGGCAAGCCCACCCAAAACTATCTGAGTGGTCTCAAGTGTTTTAATAATGGATTGGCATAAATAACTTAAAAGTTAAATGAAGGTTCTTTAAAGCAGATTATAAGCATATCAACAAAGATAATCATAATGTACACCAGGTAAGTTCCCAAGAAAATAGGTGAGCCACAAGGACTGCTTAAGTACCAAATCTTCCTTCGACATAACTCCCCTAGTCATGCACAATTATAATACCAATTTGAATGCAATATAATCAATACTTTGTATACTGACTTGTTTCTCATAAACAATCAGACTAGTAAACTGACTTGTTTCTCATAAAAAATCAAATTCCTTCAAATTTTGCGTAAACTGACTTGTTTCTCATAAACAATCAGAAAATCAAAATTTAATGTTTCAACTAAACATTTAGGAAATTATGAATCAATCTTTCAACTAAACATCTAATAAAATTCTTAACACTTAAGAACACATAATTCATGCATCGCAACAATTAATAAAAACACATTTAAATTAATTAAGCATGCATAAACAATGAATTAATCTAGCATAACCCTATAAATTTAATTTCCAAAAATTTATAGCATCCAGATTAAGACATTAAACATCTCAGATTATAAACATAATCACAGATTAGCAGAAAAATTATCAAACTGATTCTGCCCAGATTGGCTAGTTATGTCGCGCGGCGCCATCAGCCAGTTGGCTAGATCTGTCGCGTGACATACCAAGCCCAACTACCAGATTTTCTCCTCGTGGCTAACTCTGTCGCACGACTTGAGTTGCCAGTTTGACAGATTTTTTGAATTTCAATCAATTTCAACATAGAGCAATTAAATCAAATAAACAGCTTTTAACAGATTTAATTCAATATGAATAGAACATGATTTAGACATATTGTTTCAAAAACAATAAAACTATCGCATACAAAAACATGCAATAAGCATATAAACAATTTATATCTTAATTCTAGTATGCCAATTCAAACTTAACCATACGAACGGGGCTCTGATACCACTGTTGGGTTTTATGGGTCCGTGCGCAGCGGAATTAAGCATAAATTAAGCATCAAATTAACACAAAACCCAAGCCCTAAGATTCGTTCTATACGATTAAATTGAATTCCTATGAGATAGAATTTACCAACCTTTATTGCTTTCCGGTCTTGAGCTATCGAACAATTATCAATGTGATTTTGAATCACAAACTTCGATCTTCAAGACTTGAATCATCATATTGCTTTGGACAACTCGAACTCTAGGCCTTGATCGTCGTACGAGCGAAGACCCTCTAGTAGTATCCACACGTTAGAATGAACCAAGAACAGTTCTTGAGAATTGCTAGATTCTTAAACCTATGGAAGAATATTGAGAAATCTTTTGTTATGAATTTTCTATTGAAAAATTCGGCTCTTTTTCAGCTGTTTACAGACTCATATTTATACTACTTTAGTATTAGAGTTTGTGCCCTAATCAAATTAGAAAACACGTGTAAACCGCCTCTGTGGCTTATTGTGTCGCGCGACAGATCAAGCCATATCAGGAACTCTCAATCATTTCTTCCTTTGGTTTAACCAATTCATTCTAGATGTGTGTGACCCAATAGAATTATATTATGTTGGCAATGAGCTCGATCATATCGATTCTCATAAGACATAAGCGGACTCTAGCAAGCCATTATGTCTACCCAAATAATATAACGTAAGAGTTCACGTTTGCAATGGTACACTTCCATTTCTCCCTTTGTCTCACGATGTTATATTGAACACAAGTCATGGTCCACGTCAACTTGTATTTGTTCAATGCTTTCTCGATCTTGAGTATAATGATAATCCAATCGCATTGGGGTGTGGCCACACACTTTCCATCATTATCACTCATTGAGGGGCCCAAGCAAAACATCTATCTTCCGAGGGACAAATTCCATCTTGACTTATCATCCTTCCCATCATGAATCCGATCATGCCAAAGATAGCCTTTATAAATATCGTGTTAAGATATCGTTTGACTAAAATCAAACATGACTTTCATCATATGTAAGGTCATGATAATCTCAGGTCTAGGGACTAAATGAAGTGACCATATGAGATTTAATTATGACATTTGACCATGACATAAATCTCATACGGGTCAAGTCCAGTCACTTGTTCTCTAACAAGTACCCATAATTTCAATGTACATCCCTATGCATATAATCATCATATGATTATCCATTGACAATTATACTAATTATTTTCTTAATAATCAGGGACGGAGATTATTACAATAAATATGCAAACTTTATAATAATCAAATAATAAACTTAAACGATAAAGATGATACATAATGGTTTTCAGTTAAACATAACTAAAGCCTAGGGCATTACACCAACAAGCAAAACATCTCTCTTTCGAGGGATAAATTTCATCTTGACTTATCATCCTTCCCATCATGAATCTGATCATGCCAAAGATAGCATTTATAAATATCGATTTAAGATATCGTTTGACTAAAATCAAACATGACTTCCATCATATGTAAGGTCATGATAATCTCAGGTCTAGGGACTAAATGAAGTGACCATATGAGATTTAATTATGACATTTGACCATGACATAAATCTCATACGGGTCAAGTCCAGTCACTTGTTCACAACAAGTACCCATAATTTCAATGTGCATCTCTATGCATATAATCATCATATGATTATCCATTGACAATTATACTAATTATTCTCTTGATAATTAGGGACGGAGATTATTACAATAAATATGCAAAATATATAATAATCAAATAATAAACTTAAACGATAAAGATGATACATAACGGTTTTAAGTTAAACATAACTAAAGCCTAGGGCATTACACCAACAGTCTCCCACTTGCACTAGGCTCCATTTATGTATCGAATACTCATGTATCTAACATGACCATCATGCTTCCGCCCGTTGTTGTAAGTGAATCCCCAATGTCATCATCGGTTGATACTTTGCATATCTTAACGTCTTCTCATTCTTTATGAATTTCCTTGAAAAACATCTAAGTGAGTGTTTGGATCGCTGTTGTGACCTTGGTTCCATTGTTTGCACAAATGGCACCACAATTGCCACAACAAAAGTTTCACCGATTAGTGATACTTGGAACATTTCCAAAATACTAATGAACTATTGATCCAAACTGTCTCTTTTAGCCACATCATATGTTACTAAAATCAATTTATCCTTATAGATCTATCTCTATAGATCTTGATGCCAAGGATGTAAACGGCTTCACCCATATCTTTCATTGAGAAACCTTTTCTTGACCAAGCTTGCTTCAACCCATCTTATGGATCTTTGCAACATGCATACTTTGTCAGAATTTCTCGGATCGTCAAAACTCTCGGGTTGTGTACTATACACATCCTTAAGAAAGTCGTTTGACATCCATTTGTCATATCACATAGTCACAATATGCGAAAATGACAATTGAAACTCTAATAGACTTTGGCATTGAAACTGGAGAAAAGGTTTCAACATAGTCAATACTATGAATTCACCTAAATCCCTTTGATACAATCCTTAGTCATGAAAGTATACACCTTCCCATTCATGTCGGTCTTGAAGACCTACTAGCATCCCTTTGGTTTTTACACCTTCAGGTAGCCCAATCAAGTTCCAAACTTGATCATCAAACATGGATTGCAATTTGGATTCCATAGTTCCTAACCATTTATCCAAATTAGGAGTGGACATCGCTTCTAGATAGGAAGTAGGATTGCCATTCTCAATGACTTCCACTTTATTACTTTTCGAAACGAGAAATCAATATTTCTTGAGTTCGGATCGTGACCTATCCGATCTACGATGGACTTGTTCATCTTGAACCGGTTTCACAATTCCTTGTGAACTTGGTTCCGTCTCTACTCTTGATTCCATATTATTTTCGGGTTCTTGAACTCCTTTCAAGATTAATTTTACTATTACTAGATTCTTTATTGAGAAAACTATTTCTCAAGAAACAAATCGTATAGAGCAACAAACATTTTGTTCTCTTTATGGTTGTGATATTAATTTCCGAAAATAATCTTTGTCAGATTTAGTGCTTACTTATCAGAGACAAGTCTCTTCTTATAAGCTTTGCTAACCCAAATATTCATGAAAGACAAAGTAAGTTTTCTTCCATGCCACATCTCATGTGGGGCCTTAGGAACCGATTTAGTAAGGAATTGATTCAGTGTAACCGCATTATTTCTAATGCATATCCTCAAAAGGAATTAGGAAATAGGAAAGTCTAATTGACACATCATCGAGCGAACAATGTCCTACAAGGTTCAATTCCTCCTTTCAGAGACACCATACAATGTGGTGTTCTGGGTGGAGTCATCTTTGAAACGATTTCATAGTTTTGAGATGATTGTCAAACTCTTGGCTCAAATATTCACCACCTCCATCCAATCTAAGCACTTAATAGTTTTACCAAGTTGTTTTGTATTTAATCTTGAAATGTTCGAAACAACTCAATCGATTCACCTTTGGACTTCATCAGATAGACATAGTCATATCTAGATAAATAGTGAAATGTGATGAATACCGAAGTATTTTCCTAGCAATGCTACTTAACAGTCTATATACATCTCATGTATAATGACCAATAAGTCACTAGCCCTCCCACTACTCTTAGTGTAGGATGGTTTGGTCAATAATCCCAATAAATAAGATCCACATTTCTCAAAATGATTCATGGTCATATGAGTCTAAAAATCCATGTTAATGGAGTTTAGATATATGTTTCTTATTTATTTGATCAAGCCGGCAATGCCATATGAACTCGTTGGTCATATTGTTCGGTTTAGATCTCCCATTTATATTATAGATATCTTCAATATTATTTTGTTTCTCATCATCTAGGATATGAAGACCATTTAATGGCATATGCAATACAATAAGGCATATCATTAAATGAATATAAAACTTTTTATTCTCAATAAGAAAATTATATCCTTCATCATCCATACATGAAACGAAAATAATACTCCTACCCAAATTCGGAACTCAGTCATTTGTTCGAAACAAGTACTAGTTCACTAGGTAAATTGACTTCATAAGTCCCTATGGTCAATGTAGCAACTATTGCTCCATTTCCACGCATAGGTTTAATTCACCTTCTTTGAGCAGTTTTCTATTCTTTATTCCTTGCACATTTAAAAAATGTGGGATCCAATCCGGTATCATATACCCAAGAACAAGAAGTCGAAAGAAAAATATCTATCATATAGATACTTGAAGCAATAGCAATCATATTGCCCTCCTTCACCTTTTAGGCCTTCCTAATAAGCCTCGCAACTTTGCTTCCAATGACAATCTTATTGCAATGATAGCAAACTGCATCCTTTTGAGACACTTTGGGTTTAGCCTCTTCGGCTTTGACAACTTTTGTCCTAGGTTTAGCAACCTTTGCTTTAACTACTTTTCCTTCATGAACCCCTTTCTTGTGTTAACCATTAACACACTTGCGGATTGCTCCTTTTTGCATCTCATGCATTAAGAGCCTTCACCACAACATACATCTTTTGCCCAGTTCGCATTTGAAACATTTCCTTTTGCGTTGTGCTAGAACAAAAATAACTTCCATGTGTTCAAGATTCTTCATAAGAGCCTTCAACCATGGTGGCAAGTATAAGGCAAGCAATATTATTAGAATCATCAATATGTTTCTAATGTTGCTCCTTATTTGCCCTTTGCAACATTTGTATTGGGTTCAACAAGAATGGATTCGTCAAGAACGTACATTTTTGCCTAAGAACCATTCTTTAGGCTTCTGATCCAATCAGAATTATTTGTATCGTTCCTTTCGAACTTTGTCCTTCATAAGGACGAATCGCAATTATCATTATGTAATGCTACTTCTACAACAAAATATACAAATTATATGAACACATATCAATATCAACACATTTATCAATTAAGAGCAAATAATGTATTTTACAAATATTCCCACTAAATCATACACCTTCCAATGCAAATAAGCATAATATGCATTTAATGGGCTAAGATCTAACTTTAATTTAATCTCAAGTACGCTATGGCACACCGCTCAAGATTAAATTAATTAGGTAGAAAACATCAATCATATCGTATATGACTCTTAGATCTTTTATGAGATTCATTTAAGACATCATATGTCTTAGCATATTTTAATCTCATCTTATGCCTTGGGTCCAAAATCATTTTGATAACCCAATTAAGTTCATCCACTTTAAACGTACAGGAACCACCATTTCCTCATCTTCCTCGCAAACGGAAGAGAATCAAAGTGCCTTGCTATGACAAGCCCACCCAAAACTATCCGAGTGGTCTCAAGTGTTTTAATCATGGATTGACATAAAGAACTTAAAAGTTAAATGAAGGTTCTTTAAAGTAGATTATCAGCATATCAACAAAAATAATCATAATGTACACCAGGTGAGTTCCTAAGAAAATAGGTGAGCCACAAGGACTGCTTAAGTACCAAATCTTCCTTCGACAGAACTCTCCTAGTCATGCACAATTATACAATCAATTTGAATGCAACACAATCAATACTTTGTATACTGACTTGTTTCTCATAAACAATCAGACTCGTAAACTGACTTGTTTCTAATAAACAATCAGAAAACCAAAATTTTAACGTTTCAACTAAACATTTAACAAATTGCAATTCAATGTTTCAACTAAACATCTAATAAAATTCTTAACACTTAAGAACATATAATTCATGCATCGCAATAATTAATAAAAATCACATTTAAATTAATTAAGCATGCATAAATAATGAATTAATCTAGCATAGCCCAATAAATTTAATTTATATAAATTTATAGCATCCAGATTAATACATAAACATATCAAATTGTAAACACATTCACAGATTAGCATGATTGTTCAACAAACTGATACTGTCCAGATTCGGCAAGAAGTGTCGTGTGACAGAAGCAGGTTCTGTCGCGTGACATAGGATGACTATTTCCAGATTTCCAGAATTCAATCAATTCTAAATCACAGAAAAATTAAATTATGTAAATAACTTTTGATAGATTTAATTCAATATCAATAGAACACGATTTAGGCATATTGTTTCAAAAATAATCAATCTATCACATACATAACATGCAAAAGAACATATAAACGATTTATATCTTAATTCTAGCATGCCAATTAAAACTTAACCATACGAACGGGGCTCTGATACCACTGTTTGATTTTATGGGTCCATGCGCAGCGGAATAAGCATCTAAATAACACAAAACCCAAGCCCTAAGATCCGTTCTATACGATTAAATTGAATTCCTATGAGATAGAATTTATCAACCTTTATTGCTTTCCGGTCTTGAGCTATCGAACAATTTATCGGTGTGACTTTGAATCACAATCTTCGATCTTCAAAACCTTTGAATCTTCATATTGCTTTGAACAATAGAACTCTAGGCCTTGATCGTCGTACGAGCGAAGACCCTCTAGTAGTATCCACACATTAGAATGAACCAAGAACGGTTCTTAAGAATTGCTAGATTCTTAAACCTATGGAAGAATATTGAGAAACATGTTGTGAACTTTTCTCTCTTGAAAATTCGGCTAACATATTAGGGTTTACAGACTGCATATTTATACTACCTTAGTATTGGTATTATTTTCCTAATCTTATTAGGAAACTGTCTGTCAAACGCCTCAGGCCTTAGTATGTCGCATGACTCAGCACGCCATATGGCAAGGTCCGTCGCACGACTCAGGACTCCATATGGCAAGTTCTGTCTCGCGATATATTAAGCCAGTTCAGGAACTCTCAATCATTCTTCCTTTGGTTTAACCAATTCATTCTAGATGTGTGTGACCCAATAGGATTATATTATGTTGGCAATGAGCTCGATCATATCGATTCTCATAAGACATAAGCGGACTCTAGCAAGCCATTATGTCTACCCAAATAATATAACGTAAGAGTTCACGTTTTCAATGGTACACTTCCATTTCTCCCTTTGTCTCACGATGTTATATTGAACACAAGTCATGGTCCACGTCAACTTGTATTTGTTCAATGCTTTCTCGATCTTGAGTATAATGATAATCCAATTGCATTGGGGTGTGGCCACACACTTTCCATCATTATCACTCATCGAGGGGCCCAAGCAATGTTGGGTTTTATGGGTCCATGCGTAGCGGAATTAAGCATCAAATTAACACAAAACCCAAGCCCTAAGATCCGTTCTATACGATTAAATTGAATTCCTATGAGATAGAATTTACCAACCTTTATTGCTTTCCTGTCTTGAGCTATCGAACAATTATCAATGTGATTTTGAATCACAAACTTTGATCTTCAAGACTTGAATCGTCATATTGCTTTGGACAATTCGAACTCTAGGCCTTGATCGTCGTACGAGCGAAGACACTCTAGTAGTATCCACACGTTAGAATGAACCAAGAACAGTTCTTGAGAATTACTAGATTCTTAAACCTATGGAAGAATATTGAGAAACCTTTTATTATGAATTTTCTATTGAAAAATTTGGCTCTTTTTCGGCTGTTTACAGACTCATATTTAAACTACTTTAGTATTAGAGTTTGTGCCCAAATCAAATTAGGAAACAAGTGTAAACCGCCTCTGTGGCTTGTTGTATCGCGAGGCAGATCAAGCCATATCAGAAACTCTCAATCATTTCTTCCTTTGGTTTAACAAATTCATTCTAGATGTGTGTGACCCAATAGGATTATATTATGTTGGCAATGAGCTCGATCATATCGATTCTCATAAGACATAAGCGGACTCTAGCAAGCCATTATGTCTACCCAAATAATATAACGTAAGAGTTCACGTTTTCAATGGTACACTTCCATTTCTCCCTTTGTCTCACGATGTTATATTGAACACAAGTCATGGTACACGTCAACTTGTATTTGTTCAATGCTTCTCGATCTTGAGTATAATGATAATCCAATCGCATTGGGGTGTGGCCACACACTTTCCATCATTATCACTCATCGAGGGGCCCAAGCAAAACATCTCTCTTTCGAGAGACAAATTCCATCTTGACTTAGAATCCTTCCCATCATGAATCCGATCATGCCAAAGATAACCTTTATAAATATCGTGTTAAGATATCGTTTGACTAAAATCAAACATGACTTTCATCATATGTAAGGTCATGTTAATCTCAGGTGTAGGGACTAAATGAAGTGACCATATGAGATTTAATTATGATATTTGACCATAACATAAATCTCATACGGGTCATGTCCAGTCACTTGTTCTCTAACAAGTACCCATAATTTCAATGTGCATCTCTATGCATATAATCATCATATGATTATCCATTGACAATTATACTAATTATTCTCTTGATAATTAGGGACGGAGATTATTACAATAAATATGCAAAATATATAATAATCAAATAATAAACTTAAACGATAAAGACGATACATAACGGATTTAAGTTAAACATAACTAATGCCTAGGGCATTACACCAAAAAATTCAACTCTCAATTTTTCACAATTGGTACTTAATTCCTCAAAATTAATAACTGAGACATTCATTACTCATTTATTCAAAATTGAGTATAAAAACTGATAAATTTATCTTTTAATTTTTCACAATTGGTACTACATTTCTCAAATGCTTAAATTTGAAAACCGAGAAATTTCTCATTTGTTCATGATTGGGTATAAAAAACGATGAATTTATCTCTCAATTTTATACAATTGACACTCAATTTCTTAGATGTTTAAATGTAAAAATTGATACATTCATTTGTCATTTTTTTTTTCATAATTGATTATAAAAACTGATAAATTCATCTCTTAGTTTTTCACAATTGATACTCAATTTTTAGATGTTCAATTTTAAATACTGAAATATTCATTTCTCATTTGTTTATATACCTAGAATATAAATATACCTAGAATATTAATATACCTAAAACTTATGAGCAATTTTTTTTTTTGATACCTAGGTTCCCAACTTACGGCGGACTAATCCTGGACCCCCAGGCTTCGGCCCCTCAGAGTGTTGGGGGAGGTAAATTACATCACTCTTACATCACCAATTAATTGGCTGCTCCAGCTGTTTCTGCCAAGATTCAAACTCCCCACGATGAGGTTGCAAGCCCAGCAATGCTGCTTCCTTTATTGCTCGGATGTGCCCCGGGGACTCCAAAGGCTCCTGGAACTCATGGTATAAATATTTTCACAAAGATCCCTCGGAGGGATCGAACCCTTGACCTCCCGGTAGGGAGGCGCATACCACAAGACCAGGAGGCCTTAGGTAACTTATGAGCAAAATTTTGTAACTATGTTTTGTGATGCTAGTATTACTCTTATAATAAAAGCAAAAATTTAAAGATTAGGCCCACAAAAGATTTAAAACTCACGGTTCAAGCGGGTCACATTTAATATTCCTAGGGCTGTAAAAGAGTCGAGTTCAAACGAGTTTTACGTGTTCAAACTCGAACTCGTTTTATATTTATCGAGTTCGAGTTTTTCTCGAGTTCGAATTCGATAAAAATTGTTGGTTCGAACTCGAGCTCAAAAAATTTCGAATTGTTCGCGAGCTACATGCGAGCTACTCGAGTCGATCACAATTTCGAGCTTAAACGATTCGAGTTCAAGTCTTAAGCTCTTTTGAAAACAAATTCCGTCCAAACAAGCCAACACCAAGTTAATGGCCGGCCAAGGCCGAAGGAAATTTACCCATGGTCTATCCCAGCTTCAGCATATATAGCCTAGTTTCCTTGTCCAGTTTGGTTTTTGTTCAATGTGGGATATTTGCTTCATGCAAGGCGCGACCAAGGCAAGGGCCGGCCAAGCCCGAGCCAAGCCAAGGCCACGGCCAGGCGCCTCATTTTCTTCTACTTTCTTTTTGATGTGGGATATTGGTTGCAAGGCAAGGCCACGGTCGAGCCAAGGCCCAAGGCCACGGCCAGCCAAGGCAAGGCCACGGCCGAGCCAAGGCCAAGGCCAATTTCTAAATTTTTTTTTTTGACAAATAAATAGCATCTTAATATTATATTTTTTTGTATAAAAATATTATTTATTTTTTATAAATAATAAAAATAAGTGGCAATATTTTTTAGATATATATATATATAAATTTATGAAATATAATTATTAAGATCATTATTTTTTATTTAAATTATTGATCAAAATTATATCTAATTTAAAATTGATATACCCTCCTATCCAAAATAAATATTTTGTTACTAATTTAAAATTATTATACTCTCCTTTTCAAAATAAATATTAAGATAATTTTGTTAAAATATCATATAAACCCTAAATCTACATTTAAGATTTAGGGTTTAGGATTTAGGATATATATATGACATTTTAGTAAATGATTTAACTCATATGCCACATATTCTAAATCATATATTCCATACCCTAAATGCTAAATCATATACTAAAATGTCATATATATCCTATAACCTAAACCCTAAATCTTAAATGTAGATTTAGGGTTTAGGGTATGGAATATATGATTTAGGAGTTAGGATTTAGGGTATAGCAATTAGGGTTTAGGGTTTATGAGTATGGAATATATGATTTAGGATTTAGGGTATAGCAATTAGGGTTTAGGGTATAACCATTAGGGTTTTGGGTATGGAATATATGATTTAGCATTTAGGGTTTAGGGTATAGCATTTAGGGTTTAGGGCATAGCAATTAGGGTTTAGGGTATGAAATATATGATTTAGCATATAGAATTTAGGGTTTAGAATATATGATTTAGCATTTAGGGTATAGCAATTAGGGTTTAGGGTATGGAGTATATGATCTAGAGTTTAGGGTATGGAGTATATGATCTAGGGTTTAGGGTTTAGGGTATGGAGTATATGATCTAGGGTTTAGGGTGTATCAATTAGTGTTTAGGGTATAGAGTATATGATTTAGGGTTTAGGGTATAGCAATTAGGTTTTAGGGTTTAGGGTATGGAGCATAAGATCTAGGGTTCACTACAAGAAAACTGGCCTTTCGCGATTGCTTTTGGCGATGGCAAAAAAGCAGTCACGTTTGAGTGTATAAGGAGACGGCCTTTGTGACTGCATTTAGTGCAGTCACAGTAGGCTAGCGTGATGGCTAAGCAGTCACGGATGCCATCACATTATATGTTTTTCCCCCTAGCGCCAACAATGTAGTCCGGGCGGGAACGGGAAATTCTAATTTTTATCAAAGGCGATGGCTTTAGCAATCGCGTTTTATAAAAATATTAAATTAAATAATTTTAAAATTGAATTTCTTTTTTATTAAAGGCGACTGCTTTTGCAATCACGTTATATAAAAAATAAATTAAATAATTCAATTACACAATTAAAAAACTTTTTTTTTTAAACTTATTCACAATACACTTAGAAAACCTTTGTTTTCGTTTCTCTCACTCTCGTTTCCTCTACCTCTACCTCTACCTCTTCCCTCTCAGGCAACGCGATTCCTCTCTAGGGCGATTCTTCCTCCGGCTCCGGCGTTCTTCCTCTCCGGCATCAGGTGAGTCTCTCCCTCTCTCGCGCTTTCTCTCTCTCTCGCTCTCGCTCTCTCTCACTTTTCCAAATTTTTTTACCGAGTAGTTTTTTTTTAAAAAAAATTAGGGGTGCAAAGTAGAACCATTCTTTCCTTGATTACGATTTCTTTCTAAGAGCTTCGCATTTTCGCTCCTCTCTCTCTCTCTCGTCCGTCTACGATTTCTCTAGATCTGCCGGACCTTCAATTCCGATCAGGTTCGATTTCTCATTATCTCCTTATTGGGTCGCTATTTTGCTCCTACCAAAATTTCGCCCCGTCTCAGATCTCAATCGTTGTCTAAATCGATTATCAAGATCTCGCCTTTGTCTTATCACCTGCAATTTTGCTCCGATTTGATTGAATTTAGGTCGTATGCTTTATTTTTGAATATTAGGGTATTTTTCATCGATGATTGTTTGATTATACAAGTCCATTTGTTTATTCATTGGAATTCCTAATTTTGTCATGGGTTTGTGTTTTTTATTGCCTGTTAGTTTTGATCTTTTTTTGTTATGTTTATTTTTAAGAATTTCTGGAAAGGAATATGGCATTTGATTTAATTTTATTATCATTTTGTTATGATTTTAGATCAAAATTTTTCCTGTAGTCTTAAAATTTGACCCCCCCTCTTTAAAAAAAATGTCTCTTTCATTAATGAATGGTTTAAGCTGTTATAGTTACTGATCTTGTATTTGTTTTTTCAGTTTATGTTTTTGAAAAAGAAAAATGATGGAGAAATTAAACACATTTTAGTTTAGAAATTAGAAATATGACTATAATTTGGACATGTAAAACATAAAGTTATACTGTATTCTCTTTTAGAGACGGAGGGTTGTTGTTGTTCAGCCTAGTTGTCGATGGCTGTTTTTAGCATTGTTGTACGCTTGTTACTGTTAGCCCCCCCTTTTTTTTAATAATCTACGGGCAAGTGGTTTTATGTCTATTTGTAAGATGTTTGTCTAGAATTTTCTACGGTGAAGCATAATCTTATGATATGATTTATTGTTGTGTTATTTTTGACAGATATTCGTCTATGGGATTTAGCTTCCAGGTAAATATTATACCAGTTATTTAACTCATTAACTGGTTTGGAGTTGGATTATTGGTTGTTCTTTTGTTTTTCCAATATAGTGTTACTTGTTTATATTAAGCGCACTCATTTATATCACTGCTTATGGTCGAAGTGTCAAAAATGCGTTCTAGTCGAATACTTGAAGAGTGAGAGGGAGAGTTCATGGAAATATGTTCTGATTATAACAGTACTGCTCAACTTTGCAATGACTAGGAAAAAGAATTAAGCATTTTGCTCCGTAAGGTTACTCCTTTACAGAAGGGTTGCCTTAGAAATGTCAGGGTTTTGGCGCAGTACAAACAAAAGTTTCTTAAAAGATGTGAGTGATTTGCTTTCCTTTTGGTGTTAGAAATTCTTTTTCTACTTCAAAGACGCTTGTAGCTCAAGTGGAAATGTTTTGTCATTAAGAAATGAGCATGTACTGGGCCCACTGGCTCACCAAGTAATGCTGTGCATCAAGATCTATCATCTCATATCCATGCACAGCTGTGCACCTAAGAGTGTATGGAATACATTGCAGTTTCAGTAAGCTTCAGAGGTGTTTACTAACTAAACACGGCTTATTCTGAACCTAGTAATTATCCATGATATGGGTGAAGAACACATGGGTGATGAGCACATAGGTGATGATGAAGACTAGAACGGTATATTAAAATATTTTGGTCTCTAGTGATATTATATTAGGAAGATAACTGTTGATTTCTGTTAATCGGATTATGTGACGGAGGATGTTCATTTTTTTGAGTTTATGATGGTGGATGTGGATGTCACTCTTTTGAACAATTTTAAACCTTGATGTATGCTTTTGAAAATATAATATATTTACTAGTTATTATTATTTATGTATCAATTAATAGTATTGTTTTGAATATTAATCATCATTATTTTTAGGAAAAAAATATTTTATATAAATAAGCAGTGAGTTTACGCGATTGCAAAATCTGTCTTATATTGTTTTACATTGATATTTGTGATTGCATTTGCCGTCTCCTTTTTAAACCTAAGGCGATTGCATTTGCCTCTCCTTTTCAAACCTAAGGCGATTGCATTTGCGGTCTCCTTTTCAAAACCTAAGGCGATTGAATTTGTTGTCTCGCTTTTCAAAACCTAAGGCGATTGCATTTGTCGTCTCCTTTTCAAAACCTAAGTCGATTGCATTTGCCGTCTCCTTTTTCAAAACCTAAGGCGATTGCATTTGCCGTCTCCTTCTTTAAAACCTAAGGCGATTGCTTTTGCCGTCTCCTTTGATGAGCTAAGGCGATTGCAAATGTAATTAAAATAATTAAATAAATAAAATTAAAAAAAACTCTTACGCGATGGAAAAAGCAATCGCGAAAAATAATTGGCAAAGGCGATGGCTTTTTTCAGTCACCTTATCTTTTCGCGACAAGGCTTTACGCGATTGCCATTGCGATGGTTTTTCCCGTCGCGTTAGCCTTTCGCGACGGCTTTAAGGGTTTACGCGACGGCTTTTGGCCGTCGCGAAAGCCCAGTTTTCTTGTAGTGGTTTAGGGTATAATAATTAGGGTTTAGGGTATAGGGTATAGAGTATATGATTTAGGGTTTAAGGTATAGCAATTAGGGTTTAGGATTTAGGGTTTAGGGGTAGTTGTGGTAGTGATAGTAATGGTAGTAGTGAATTAGTGATGGTAGTAGTAATGGTGGTTTTGGTGGTGGTGGTGATGGTGGTAGTGGTGGTAGTAGTGGTGGTAATAGTAATAGTAGTAGTGGTAGTAGTGGTGGTAGTAGTGGTGGGGGTAGTGATAGTGGTGGTGGTAGTAGGGGTAGTAGTGGTAGTGGTAGTAGTGAATTAGTGGTGGTAGTAGTAGTGGTGGTTTTGGTGGTGGTGGTGATGGTGGTAGTGGTGGTAGTAGTGGTGGTAGTAGTAATAGTAGTAGTGGTGGGGATAGTGATAGTGGTAGTAGGGGTAGTAGTGGTAGTGATATTAGTGGTAGTAGTGAATTAGTGATGGTAGTAGTAGTGGTGATTGTGGTGGTGATGGTGATGGTGCTAGTAGCGGTAGTAGTGGTTGTAGTAGCGACATAATAATTATGTTGGTGTTAATTTGATTTTTTTAAATTTGTTTAGCTCTATTTTTATTTTATTTTAATTTATGATTTATTTATTTTTTAAAAGTAATATTTATTGACTTATATTTATTTTTGAGAGTAATTTGTTATATTTTATTTAAATATATATATATATATATATATATATATATATATATATATATAAATATTTTTATTTATATATATATATATATTATATTTATATAAGATCTTTATTAAGATTTTTATTTTTTATCGATATATATATATATATATATATATATATATATATATATATATATATATTTATGAAATATTTATTTTTCAAAAAAAAAAAAAAATTTGCATTTGCCTTGGCCTTGGCTCGACCGGCCTTGGCCGTGGCCTAGCAAGTCATATCCCACATCGAAATTTTGTTAAACTAAAACAGCCCATGGCCTTGGCGGCCGGCCTTAGCCGCCTTGGCTGCCTCTCTTGGCCTTGGACATTATCCCACATTGAAATGAGAACAAACTTGGCTTGGCCTAGTGCCTATATAACCAGCATCCAAGGGTTAGAAAATTTGTTTTGACCTTGGCCCTTGGATATTATCCCACATTATAAACTAATTGTTTATAAATTATATGAAAATAAACTATATTAAATTCGAGCTTTTATCAAGTTTATCGAGTCGAACTTGAATCGAGTCGAGTTCGAAACGAGCTTTGTCGAGGTCACGAGTCGAGCATGTTCGACTCGAAAATTTCACGAGTTAAAATTCTTGTTCGAACTCGAGCTCGAACTTCAACTCGAGCTCATTCGAGTCGAGTTTTTTCGAGTCGAGCCCGAGTCGAGTTCGAGCAACTCGGTTCTTATAACAGCCCTAAATATTCCTATGCTAGGAGATTCTTGTATAGATATAAACTTGGCTCAACGGGTTTGAGTGGACTCTATAAACTTAGGGCCTGATTCGAGTGTACTGGAGGTAGACCAATTTTAATAGATTTGGTCCACCCCTACGGTAATTCACCAATCTTTTTTTTCATGGATCGGTCTTGGGTCAATGTGTCAAATTCAATGTTGGTTCAAGCGCGAGATAATTGTTCGATCTCGGGATGGATCTCTATTGGCTTGCACGTGAATAGTGACCCCGAATCGTTTTCGTGGAAATTTGATATAGTGTTGACGTGAGAATCAAAATTTTAAATTTTATGCAATTCTTTTACATTGATATTAATTTGTTTTTAGAGGGTGAACAGTATAAACCGAGATACGAACATGGGTTTGCTGAGGCACGGCCCAAAAGGATGGGGCCATAAATATAATCCAATAATACAAGTGTTATGGCCGAAGAACATCTTCCTCGTATGCCGAAGGAACATTCTCCTCGGCCTTAAACCAATGATGGACTCTTCATGCATGGCTTATCATACTCAGAGATGTCACAAATGATGAGGGAAAGAAATGTTCTCACCTTGGCATATTATAAAATGACGAGGAGAGAGAATTGTTTACCGGCATGTTACTTTGCCGGCCAATCACCAAATGACGAGGAAGCGGAATCATTCACCTCGGCCTACTTGCCAAGGCCGAGATAAAACATTTATGTTCCTCGGCGTTTCGGCTAGCGGATATACGGTCCTTATCAAACAAGGATTCTACAATCATGATCCAATCGGGATTACAATTACCAACATCAATTCAAGTCAAACAATGACTCCTTAACGAGATATAATTCTTTTAGGATTATATCTTATCTCTTACAAGTTCATCCAGCATGGATTCTGTCAATCCATCCCTATAAATACAAGCCTCATGGCTCATTATTGGGTACGTTACTTTTTACAATACAGAAACTCTGTCAATTTTGTTTCTCATATACAAACCGTGAACTTACTCTCACGCCGGAGGGCCTTTAGCCGAATCCGCCCCGGCTTAGTTTACATGTTTTCTCTTATTTTCAGGCCTTGCAATCACCGGAGCATTCATCGCTTGGATTTGGGCTGATTTGACGATTTTGGCATCATCAATTGGTTCCATTGCCGGGAAATCGATTCAAACACCCTTTGTTTGGCCTGGAAAAGTCACCTGAAGCCTGTTTTCTGCCAGAAATTTTCTAGTTTGAACGGAAGTTTCTGGACCGTTTTGGCTCTGTTTTTGATTCGGCCGGAATCTGCAAATTTCAAGATTTGGTTGAAATCGTTTTAAGCATTGGAATTTTGTCCCAATTTTGGCCGGAAAATTCGGCATTGTCAAAGTTGCCAAATTGCAGTTTCTTAGTTTGCGTCAACTTCTGCTCCGAATTTGATTGGAAGCTGTGATTTTTTGGGAAATTCGCTTAATTGATAATTTGTTGATTGATTTGCAATGGACGGACAATTTACGAGCGTAACTGCTGAGGATCAAACCCAAGTGAATGGGGTTAACACAGGTGCCGAGGAGCTACCTCCTCCTCCTCCTCTACCTCAGCCGGACGCCCCTTCTCCCCTTGCCATGACTCTTCGTTCCAAGGGTCAGGCAAATGCTGAGGGAGAGGGCGCTGAGCTTTCTCGTCCTACTCGTGCTCGCGGGAAGCAAGTGGGAAGGAAGAAGACAAAGAATGCCGACGCCGGTCAAGCAGGAGGAACTTCGGCCGTTGTGGCCGACGCTCTTTGTTACATAAACAAATGGAGACATTGCAAAGGATATATGAAACACAGGCTGCTCTTTTGCAATTGGACCCAGATCATTCCATGGCTGAATTCATTAGGCCATCTATGGGCAACCCTCTTGGAAGGGAACAAGGTGAGCACCGAGCTCCTCCCCTCGAACCTGCTCGACCAACAAAGCAAGCCCCACGAGAACCCACCCGTCCTCGGCATGACAGTAAGAAGAAGGATCAAGTGGTTGACCTGAGAATCCAATTAACTCCCAGGGAAGAGGAGGTGAACTCAAGGGACCTAAGAACAAGGCTCAGTCTAAACAGGCGAATGTCACCACCTCGGTTAGTCATAGCACCTCGGCGTCCTGATTCTCCTCGTCCTCGTCGATCTCGCCATGATTCTCCTCGACCCCGTCGAACAGATTCTCCTCGTCATCGTCGACCAGATTCTCATCGTCCTCGGCATCGAGAGTTTGTGCGGCCAAGGACCCCGAAACCATATAAGATGATACTTGGTGGTCAAGACTTGGAACCAAGGCGTGATAAGGCCCCATCCAAACGGGACAGCCACCGACATGATGCGGATAACAGCAGGGTGAATGGTCGCCCCAAGGATAAATCAACCAGAAGCTCCCAACGAAGCAACCGATCTAGCAGCGACAAGGGAGTGGAAACCAAGCAATGGGAGCTGTTGAAGCAAAGACTTGATGACATGGAGATGGGAAAGAAGTTCAATGACGATGACTATGACTGGGCAACTCGTCCGTTCTCCTTGAGGATAACTGCGGCACCACCCAATCCTCACCTCAAGCTCCCAAATTTCGAAAAGTACAACGGCACCACTGATGCAAAAGATCACGTGCAAGGTTTTGAACAAACCATGAATCTCCTCACCACTGCTGATGACTTGCTCTGTAAAGCTTTCGTGAGCACCTTCTAGAACTGACCTTGACCTGGTTCCGTGAGCTTAAAAGAGGTTGCATCGATTCTTTGGAGGGCATAGAGGAGAATGTTCTTGGACCACTTTGCCAGCTTCTTGGTAGGAGGAAGATGAGGCGGCCGACTTGGCCAACATCGAGCGAGGAAAGGGAGAGACCGCCCTCGGCTACTACAACCGGTTAGAAAAATGGCGGACCCGAGGTTGAAGAGAGCCTCGGCGACGGGGAGGTCATTGTTTGTTTCAACTCTGGGTTAAAATCTGGTCCCCTCATCTATGAACTCTCAGCCCGGGAACCTAAATCCAAGTCCGAATTATACAAGGTGGCTTATGCCATTTCCATGGCTGAAGATAAAACAAAGAAAAGGGGAGCCGACAAGGCGGAAACAGAAGCGACGGGCACTCGCCAGAATGATAATGGGAACGGTAAGGGATCCAAGGGGAAGAACAGAATAAGAGGCACAGAAAAACTTTGAGGTGTTCGCCCCTAACTAAACCCATTTCAGAAATCATGCAGCTAGTAAATCTTCCACCTCCCCGTCCGCTAAGTGATAAACCAAAGTACCCTCGTGACGCTTCAAAATACTGTGATTTCCACAAAGACAATGGCCACACCACAGATGGTTGTTGGGCCCTCAAGAGGATAATACAACGATGGGTCGACGAGGGAAAGCTGGATCGTTATGTCATGAAGAAAGACAACAACAAGCGGAAGCGGAAAGAAGAGGAAAGCGAAGATGATGATAAAAGTGAATACAGAGAACGTAGGCCTCCTAGAGCCAAATTGCATGTGATCCGTGAAGAAGTTACTTCCACCAGAAAGCTGAGGGACCAGATCCATAAACTAAGCAAAGTTTACCACGTGCCTGCTTGGATTCATAAGGCGGAAGAGGTCATCAATTTTTCACCAAACGAGCGCGGGGAGCCGTGCTTGCCGTGAACAACCCTTGGTGATAAAGGGTCGAATTGACAATGTGGAATCGGAAAGATTACTTGTGGACACGGGGGCCTCCGTGACATTACGTATTATTCCGCTTTGAAACGAGATGTGATTGAAAGACAACATCTTGGAACCATATCATGGTAGGCTCGAAGGATTCACCAACCATAAGGTTGGAGCTAAGGGGACCGTGGAACTAGAACTTGAAGTCGATGATCATCCCTTCCTAGCCAAAGCCACAGTCAATTTCATAGTCATGGATTTGACTAGTGACTATCACGCAATCATAGGCATTCCAAGTCAAGCTAAACTTGGGATGGTGGCCTCCCTTCCCCACCAACGAGTTAAATTCCCCACCCGTGCTGGGATCGGATGTGTGAGGGCAACCCCCAAAGACTTCTTGAAACATGTCGTGAAGAGCAGAAAGAAATCCAAAAGTGTGGAGATAGATACCCCCGCGGAAAACATCAAGATCTCAAAGTCTCAGAAAACCACCGAAACTAGCTCCAGAATGAGCTATATCCGTGAGGTGCTTGATAATGAGGACGAGCCTATGGTCCTAGAAATTGCAGATGACCAAGACATAGTCCTACATGTACCTGAGGAAGAGCCTATGGTCCAAGAAATTGCAGATGACCAAGGCGTAGTTTCGCCCGTCTCCGAGGAAGATCCTATTCTCATCAACGGCCAGAACTCGGGGGCCAACCATGACTTAGGAAAGGTCAATCTTCCCGACGTTGATAAACTTATGGAGGAAGAAGGCCTCAATGTGAACGACAACGAAGGGAGGAGAATTAGAGAAATTATTATCGAGTCTCTAGAATTTCGACACGGTCCTGAAATGAAGCCTATAGATGAGCTGGAAGAGGTAGTCATCAATCCTAACTATCCTGAACAAAAAATTAAACTCGGGGGCCAACTATCTCCAGAAGAGAAAGAAAGAATCATCTCCCTCTTGAAAAATAGTCTTGACGTCTTTGCTTGGAGAGTCGAAGACATGAGGGGGATCAATGAAGAAGTAGCCCTCCACCGCCTGGAAGTTGATCCTTTGGCGAAAACCATCTCCCAAACAAGGAGAAATTTTGCAAGGGACAAGGAGGAAGCTATTAAGGAAGAGGTGCAGAAGTTACTTAGCGCCGGAATAATTCGTGAAGTCAAGTACCCCGTTTGGTTGGCCAATGTAGTTATGGTGAAGAAGCAAAATGGGAAGTGGCGTATGTGTATAGACTTCACCGATCTGAACAAGGCCTGCCCCAAGGATAGCTATCCTCTCCCCAGAATTGACAAGTTGGTTGACTCCATTGCTGAACACCGAACTCTCAGCTTCCTAGATGCCTATTCAGGCTATCATCAGATAAAAATGGCGGAAGAAGACATCGAGAAGACGGCCTTCCAAACACACAGGGAAACTAATGTTACATCATGTTGCCCTTTTGGGCTCAAGAAACGCGGGCGCCACGTACCAACGAATGGTGAACAAAGTATTTGAAGCTCAAATAGGTCGCAACATGGAAGCTTATATTGATGACATGGTCATAAAAACCAAGGAGGGCGATTACGCTCCCGACTGGAAGAGACAATTAACAACCTCCGAGCTAATAACATGAAGCTGAATCCAAGCAAGTGTGTATTTGGAGTAACGGTGGGAAAGTTCCTAGGCTTCATGGTATCTCAAAGGGGAATAGAGGCCAACCCTGAAAAAATCAAGGCACTCATCGACATGAAGGAACCTACCACCATCAAGGAGGTTCGGAGATTAAATGGAAGAATAGCGGCCCTTGGAAGATTCGCCAGCGGAATCTGCCAGAAAAGTCAATACGCGCTTCTTCAAAGTATTGAAGGGTACCAAGAGCTTCTCTCTGGACTCCCGAATGCTCTGAAGCATTCCTCCGGTTGAAGAAGTACTTGGGTTCCCCTCCCTTGCTCGGCAGCCCGACTCACGGTGAGATGCTATATATCTTCCTAGCCGCCAGCGATCATGCTTTGTCGCAGTACTAGTTCGGAATGACGAAGGAATTCAGAAGCCCGTCTACTATGTCTCTAAGGCACTGTCCGATGTGGAAAGCAGATACTTTAATGTAGAGAAGATAGCGTACGCGCTAGTCATTGCATCGAGGAAATTGCGTGCCTATTTTTCTGCGCATCCTATCACCGTATACACAAATGAACCATTGAAGAAGATACTACATAAGTTGGACGGCTCCGGACGTCTCCTTAATTGGTCCATCGCTCTTACTGAGTTTGATATCATCTACCAACCAAGGAAGACCCTCCTGGCACAGCCTTTGGTTGACTTCATGGTCGAGACTGCCTTTATGGGTGAGCATCTCCCCACCTCTCGGAAGCAAAACGCACCGGAGGAAAAAGACTCTCCCATTGAACTCCCATCCAACTGTTGGATCCTGTATATGGACGGATCAGCTACAAAGGAAAGAAGCGGAGCTGGAGTTGTACTAGCAAGCCCGGAAGGAGAATACACTATGCAAGATGCCATCCGTTTCAAGTTCCCTGCCTCCAATAATCAAGCTGAATATGAAGCTCTAATATTTGGCATTGAGTTGGCCTCCTTCTATGGAGCAAATAGGGTGGCGGCTTTCTGTGACTCCCAACTCGTTGTCAAACAAGTAAAGGGAGAGTATAACACCCAAGACCCCACCCTTTCTGTGACGAAGAGGATGGAATTTTTCGAGCTCAAGCAAATAGGCAGGGAAGATAACCAAGTCGCAGACGTTCTCTCCAAACTAGCAACCATGGACGTGTCTACGTCTAAGACAAGTCCATATGTAGTTTATGCCGAGGAACCTGCGTATGAAAGACTACAAGTCATGCTCTTAGATGGAGAGGGGAGATGCTGGATCGATGACTACATTGAATACATTGAAGAGGTCCCCAAGGTTCGTTGTGATGAATGGAATCCTCTACCGAAGATCTTTTACGAAGCCCCTGCTAAGGTGTGTCTATCCCAAGGAAATTGAGAACCTCTTGGCAGAAGTGCATGAAGGTGTTTGCGGCGGACACCCGGGGGCCAGAACCTTAGCCGACAAAATCATATCGCTAGGTTACTACTGGCCAAACCTAAGGGAAGACGCGCACGCCTACGTTAGAAAATGTGACAATTGCCAAAGATTCTCCGACATTCCTAAACTACCAGCAGTCGAACAAACACTTGTGATACCTACGTGGCCGTTTGATATGTGGGGGATCGACATCATCGGACCCTTCCCTCCCGCCCGTGGTAATTGCAAGTACGTCATAGTAGCTGTTGATTATTTCTCCAAGTGGATAGAAGCAAAGGCATTGGCCAAGATAACGGAAGAGAACGCAATCAACTTCGTCCACGACAACATCTGGTGCAGATTTGGCCTCCCACATACAATTGTCTCCGATCATGGACTACAATTTTCTACAGCATTCACTACAGAATTGGGAAGAGTCAAAGTCCGTCATGCAAAGTCCTCAGTTAGCAGACCCCAAGGCAACTGGTCGCGTAAGGCGCGATAACCGGGTCCTAACCGCCCTTACCAAGAACCTTGAGGGACGCGAGGGTAGATGGTTGGACGAACTTCCCCTAGCCTTATGGGTGTTCGCACAACCACCCGGGGCCAACCGGGGAAACACCATTCGCACTAACCTTCGGTTACGAGGCTATGGCACCGGCGGAGATGGCCGTCCCTACGTGAGAAACTCCCGTTATGATGAGCAAGTCAACAAGGTTAATAGGCTCCTAGACCTAGAGCGATAGATGAGAAACGACTAGGCTGCAGATGAGGATGGTGAATTACAAGCAAAGGACCAAGGCGTATCACGACAAAAGGGTCATCAGAAGAGTATTCCAAGTAGGCGATTGGGTACTTAGAAAGATTGAGGCCACTGGTCGGAAGGCATAACAAAACAAGCTCTCCCCAAATTGGGAAGGTCCCTATATCATCACTCAAGTTATTCGAGAAGGGACCTACAGACTGAAGACCAAGGAGGGGAAAGATCTCAAGCATCAATGGCACTCCGACAACCTTAGGAAATATTATCACTAGTCTAGTTTATTTTGCAGTAGATTAGTTCCTTGTTTTTTGTTTTCTACTTTTTAGTTGATAGGATTGCAGTTCGATGTAATAACGTTTCAGTTTACGAAAGCAGTTTCTTCCAACGTACTAAGCAACTATCAACTCTTCACACCAGCACCAGAAGATGAGGACATTATCCCCGACTCTTCGAAACATACACCATACATCCTATCAAGGGTCCGCCTTGATTCAGGATTACAAACATAACAGCCAAGACCGAGGGTCCTCCTCGGCCTAATGGCTTACCATACATCCTATCAAGGGTTCGCCTTGATTTAGGATTACCAATAACAGCTAAGACCGAGGGTCCTCCTCGGCCTAATGGATTACCATACATCCTATCAAGGGTCCGTCTTGATTTAGGATTACCAATAACTGGGCAGTCAGACGCCAAGGGTCCTCCTACATTCTGATGACTTCACATCCTAACAAGGGTCCGCCTTGATTTAGGATTACCAATAACAGTCAAGACCAAGGGTCCTCCTCGGCCTGATGACTTCACATCCTAACATGGGTCCACCTTGATTTAGGATTACAAATCACAGTCAAGACCAAGGATTCCTCATTGGCCTGATGACTTGCCTCGCGTCAAGACAAGGAAACACCTTGTCACCACGACTAAAAGGCATCCCGTCTGAAACCTGTGCACGAGTCATCTTCCTCGGCATAAGGAGACGAAAAAGAAGAAATCACTTAATAGTTAAAGCCGAGGAGTCCTTCCTCGGCCCACATGACATAGAGTACAGTTAAAGCCGAGGAGTCCTTCCTCGGACTAATCACTTGCTTAACAATTAGGGAACGAGGGACCCTCCTCAGATCCCACCTTCACAAGTCTAGTGCCTCTGCCTAGCATACAGAAACACAAATAATTCATTGAAACAACATGAATAAAGAACAGGATTTTTCATTGATATTCAAAGAAAGTACAAGTCCTACCATCTATTACAAAAACCAAAGAAAGGAAAATCTATCCTAATTTTGCTGCCCATCATTGAAAGGCTCTTCAAGCCACTGATCGGTGATAGTACCAGGAGGAGGAAGAACGGCTTGATCAATCTGGGCATCGTTCCTCTCGGCCTCTCCTCCCCCGGCCTCGGCTTCTATGTTCTCTGGCTCCCCCTCGTCCTGGATCGCCTCCACCAAGGCTTTGAGGTTGCCGGGAACAACAGAGGCGGGCTTCCACACTTCTCGGCATGCTTGAGCATCCTTCTCGGCTATTATTTCCAAGTTATTCTCAGAGAAGGGAACCAAGTGGTGGAGAGCCCTAACTTCCTCGCCATATTGATCCCGGCAAATCAGCATGGCCACCTTGTTAATATCCAAGCCGGTGGAGGGTCGGCGAATGCTTTGCGGGCGAGGTGGAGATGCAGTCCTCGAACATGGTTGCCGTCTGCTCATCCACGGCATCTTGAAAGGCCGAGTTGGCCACCATAGCGTCCTTGAAAGCCGGGATCTCTTTGAAGCGTGCCACGGTGTAGACACCCCATTCTGAACCAATAAATCATGATTACACTACTCTTAGTCTCTCTTTTATGTTTTGATGAAAGCGTATCAGTTTCGTCATGTTTCGTTAAGTTTCTAACTAACCTCGTTAGTTTTGGACCTAACTGACTAACGGAATAAATTGAAGAGGACAAAATAGTCATCAGACTAGATATCTCGCACGAGATATCCCCTCGACAGGATGTGCAGAATCACAATTCTTCTCCGTCCCAAACTCTTTTCTTGATAAACCTCATCTAATCCGGTTCTCCAATCAGAATTGAGTTCTGGAAGCTTCCTAGGAGTGTTTTACCTCTCCACCTCTACCTCTTAAACTCCTATAAATACTTGGTGACTTCCACTGTTTCAGAGGTCCAGATTTCCACACAACACACACAATTTGTTGGTTTCTCTCCACGAAAGATCCCTTCAAATCACTCACAAAACCTCCCTAAAATCACCTAAAGTTTGTTTATCAACCCTGTTGATCAACAAACATCCAAACCCGAATCAAGGATTGAGGCGAAGCTCTGTCCGCATCAAGATTTGACTCTCATATTGAGTCGAAACTCTGCCCAAATCACTTCTCGATCGAGAAAACATCTTAGAACCACGTTCTAAATCAAATCCTCCCTAAACTAGGTAAACTCCTATAATTTTACTCTTTTTTTCTTAATCTTTCTCTATTGGCTTTTAGAGTGGTGTAATCCCATCAAAAGGATTAGCCTAGAGTCCCTTCAATCGATGAAGGCGATCTCGAAGCGTACAATCCGACATTTCTAATCAAGAAATTGATTAGGGTTTTCTTGTTCTTTATTTAATTAGTAATTAAAAAGATTGATAATACTCAATTGGCAAGACCGATCTCCGGATTGGGTGGAATGGATGCTCCTCGACCTACCCATTCGATAACTTAACCCCCGAACCCTCAAATCTCTTTTTAAGGTTTTTCTTATTGTTTTCCTAAATAAATAATAAGTGGCGACTCTGTTATTTCAAAATTCACGCATCGCTACAGTTTGGCGACTCTGCTGGGGACAATTAATTAAGAGGGTTAGACTTGCGTTACAATTGAGTATTATCAATTTTTTATTTTTCTGTAAAAATTTTGATTTTTCTGGATTTTTTAAAATTTTTCGGCACTGTTTTCAAAAAAAAAATATCCGAATACTTATCCCGCGCGAAATATACTAATCTCTCGCGCGAGATTAGTACACGGCCTTAAAACCAAAAGTTTCCTTCCAGTTTGGCGGCGCTGAGTCACGGCAATTAAAGGGAAAAAGAAAAAAAAAGTATTAGGTCACCTGCACCAAATTTGGACCTTTCAAAAAAAAAAAAAAAAAAAAAAAAGGGAAAATTTGGTTGACCTTTCCTTTCAGTTGACTGCACCAAAGAAAAAAAAAGGGACTCGTTGACTTTCATGTAAAGTTTGACCGCAGATAATTCAAAAAAAAAAAAAAAATCAAAAACAGTTTCAAGAAAATTTTAAAATAAATTTCGGAAAAATCAAAAATAATTACTATTATTTTATTTTGCATGTGCTAACTCTATTTTGCAGGGTAGAATAATTTTAGTTACTCGAATTATATAACTGCGTGTGATTGAATTATTTTAATTTTTACCGGCCATCGGTTGACTCGGGCTTTGTAATAAATTAGTTTATTTATTCTCTCGCTTCATCTCTCTTTAAGTGGAACTACGACGGCCTGAGTCTTCCTAATTGGGGAGAAACGTAGGCAACCACTTGGTACGGCCACTATCTGTTTTTCTTTTAGTTTTAAAAAATAAAACATTCTATTTTACTTTATCACCTAGAATTGACTCTCACACACGCGCACTCATATTATAACTGTCATTGCACTACATACCCTTGATAAACCCGGGACCCACACTAAGGACGGATGACGGTAACCATCTAGTCGCCGGTCTCTCCGAAGTTGGATCATCCCACTCCGCGTATTCAATCCACCTAGATTGTCATATCGCGGGGAGCCTAGCCTTCCAGCCCTGCATCGCCACATATCATGTAGATTGACTTTTTAAGACACTCCGTGACCGGTCGGTTTGATCTTGGAGTCCTTGTGATCCCTTGTCAGGATCGTTTTGTGCAATAATCCACGGAAAAGAAATCAATAAATTGTCGCTTCGGAATTGTCCCTTCGGAAACGTCCCTACGGATTTGCCCCTAAAAAGAGAAAATTTTCTCATCAAAATTATTGCACAAAACTTGATGTTACTTTGGATTACTCCGACCCCTAGGTCCCTAGGTTTGGTTCTTGAACTTTAGAAACCCTCAAAACGGATTTTCCGGCCGCCCAAAATTAGGATTAAAATCAGAAAATTGTGACTTTCCGTGGTGAAGTCTCGCGCGAGACTACTTGTCTCGTACGAGATAAGTGTTCGGTCTTTTCGTGTTTTGGCCAAAACCTTCAACCCTTCAAGCCTTCATTCACCCTATTCGGCCAGACTTGTTGGGACTCGATCATGGTTTAACACACGGTTGCTACACGTCTAGGTTCTTCGCCAAAGCTCGACACGATTGCCCGGCTTCTCCTTCTACCACCGAGGCCGATTTCAACGATGCTAAGGTCCAACTCATCGAAGCCATGACTAGGTTGGATGAACAAAGTAAGCAAATTGATGGAGCAAAACGCCCCAAATGGCCGCCCTCGTACGAAAGAACTCAACGATTTGAAAGTCAAGAAAGGAAGAAAGCAAAAAGCGAGAAAGTGGAATCCTCCTCAGATGAAGAGGAATCCTACACCAAAGTGAATAAGAAAACCAAGTCAAGCAAGAAAAAGGAAGAATCCGATTCATCCTCTTCCTCATCATCCTCCGATGACGAAGAACATACCTCCAAGGGCACTAAAACCAAGAAAGAAGGCAGTGGTGAAACTACTAAACTTGGTGACCATGTTACTAAGAACTACCTCGAGAAGAAGCTTGCGACTCTTGACACTTCCAAGGGGTCATTCGTTCCATTTGATCCCAATGCTCTTCAACAATCCATCACCAAGTTTCCTCGCAAGTACAAGACACCCGATATCGCCAAGTTCAATGGTACTACCTGTCCTCGAGCTCATGTTGAGACCTACACTTGGGCCATGCTTCCCATGGGCGTTGATAACACAATCTTGGCCCAATGCTTTCCTCAAACTTTAGAAGGTGCTGCAAGGGATTGGTACATGTCTCTTCCTACGACTACAAGGCTTGATTGGTCGTCTGCATGTTTAGTCTTCCAAAGGCAGTTTGAAGATAACTCCACCTACCGCCCTACTAGGAGGGATCTTGAACAAACCAAGCAACATGCAAATGAGTCCTTTGCTGAATTTGCTAGAAGATGGAGACTCAAACTCACTGAAATCGTCGAAAGGCCTACTCTCAAAGAGCAAATCCACATCTTCCTCCAATGCCTTCGTGATGAATTTCAAGAGAAGCTCGCCGGTAATTACTTTCCTAGTTTCAATGAACTCCTCGAGTCCGGAATTAGGGTTGACGACTTCCTAAAAAGCAAAAATAGGGAAAGTACTTTCCGCTACAACAAGCCCACCACAAGTAAGGATGCTTCAGTCAACGCTATTGCACTCAGCCGCCCCAACACCGGAAAATATTCTGCTGTCCCTCCTCCCGAAAAGAAAAAGAGGCACTACGACAAAATTGAAGGAATCACTCAAGAAGAACTCTTCGATGTGCTTGTCCAGAATGAAAAGATCAAACCAAGGGAAGGTGGTCCTCCGAAGGATATGGGTCCGAATCATGCTCATCACTTATTCTGCAAGTACCACAACTTCACCGGCCATGACACCAACTCCTGCCACCACTTGAAGGACATCATACAAGACCTCTTTGATAATGGAGATCTAGAACGTCCCAACGTCATCACCAATCCTCTCCCTCGCAATCCATGAAGAAGATGAAGCTCCAAGAAGAAATCTACACTTACCACTTTGGGGCTACCACTATCCTCTCCCTTTCTCCTTTGATAGAAGTAGATTAGGTTTTAAATTTCCAAGTATGAACTCGAAGAGTCATTCTGTCTTTCTAGTACTCCTCACCTCCTCTAGTTTGTGTCATCTAAACTATCGAGTCTGTTCTTAAATTTCTTCAATTAATCAAAGTAATTTTCTTTTCCTAAACACTTTCCCTAAGGTTGTTCTACCTCATGAATATCATTTAATTCATAACAAAATAATGGACCCTCCATTCCCTAAATCATCGCAAAAATAGAGACTTCTAAGCAAATTATAGAAGAAAGTTGTCCTTAGGAAGCTTAAGGGCTAAACATTACCCCTACTGAAAGTCGAAGATCAACAAACGAAGGAAGCCAAAGGCACTGCTGTCAACATTCATCCAAAGAAAAGTGGGGCTACTCAACTCAAGGCTTTGAGAGTATAAAAAAAAAAAAAAAAAAAAAAAAAAAAAAAAAAAAACTCTCAAGCCTTTCATCGCCCCACAACAAGGATGGAATTTCAACAAAGGCAAGAAGGACTCTCCCACAAAGAAGAGGAGTCAAGTGATACCAACAAAAGAAAAGAGGATTCCTCAAAATCCTCCTACATCAAGTGAAGAAGACTTTCAGTATCAAAAAAAATGTTTACCCTTAAGTCATACTAATGATTGACTTTCTCCTCAATCTTATTTAGAAACTTCTAGATGATACACGGTCCATTAAAAGGTAGAATAACTTTTCTAGATCATTGAGCCAACTAGCGTTTCTTGTTGAGTCTAGGGGCTTCCTGTTAGCCGTTCTCATACACACTCTTGAAATCCAAGCATCAAAACTGGGGCTTCCTCACCTTTCCTCCCCCAGTAAATCTCTACTTCAACTCTTCAAAATAATCAAATCTGCATTAGGGGCTTTCCTCTCTGCTTCTCACTCTCATCATTAGAGAATACACTTCTCCAAAAAGTCAATGCTTGGATCACCTTCCAATGAATAGAGTCCGTCTCACCTAAACTAGCTTGAGATCTCATTTCTCTCCTCAATAAGATTTTCTCTCTCTGAGTTCTCTTCGAGTTACATACTATTCAAAAAAAAAAATGAAAAAAAAGACGCAAAAGAGATGCCCGCTAGATTGAAAACCCGAAAGGGCGGTCTAGGCAAAAGCCAGGGTGCGCACTAAGAAAAAAAAATCAAAGGTCAAAGGGAGAGTATTCCTCAACCTTCTTCATCAGACATCATTCGGTTCTCTTCAAATCAAATTAACAAGGAGAGTCTTCTTCGATCACCTTCAAATCAAAGAGAGCAGCTTCACAAGCCTGTTCACAAAGTCATCTACCACTTGCAAACAACTTGGGGCTTGAGACACCAAAGGGCCTTGGACATAGAGCCATTACGACAGTCGACAGATTTGTAGTCGTTTGCCTAGAGACACGATTCAAGGGAGAATTAAGAATGAAGATTCGCAACAGACCTAGATGTGTTCACACAAGGATACTCATCAAAATTCTACAACAATTCAGCCTCGCTGACTAGCAACAGATTCTGCATAAACCTGATTTGGTCCCAACTTGTCAAACACAAGTTCACTCATACAGTTCACCCATCTCAAATATACAAATCCATACAAATGTCCCTACATGTCCATATACCATATACTCATACATAAACTCACCACCAAAATGTCCGACCGGCCATTTTCACGAACAGACTTGAGCACCACCACGTAAGTCCAGTTAAACAACTAAAATCTGAAAAATCTATTTGAAATCTTTATGTGCTGACAGGTACAGAAAGGTAAGAATCATTCGGGTCTATCCGAGATCAGCATGCATATATCCTTGCATTACAGGGGCCGACAGAACCTCCATCTCAACCGACAACTTCAAGTTCGTGACCTCGGCAACACCAGTAAAGTCTGTGATGGCAGCAACCTCATGTCCGTGACCTCGGCAACGACAACCAAAGTCCGTGACCTCGGCGACATCAACAAAGTCTGTGATGGCAGCAACCTTCAAGTCCGTGACCTCGGCAACCTCAACAAAGTCTGTGATGGCAGCAAACTTCAAGTCCGTGACCTCGACAATGATAACAAAGTCCGTGACCTCGGCAACGACAACAAAGTCCGTGACCTCGGCAACGACAACAAAGTCCGTGACCTCGGCAACAACAAGCTACGTCAGTAACCTCGGACGGCGTACTTCAACAACTTCATCAACAAATGGGTATCTTCAGAATTGGGTCAAGTCTTTTGATTCCTCAGTATGATTTTACCTTTTCAAAAAAATCCCTCTTCGATTTTCAAAAATGCTTTTCAAAATACCTAAAATAGCCTTTTTAGTGTTTTGGAGTCGAACTACGTTTGGTCTGATTCTCTCTTAGAGATACGTAGGCAGCCGTGCGGCACGACCATCCCAATGTTCAGAATGATGTCTTTTCTATCGACGACACTTCTTCTTTCATAAGACCTGTCACCGAGGGGCTCTGTAGACACCCCATTCTGAACCAATAAATCATGATTACACTACTCTTAGTCTCTCTTTTATGTTTTGATGAAAGCGTATCAGTTTCGTCATGTTTCGTTAAGTTTCTAACTAACCTCGTTAGTTTTGGACCTAATCGACTAACGGAATAAGGCGAAGAGGACAAAATAGTCATCGTACTAGATATCTCGCACGAGATATCATATCTCGCGCGAGATATCCCTCGACGGGATGTGCGTAATCACAATTCTTCTCCGTCCCAAACTCTTTTCTTGATAAACCTCATCTAATCCGGTTCTCCAATCGTAATTGAGTTACGGAAGCTTCCTAGGAGTGTTTTACCTCTCCACCTCTACCTCTTAAACTCCTATAAATACTTGGTGACTTCCACCGTTTGGAGGTCCAGATTTCCACACAACACACACAATTTGTTGGTTTCTCTCCACGAAAGATCCTTCAAATCACTCACAAAACCTCCCTAAAATCACCTAAAGTTTGTTTATCAACCCTGTTGATCAACAAACATCCAAACCCGAATCAAGGATTGAGGCGAAGCTCTGTCCGCATCAAGATTTGACTCTCATATTGAGTCGAAACTCTGCCCAAATCACTTCTCGATCGAGAAAACATCTTAGAACCACGTTCTAAACCAAATCCTCCCTAAACTAGGTAAACTCCTATACTTTTACTCTTTTCTTCTTAATCTTTCTCTATTGGCTTTTAGAGTGGTGTAATCCCATCAAAAGGATTAGCCTAGAGTCCCTTCAATCGATGAAGGCGATCTCGAAGCGTACAATCCGACATTCCTAATCAAGAAATTGATTAGGGTTTTCTTGTTCTTTATTTAATTAGTAATTAAAAAGATTGATAATACTCAATTGGCAAGACCGATCTCCGGATTGGGTGGAATGGATGCTCCTCGACCTACCCATTCGATAACTTAACCCCCGAACCCTCAAATCTCTTTTTAAGGTTTTTCTTATTGTTTTACTAAATAAATAATAAGTGGCGACTCTGTTATTTCAAAATTCACGCATCGCTACACACGGCCTCCTCCTCCCTTGCGGGGAGGGTAGCTTCTAACCCTCGGCACTTGGCTTCAGCTTCATCGGCCTTCGTTTGGACCTTGGCCTTATCCTTCCTTGCCTGAGCAAGCTCTTCTTCTTTTAGCCGGAGATGCTCCTCGGCTTTAGTCTTCTCTCCCTCGGCCCTCTTCACCTCGGCCTCTACTTTGGCCTTGGCTGCTTCGAGCTCAGCATCCTTGGCCTTCAAAAGTTTGACCAAGGAAGCCTTATCAGCCTCGCCCTTCGCCTGGGCGGTCTTGGCCTCAGTTAGGCGCCTGACTTTTGTCTTGGCCAAGACATTCTCGTACGCCGTGACGGAAGCCAACTGAAAGAAAAATCAATGTTAGAAATCCAAGCAAATCTTAAAATCAATGACCGAGACAGGGAGACATTCACCTCGGCAATTAAGAGCCCTTTACGGCAAAGTAAGGTATCCTCGCTAGGAGCCTCTTTGACGAGGGCCTCGTAAGCCTCCTCATCCATAGCTCGCTGAATGGGAGCTCGGCCCAACCTCTCCAAGGGTCCCTCCCTAAGTTGCAGAGGAAGACCCCTAAGGCGGGGAACGTTGATGTCCATGCGCTTAGCTAGCTCGTCGGCCTCCTCATAAGTTTTAACACTCTGGATGGTTAAGGGGGGAGGAGCCTCAGCATTGAGAGCTCCGCGACGGTTGCCCGTTTGCTACGGGGCTCCTGGCCAGCGGCTTGGGATCTTTTTGAGCCAGATTTCCTCGGGACGAGGCTTGTCTCCTCGGCCTCAACCTCCTCGGCACCCATACGGGGGCCATCCCCCTCCCCAGTTGCTGGGTTTGCCCGTTCCTCGGACACAACCTCCTCGGCATTCACTTCCCCGTGTGGTTTGAAAGGAAGAGGATGGTCACCCTGGGCACTTAGCACCAAGTTGCGGACATTGGCTTCTTCTCTTATCTCTACCAAGCCAGACTTCTTGCTCTGCTTCCTCTTCTGTTTCACCAGCTCCATGGGACTGAGTCTCTTCATGGCTAGTTCTGCTTCTTCCTCGGTGGTTAAAACTGCAAAGACAAGGAAATGGTTAAATACGAACAGGAGGAAAAATTACAGCAATGCTAAGAAATACAAGTATGAGTTAAATGTTTACATCCAACCACATTAGTCTTTTCCAGACATTGGTCCAAGGGAGGGGTCTTGCACCTCGTACAGTCCTCATGAAAAACGAAGCCAGGGTGTGTTACCCAATCATTAAAACGCCTCCCCCTTTTTACGGTAACGAGGGGAACCACCCCGTCCTTTGGTCCTGGCATCAATCCAGCCTGAACGTAGAAGTGATCAGTGGATTCTATGGCCGACCAATCAAGGAGCCCCACCTCGGCAAATGCCTCTAAGCGCTTGATCAAAGCCTCGGTCCACTCATACTGTTGAACAGGAAATGATGAAGTTGGATCCTTGCAAGGAGATTGGAACTCCCAGCCTTGGCGACTCTCAACCCTAATAACATGATTATCCCAACCCGCAACTTTGCTAGACATGGGGAGAAGCAGCTTTGGTTTCTTAGGTGCACTCCTAATGACGAGGAGCCAACTTTCCTTGATAAATTGGACCGTGTAGAAATGCCGAAAAGCTCCCATGGTCGGCTCATAACCTAGGCTGCGGCAAAGGATAATGAAGCTAACAAGAACCTTAGTACCATTGGCTCCTAGCATGGTCGGCACTGCCCTTACGTCATCCAAAAATTCATTGATGAAGGGGTCTAAGGGAAGACGGAGCCCCTGTTGAAATTGTTTGAAGTAAAGGTGGACATAATTTTCATTATAGTAAAAATTCCTCTCCTCCTTGTCAGTTTTGAGATCAAGTTTGCCCATATAAGTTAACCTGTACTCAGATTTATCTACCCCGTATTTGGAATATAACTTTTCCAGCATGGGATCCCCGGCCCTTGGGGCCTTCTCCTGTCGCTTCCCTGTACCTAGGCCTCCTTTTCCTCGTCCTCGGCCTATCCTGCCTTCAGCTTGGGCACCTATAAAGGCGTCAACTATGCGAGCGGACGAGGAGGTCTCTTCTCTTCCCGTCATATCTGCATAAAGCCGAGGGGATAAAGTTAGTTTCCTCGGCAATGGCCGATCTTAAGACGGGGAAGGGAAATACCCCTCCTCGTCATCACAAAAGGCCGAGGAGGGAGCCTTACCACTCAGACGTTCACGCATTTCACGATCTGAGGCCGGGTAGAACAGTTCGATGTGTTCCACTATTTCTGCTCTATTCTCAAGCAACACAACATTACGAGTTGAAGAATCAATTCGGTCTATTCTTGTACTATTGGGGTATTGGATGAACATCCGGGTACGGCCATAACCCCTCAACATCTTTCCTATGGCATCCAAGGTCAGCATCAACCAAGGTCCTCTCTCCCTACGATAAACCCTCAGATTGCCGGTGTGGTATCCGTAACGAAATCGGGGAGAATGGTCCCAAGAACGAGCCATTTCTAAGGGGAATCAAAGATTAAAGGGGGAGTTCATTCAATATTCAAAGAAGTTCAACAAAATGCAAAGAAAATCAAAGACTTGAAGTTTTTGAGAGTTAAAGACATAAATTCATGAAGAAAAGCTCTATTCTTCAACAATGGCGGTTAGCTTTTCTTGACACATTCGAAATCCCTTCCAAAAACCCTAGAAAACTGAAAATCAGAAGCGAAATGCACAAAAGAGAAGAGATTTCATACCTGAGTTTAAAAAGTGGTTGGAATCGCAACAGAACGGAACTTCGCCGGAAAGACCGTGTTCGTCGGAAACTGGAAATGAAGAACGATGTGTTCGCCGGAGAAATCTCTTGCCTTTGCTCTCAAATAGTTGGGGTTTGTAAAGATTAAAATGAAAAGGGTTTTAGTTTTTATACTCCACCAAACCGGGTCAACCCGTGGGTAAAGCAAGAAAACGGGTACAGCGCCCCAAGAATTAAATGCTATCAACATTTTTCGAGGCATGACAAGACTGGGGGGCCCCCGTGTAATCATGAAAATATTAACCGTCAGATAACGAAGAGACACTGAGGACACGTGTCAAAACCTGTTTGTATCCCATAAGCCGAGGACGAGATGACTTTCTCCTCGTCCTAAGCCGAGCTAGAAAGTCGGGGGCCACTGAACAGTATAAATCGAGATACGAACATGGGCTTGCTCGAGCCTGGCCCAAAAGGATGGGGCCATAAATATAATCCAATAATACAAGTGTTATGGCCGAAGAACATCTTCCTCGTATGCCAAGGAACATTCTCCTCGGCCTTAAACCAATGGACTCTTCATACATGGCTTATCATACTTCGAGATGTCACAAATGATGAGGAAAGAAATGTTCTCACCTCGGTATATTATAAAATGACGAGGAGAGAGAATTGTTTACCCCGGCATGTTACTTTGCCGGCCAATCACCAAATGACGAGGAAGCAGAATCATTCACCTCGGCCTACTTGCCAAGGCCGAGATAAAATATTTATGTTCCTCGGCGTTCCGGCTAGCAGATTACACAGTCCTTATCAAACAAGGATTCTACAATCATGATCCAATCAGGATTACAATTGCCAACATCAATTCAAGTCAAACAATGACTCCTTAACAGATATAATTCTTTTAGGATTATATCTTATCTCTTTACAAGTTCATCCAACATGGATTCTGTCAATCCATCCCTATAAATACAAGCCCCATGACTCATTATTGGGTACGTTACTTTTTACAATACAGAAACTCTGTCAATTTTGTTTCTCATATACAAATCGTGAACTTACTCTCACGCCGGAGGGCCTTTAGCCGGATCCGACCCGGCTTAGTTTACGTGTTTTCTCTTATTTTCAGGCCTTGCAATCACCGGAGCATTCATCGCTTGAATTTGGGCTGATTTGACGATTTTGGCATCATCAAATATATATATTTTAAGGATCAATCTTTCAATTTTTGTGATTACATGTAATTTTATTATTTTAAAATCATAGCACTCACGTCATATTTTGATTTTAATGGAAAATAAAAAAGAAAAAAAAAGCCACATTAATTTACTTTTGCTGCTAATTTGTTATTATTATTATTATTGTTTATACAATATTTTTAATCATGAATTATCTTAAATATTTTTCAAAACCCATAATAATTAAAATTGATTCGAAGACTTATAACAAATATGATAACTTTGAAAAGTTTTCTTTTCTTTTAAGGTAGGATGTATTTAAGGACAATTATGTCAAAAAAAACTTTGAGTGGCATTTGAGAAATTAATATTTGAACACATTTAGTAACATGACTACATAAGCATCCCCTTAAAGCTGTTACTGAATTAGTTTTGTGACCACACTAATATTTTTGTTCTACCCATATTCAAAATAAAAGTTATCAAACTAATATTCATTTTTGCGCCCATATTTTAAACAATTTCACTTCATTTTGGTTTATATTAAGGATACCTTGTCCCAAAAAATATCATTACCAATTTTGTCATTTATTATTGATTTTATATAATCACATAGGCTGATAGAAATTTTATATTCATCTAAGTATTATTAATCTTAAACCATTGATTTTATATGTACTGATTGATTTTATCAAGAATTTTAAAATATTTTATCGATAAACCTAATCTAATAAGTGCATCGCCAGGATAAGTGAAAAGATTAAAAACATAACAATTTAATCTAAACAAACTAATGTTGATAAACTAAATTTATTTTTTATTGTATGACAAATTCGACATTTGTAATTATACGTAGAGTTACTCATATTTATTGACGAATTCGACATTTATTGTTTTTAAACTAAATTTATTTTAGATTGAGTTGAGTTGAAATTCAAAAATCTGAAAATAAAACTCTTATTTGAAATTAAATTAAAAAGGATCAGTTATTTTAGTTTGAGTTTAAATTTCAAATCTGAAAATGAAACTGTTCATCTATAACTATATAATGGCTGAAGTGAATAAGGAATTTCGTTTTCCCGCTCAAAATTGGAACATTCCGAAAACTCTCCTCTGACTAGCGTACTGAATACGCTAAACCTTTTGTATTCTGACCGCTCTTCTTCTTCCTTCTCTCTCTTTCCTTTCATCGTCAATTCAAAAACCCTTCTTCCAAAAAAAAAAAACCCTCTCTCTCTCTCTCTCTTCCCTTTCAGCGTTATTTCAAAAATCTCATTGATGGTCGCTGCCCCCATTGCAAATCAGTCATTTTCTCTCTTCAATCCATCCCAGAAATCAGAGAATCCGATGGCAGTCACGATTCCCCGCCCCCTCCTCCTCCTCCTCCTCCTCCCTCTTCAGGTGGAACTGAGGTACAGCAAAGCCGCTGACTGTCTTCACTTCATTTCTGGGTTAGTTTTAATTTATGTCTTGTATGTGTCTTTTTTGTGTTCTTGGTTTATTTTATTGTCTGAATTTTGATGGATATTTGTTTAATTGACGGCCTAAAATCCCCCCTCTTCCCCCAAAACTTCCAGGTTGGATAATATTCTTCCATGGTCGCCTCTACTCTCTCTTTCTTCTCTCTTCTCTCCTCTTCCATGGCTACAACGATATAACTAAGTCGTTTCCTCGTCGGTATCCCAATCAATCGGGGACATGGAATTCTAATTGAAATCAATTTGAATTAGGTTTGTTTACGATGTGTTTGTTTGTTGTGATTAGGTTAAACGATGATGAATATTGATTTTAGTGGACTTGAATCGACTCCAACTCTCTATGGACGGAGTAATGAGGTTTGTTTTGATCTGCATTCCAATAAGATGATCTGCATTCTTTTTTTTTTTTTTTTTTGCGTTGCTTTAGGGGATGTAGTATGGAGTATTTCTTATGCAAATGTTTCAGCCCTACTTTTTGTTTGCAGGTGTCAACACATTGTTGCTATTGATATTGATCCCTACTTTTTGTTTCATCCCTACTTTTTGTAGTATGGAGTATTACTCTATCATTTATCCCAAAGATTAAATTTTTGACCAATTTGTTTTTGTTTGTTTTTTGATTTTCTTTTGGACTCCAAATGAGATTTTAGTATGTACCCACAAGATTAAAATGTAATTTAAGAAAGAGAAATCAAAATCAGTTAGCAGGTATAGTGATTTTATAATATTTCTTTACAGTACTTTTGTTTTTTGGGTAATTCTTTTAATTGGACCATTTGTCGCTAATGGGGTTGAAATTTGGAATCTTCTGAAGGTGGTTTGAAATAGGTATTAGTAATAGTTTTCTGTCCGAAACAACTGATGATTGTTATCTGGTAAATGTACCTGCTATTTGGGCACACAAGATATATGTTATAAACCCTTTTTTCCTAATGCTATGGTTGATGCTTAGAAATGACCTTTCACAGTAAGAATTTGATCTTTCCACCTCATGAACTGAAATCATTTGTAGTTTCCTCTAAAATTGTTTTAAAAGTTGTGATTTTGAACTGAAATTTTCTCTTAATTGTTTTTTTCCCGCTGCACCTGTAGCCTGCGAAGTTATATAAACTGAAGCATCTTGCAAAGGTGGAGGTTGTCACTAATGACCCAAGTGGTTGCACATTCACACTGGTAATGATTCTTTTTACATGACTATAGGTCTATGATATATTTTTTCAATTTGTTATGGCTCTGAAATTTTGAGATGGATGATCTGTTTCTTATCTAAGCTGCTAAATTGGCCAAATTTTCTGTAGGTTCATTTACATGTTAGGCGATTTTGTCGTGCTGCTCAAGGGATCAATGAGGTACAGTGTATATTTGAACAATTATTATTCAGTCCTGACAATGGTGGGATATAACAGCACACTTTACATTTTATTTTATTTTAACCAGTACCAAAAAGGGTATTTACCCATGTGTCAGTAGGTAAAGATCCTGTTTTTTTTTTTTGTGAGAAAATTTGAAATCTAAATCCATCTTCGAACTGGTCAATGAGTCTGTGAAAGACCATACATTCATCAACAATTTCAGTTCATTTTCTTGACATAATTATGCTTTTTAACAGAATTAAGTTTCATTTATATTTTTCCAGGACTTCCCGCCAAACTAGGAACTTCAATTCTTCCTTTTCTTCAGGTAAGAAATTTCTACATAAAAGTATCATGTTTCAAATGATTCCTTGTGTGTTTTATGATAATGTTTTCTGTGTATAACAGGTCATGATGGTTGGTACGACTGGATCATTCTTTAGCGACAGAGCTGGAAGAAAACCACTTCTACTGGTAAATTAATAGAATAGAATATCCCTGTATCATGTTTTCTATTCTGCCTGGATAAAAATCGGATTCTTTCACTTTCTAGGTTTCAGCATCAGGGCTTGCTACCGGTATCATGACTGCTGCCTAGATTCTCTTTACTACTCTTGAACAGAAGAATTTCGGGTATTCTTTTCCTGTTTCGCTTTCTTTTCCCATGTACTATGGTTTTCTGTCTAAATGCTTCCAGGATGCTTTCTTGATTCTTTGAGGCGTTTTATCAAACTGCTTCGTTCCTTTTTTTTTTTTTTTTTTTTGTTACATTACAATGCATGCTTTCTGTTCTATGGTATTTGCTCTGTCATTGAATGAATTATGTACTAAAAAGACATGGAGTGAAGGGTCATTCATGCGTACCAAATAAACCATAAGTGCTTCATTAATTATTTTGTTTATGAAGCACACCATGTCTTTACTTTTGCTTATTCATCCATGTTAAAGTTTTATCATTTCTTTCATTTCTATAAGCAACAGAGGGTATGTGCAACACATTTGTGTGGAAATTCTTTGTACAGTTTATTTGCTGATAAGTTGATATTATAGGTGCTTATTTAGTAACTCTTTCTTTACAATTCATAGTTTTACATGGTCAAAGATTTCAACTTCGCTCTGATTATGCAAAAGTTTTGATCCCTGTTTTTATCTTTGAATACCGATTCAT
The DNA here is from genome assembly GCA_022495995.1 of Adenophora triphylla var. japonica. Lineage (NCBI taxonomy): Eukaryota > Viridiplantae > Streptophyta > Magnoliopsida > Asterales > Campanulaceae > Adenophora > Adenophora triphylla. Next base: position 158,088 of record JAFEMH010000974.1, on the reverse strand, counting down.
TGATGTGATATCTATATGTTTAGGCATCGGGTTTGTATAAGATTCACTGTTTGTGAAATTATTATTTTTGTCTACATTGACAATTATATGGGTTGGGGATTAGTTTGATTTTTTGCTCACAGGTACTGATACAATTATGTAGCTCCACCTTCCAGAAAATATAGCCCTTGGTAGCCATTAGTTTGATTTTTAGCCAGTACATCAGTGTGTCTAACATTCTCTGATATTCCTTCTGTCTTTAGGTTTACTAATGCTCTTGGCGCATTGATTTACCCCATTTATGGACAAGGAGAACTGTCACAAGCTTTTTGCCGCCGAGCTGTTGTCAAAGGATGCATTCATGTAAGTGTCAATGGGTATAGTTACTTTCCCCTTGGTTATTGTGGTTGACAATTGTGTAAGATTTATTGTTCCCGGTACATCTGAAGTCTTGGTGGCCATTAGATTGATTTTTTTGCCAGTACATCAGTATTTCTAGCATTCTCTGATATTCCTTCCATCTTTGCATTCATGACCCTCTTGCTTAGACTTGGAAACATTTATGCTTTTGTAAAAGATATTTTCTTATACAGAGCATATTGATTATTGTCTTGGTTACGATGATGATGAATGCTGGCTTCCCTATGAGAATACTTTTTTCTTTAACTTCGTTGCTTTTACTTTTAGATCGGTGTTTGTATATTGTAATTCCTTGGAACAAAATCCTATTTATAAGGTTCATAGAATGGTGAGCAGGCAATTAGCAATAGTTAGTGTTGCAGTTAGATTACATTGGTCAAGAATATGTTGTCAAGGCTCCCACTTTTTGATGCCTGTTCTATGTACTTTGGCTTATGCTATTGAGCCTGGAAGAGTAAGTGAGTATGGAAGAGTAAATGAGTGTGGGACAGTGTTGAAAATGTATCCTTCCAAATTTGCAGGTTGTTGCTTTGTTAATCCAGCTGAAGAGTGGAATTCAGCTTGAATTTCTAATTTTGAAGGTTAACAAAAATAGCAATCATAATTATTACCCCCTTTAGTTTAGCAATCATATTGGGCAGTTTGGTGTCGGGTTTTACTCTGTATATCTTGTGCCCAATTATGTTGAAGTTATTAGCAAACACAACGATGACAAACAGGAAGACTTAGACCTCTAGAATAACGTGATATTGTGATAGTTCTAATTTTAACTTCCACTGTGGCTTATTGTTTTTCTAGCATTTCTCCAATTTATTTGCATTTGGGTTTTAGGTACTTGTGAGAGTCAAAGGCTGATGGAGCATTTGCAATTTATGAGGATGAGTGGAATGAACCACTTGGTCGTGGAACTGAAATAAGGTTGCACCTTAGAGAAGAAGCTGGGGAATACTTAGAGGTTACTTATGATGTGGTATGCTCATTGATTCACTTCTCCTTGAGCTACCACTATTAGTACTGTTGTAATTGGGTAATTCACTTATTACTCCCTCCGTCCCAAAATGATCTTTTCACTTTTTTTTTGTTTGTACGAAGGTACTTTGAGGAGTAAATTTAGGTTAAATTGCTTATCCTAATGAAAATTTAAAATTTGTTATTGATACATCATTATAAATACTATCAATAACATTTTTTAAACATTCATTGGGATTATTAAATTAAACTAAAATTATTGCTCAAAGTACCTTCGTATTGATAACTAAAAAAGTAGGAAGATCATTTCGGGACGGAGGGAGTACTATACTAATTATCGTATGCATTTGGTAGAGGCCATTTAGCTATATATACTAACATACATAAATCTATGTATACATCATGATATAAGTTGCCTGAACTACGTTTGTTGGTGTTATTATTGCTCTTGTGCATAATGTTGTACACCTATTTACACATCCATATATTTTCTTTCCCAGGTTGCCACTTCATTGAACTCGTACGATTGTTTTCTTCTGCAATCCGGCTCTTCTCTATTCTGTTGGCATGGGAAGCAGAGTACTGTTTAGCAGCAGCAGTTAGCAGTAAAGATTGCTGAATTTCAAAAGTTACAGTCTGCAAGAAGATTGGAATTTTTTTGATTCGCTTATTCCTTTCACTATCAATATGTCCTTTTTATGTTTTTTTTTCCAGTACACCATCGAATATGTTTTGTTATGATGCACATTTTACGACCAACCTGATTTATATAGTCGAAGAACCTTATCATTACGCCAAGGCTCGCCCCTCTTGAAAGTTGTTTGTTGAGATACTTAACGTTGGTCATTCATTTTGGAACGGAGGGAGGGGCAAAGGAGGGTATGCATTTGACATTGTGTGTGTGTGTGTGTGTGTTTATGATAGTGTGTGCATTTGACTTTGTGGGTTTGTGATTTTTTGTTATTAAGTTCTTATGTGTTTTTGTGTAATATGTATCAGGGAATATGGTTGGAAAAGGAGGGTATGCAGAGGTTTACAAAGGGGTGCTAAAAGATGGTCAAGCATGGTCAATTGTACGTTGTATTGTCTAGGGTCACAAACCGCTATGAATTGAAGATATTAATGTGTGATGACGAAGGAAATCTCACCAATGAAACTACAAATGTTGTCTATAGAAAATTCTTCATTTATATTTTATTATTGTTTTCAGAGGATCCATTTGCTGAGGTCTGCCAATATCTTGGTCAAGCTATTCTGTCATTTAAAATGCGCCGCCATGTGTAGGTTTAATGATATACAAAAACCATGTGTATTTCGAATTTCGCGGTGGGATTTGTTTGATCACGGCGAAAATGGAGCGCAGAAGTTACAACTTACGAGAGAGAGAGAGGGTGAGAGAGCGGCGAAAATGGTTTAGGGTTAGGGTTATAATGAGTGTTTATATATAGATGGGCTTAACGTTGGGCTGATTGGGCCCTCAAGTTTTGTTGGGGTTTTATTTAATTGGACTTAATTGTTTTAAATTGGGACAAACATAAAAAATGGAACTTTCATTATGGGACGGAAGAAGTATTAATTTAGTAATTGTTGTAACAGCACAAGAGTATCAAATGAGCTGGGAGCAGGAAATGCTGATAAAGCTAAGCATGCTTATGTAGTCACTCTCAAGATTTCTATGGAACTTTCATTTTGGGACGGAGCAAGTATCATTTTTTTTATTTTTTTCTCGTGGGTCGCAGTTTTATGTTGTTTCTCGTGGGTCGCAGTTTTATGTTTATGATTTATTGACTTCATTGAACTTTCTTCTGCATCTCTACTAAAATTAGATATTTTCATATTTTTTTAAGTTACAGTTGCATTTTGTCGCTTCTTTTTAGTTACAATTGCTTCTTGACTCTAAGATTATGTAATCTACAAATGATAATATTGGTCATTAAATTATGAAAATTTAATTGGCATATTATGTGAGGCTTAGCACTTTTCATGACATTCGGTTTTTGGTTGTAATATTTATTCAGTTTTTGAGTTTTCTGCAGTGTGAAGCCATATCTATGGATTCATGATTTTCATGTGAAGGATGTGAACCTACCTTATTTTAGTTAGGTTTAAGATTGTACAAGTACCAAAACAATATTTAGCGCAATTTCAAGTTTCAAAATTGTAAAAGTAAAGTATCATCTTTAATTAAGATCATAACTGTGAAAAATAAATGTTAATCAAAAAATTGATTTTTTTTTTTGTTGTTTAACGTAAATTTTAAAAAGTGTTCTTCTACAGTTTAGTGCAATTTCAAGAATTGGGAAGCATATAGAGCTACAATTTTTTGGTATGCCGTAGTAGGACTTCTTTTGGAGGACGGAAGAGTTAATTATGGTCATTAAAGGTGGGACTGCAGAAGTTTTTCTTTAGCTTATCTCTTCTTTCAGATACAATCAGAACCTGCAGAATAGAGTGGTTCAAGTATCATACTGCTTATCTATTTTCTCATAATTTACCACTTTAAACAAAAAATGATATTAATTTTTATGTAATTGTTTCTTTGAGCAGTCTAGAGTGGTTCAAGTATCATACTGCTTATATTGTGAGAGAAGGGAGTGATTCGTGGCAGTCTCTTCTGCCTAACGCAGCTGCTCCATTTCTCTGGGAAGATCTTGGTAGAGAACGAATATTAGAACTCTTTGAAGATGGGACTGACCCTTTGAAGTCAGTGAAATACAATATTGATGAGATGGGAGTGATTCGTGGCAGTCTCATATTGCTTATTTAATTGGACTTAATTGTTTTTAATTGGGACAAACATAAATGGCAAATGTAACTTTCATTTTGGGATGGAAGAAGTATTAATTTAGTAATTGTTGTAACAGCACAAGAGTATCAAATGAGCTGGGAGCAGGAAATGCTGATAAAGCTAAGCATGCTTATGTAGTCACTCTCAAGCTTTCTATGGAACTTTCATTTTGGGACGGAGCAAGTATCATTTTTTTTTTATTTTGTTTCTCGTGGGTCGCAGTTTTATGTTGTTTCTCGTGGGTCGCAGTTTTATGTTTACGGTTTATTGACTTCATTGAACTTTCTTCTGCATCTCTACTAAACATTAGATATTTTCAATATTTTTTTAAGTTACAGTTGCATTTTGTCGCATCTTTTTAGTTACAATTGCTTCTTGACTCTAAGAATATGTAATCTGCAAATGATAATATTGGTCATTAAATTATGAAAATTTAATGATGTAATATTTATTCGGTTTTTGGTTGTAATATTTATTCAGTTTTTGAGTTTTTCAAAATAAAAACAATATTTAGTTAGGTTTAAGATTGTACAAGTACCAAAACAATATTTAGCGCAATTTCAAGTTTCAAAATTGTAAAAGTAAAGTATCATCTTTAATTAAGATCATAACTGTTTCACTTTTATGTTAATAAAAAAATTGAATTTTTTAGATTGTTTAACGTAAATTTTAAAAAGCGTTCTTCCCGTGTGTTTAACACACGGGTGATGTACTAGTTGAATGTAATACATGGCAACTGATAATTGGTGAACATAGAGATGATGTAAAATTTCACGTGGCTCACTATATGAGTCTGAAATGTTTCTGCTTTTATATTATCATATTGATTGAATTGGGAACGGATATTAACGGTTAGATTCCACAATCTCACTCGTTACTATATCGAGTACTCAAATAGTATTTATTTATTTACTTATTATTTATTATGAAAGGGTAGAAAAGATGGAAACGGAATTAAGTCAAACTACAAGGGTGTGGTTGGAATTAGGCCAAATAACATCAGAGAGTCCAACGTGATACGACGTCGCTTTAGCTCCACTTTATTGGAACCTAAAACCAGTAGAAGAACTCAACTGGTTTATCTTCAACCTCTCTCCCGCCATGACCACTCTCTCTCTCCTCTCCCCACACCCCAATATCTTCACAAACAAACCCTCAAACACCCCAAATCTCAAACCCCACATTCAAACCCTAGATTTCTGTTTCCCCAAATCAACTATTCAACCTAAACATCATCAATTTCGAACTCCATACAAGTTTCCGAAATCAATTTTCCCTTCCGAGTCTCAGTTATCGGATGATGAAGACGAAGATGACGACGAAGATGATGAAGAAGATGAGGAAGAAGCTGCCGAGGAGTATTTTGTGGTTTCCGACGAAGATGAAATTGAGGCGGAGGAGGAGGACGGCGACGCATTGCAGACGAAGCAGACTCGGTTTGAGGAGTTTAAGTGGCAAAGAGTGGAGAGGCTTTGTAATGATGTGAAAGCGTTTGGTGTAGAGATTACTAATGCTGAGGAACTTGCTTCCGTTTACGATTTCCCCCTTGATAAATTTCAGGTCAATTTCGCATTCCATTTATTATTTATTAGATTATTTTTTCCAGGAAAAAACGATTTTTAAGGGCTTTTAGCTACTTGCGAATGCCAAATACGTGGTGCTGTCAGACCAGGAGTTTTTAAACCGATAGTTATAATCAGTAAACTGATATTAAGCTGACAGTTTTACATGATGAACAGAAGGTTTGAAAGAACTAAAAACCCCATTTTTCTTATTGTTTAGAAAAGTTAGTTTTTTTTTTTTATAAGGGAGGAGTGTAATTCCCAAAAATCAGTTTATATCAAAGGCGCTATCCGCCGTAGAAAGTCGTTATCTCAATATAGAGAAATTAGTTTATTCCTTGCACGTAACTGTTCAAAATTAAGAGCTTATTTTTCTTTACACCCAATCACTATATTTACAGAAGCACCAATAAAAAAGGTCGTGCACAAGCCAGAATCCTCAGGAAGAATGTTGGCATGGTTTATAGAGCTTACTGAGTTTCAGATCACCTACTCACTAAGAAGGACCTTCAAAACACAGGCTTTAGAAAACTTTATGGCAAAAACATCATTTAAACTTGCGGACAGCGAGTTGGGAAAAAGAAAAAGAGTAGAACCCCAATAAGCCCAAGAAAGTCAAGAATCAAAGAGGCCCATGATCAAACGCGTTAAGGCGCCGCATCAACTGTTGCCTGCCTCCCATATCATCGTCCAATTAGAGACATCCCTCTAAAGTACTATATGATTTATTGTACGATCCAACTAGGCGTGGACACGTGTAATAGGTCAAGACAATTATCCCAAAAGGCTAATCTGGTCTCTCTCTCTCTACTATATATATCATCACTTGTCCTCTAGTGCAAGGTAAGTCACATTGTCTAAACCCTAGCACACAAACACACCAAGACATTCCAAGTCTTATATCTCAGTTATCAAACCTCAAAAGTCTTACTCTCACACCCGAGGGCATGAGTCGAAATCAACCCCGACTTGGTCTCTAACGGTGCTTATTGTTTGTGATTTGATCTAGGTACATCAGTCATATAAAACTAGTGTTCATTCTTGTGAGACCCCCAAAAGTTGTGGCGTCATCAATACTATTACTCGCAGTGCACCCGTGCGATGCACGATATATATTTCCTCTTTGACTTTTGTGGTCAATTCGATAAAATCTTTGACCATTGAAAATCTAGTCATCTCTATACAATTCTAAAGTTGTTATTGATTCACTATTAAGAATACTATCATTAACAACAATTAGAATTACATAGGGATAATCTGGAAATCATAAAATTATGGTCAAAGTTTGATTGAGTTGACCATAAAAGTCAAATGCTATCTTTCCGGGACGGAGAGAGTATTTAACAATGGGTATGCTTAGCAACTCAACTCCAAGGTTTAGGTTGCTGGAATTGGAGTAACAATTTTAAGTCCATGAAATTCATTTTGTTCATCCAATGTCAAATCCTAGGCATGGAACTGGAGTTGCTACACACACTCAATTTTGATAGGCCCTGGAAGCTGTAACTATTGTCAACGTGTACACAAGATAAGAACACATGTTGTAATGCTTTGTATTCATTAGACTGACTAGAATATATATGGAGGCTTGTATCAGACCAAGGACAGCCTTGAGTCTCTTTCTCTCTTCAATCTGCCGCGTTCCTTCTTTCTTCTCAGTTTGTGTCTCTTCTACATTCTCAATTTTGAGAATTCCTTCTAAACTCAAGGTTTCGTTCTTTCATGGTATCGGAGCTCTTCGTGAGCCATGGATGATACATTGGTCAACTCCGGAAAAACCGTAGCCTCTTCATCTCAAAATCTCAGTAGCTCATATCCTAATTCCCTTCCCTTCCCTTCCCTTGTCCTTGAAAATCCTTCATAATTAGGCCATTATCATTTGACAAATGACAATTATTTGAATTGGGCGACTGTATATGGTCTTGACCACAATAAACTCAGTCACTCTGACCCAAATTATTTTATGTAATCTATATATGTTACTATATTAATTTAATATTTGGCATCTAATGGAATGTATTTTACAGTAAGCATGTCAAAGGTGCATGAATTGACTTTGAGTCATGTGTGGGACGAAAAGAGTTCATGGTAACTAGTTAGTTGCTTCAGTCTTAAAATAAGCACTGGTTATTGCTTTTAGGTCTTTCTTTACAAAATAAGTTTCAACCGTATAAGCTTTTTTTTTTAAACGTCAGTTTTATCATTTTTAAGCTTGAATGGAAGTTCCTTTAGATCATGGGTGTCTTGCATGTGCAACGCTATCCCTCACAAAAAGTCGATTTATGTTTAGTAATCATTTTGCTGGAAACAAGAGAGTAACATATATGGTGGAAAGGGAAGGAACAAGGAAACTCTTATACTAGCATAAAGCCACAAACTCGGTGGTTTCTGCTTATAAGCTGAACTAGCTAAATAAAGTAGCATGTATAAGCTGTACTTCGCCTGTTACATCCAAAAGTTATTATTTGGAACCCAAATATTTGAGTGATGCTTGACTACCCTTGGAAGTAATCACTATTAGAAAGCTTCTTCTTTTTATATGAGGGGTGAAGATGGAACTTCATGAGAATTACAAGCTTGAGTTTTGGAAAAAGTTTGTTCAAGGAAAACTCCTTAAAAAGGAAACTCAACTCTTTGAGTGTAACTGGCAGAGCATAGGATAAGTCTTGAACAACGAATGTGTCTGTAGAGTAGGATTCTACCTGCATGAACTGGGTTCAAGTACGTGCCACACATGACAATCTATAAGGACACATGATATATTGCTCGCAAGCCCTAGCCCGTATAGTGGGAGACCACACAAGGGGACATCCTTGCAGACCTATTACCGCTATATGCACCTATGTGCATCATTAGGCAAAGATTGCTGACAACATTCCATCATGGGTGCCTGATTGTAGAGTTACTGTTTATCGTCTCACACAACACCTTGGTAAGACAACCCTAAGGCATTACTTATCCCTGGGAACGTGAAATCATCCCCACATTTAGGATCACCAAGGGTATTGGATTGGAGGTTGGAGTACAAATTACTTGCCTTGTGATCTACACATTGGGATACAGTTGACTTGACTGTGAAGTTGAAGGGCAAATGTTAAGCAAAGCTGATACATGAGCAACTACTGACCAACCAATCTAAGGAGTGTTACAACATTGAGTGAGCCGCACATGCCATATCACATTAGAACAATTACTCATTCCGTTTCACATGCTTTTATGGTAGACTATTCTTCCAGTGTCTTCATAAGATGTCAAGATGTGTGTATACCCTCCAGTTTATGTTTATTTAAATTGATTTGTTGCATGCAGCGATTGGCGATCCAAGCGTTCCTGAGAGGTTCTTCAGTTGTGGTTTCTGCACCAACAAGCAGTGGCAAGACATTAATTGCTGAAGCTGCGGCTGTTGCTACAGTTGCTAGAGGAAGGAGATTATTCTACACTACTCCTCTCAAGGCATTATCAAATCAGAAATTTCGCGAGTTTCGGTATTGCTATTTTTAAAATTAGATGACTTTTTTGTCGTACCTTATTCCTCAATATGATTGTATGTGTTTTATTTCTTTGCTTCATCTTTTTTGCAGCGACACATTTGGTGATAGCAATGTTGGTCTTCTTACTGGAGATTCTGTCATCAACAAAGATGCTCAGGTTCTAATCATGACTACTGAGATCCTGCGTAACATGTTATATCAAAGGTGTGCATAATGTGAATCATGTCACCATCCATAGATTATAACTATTGGTAAAATTATTGACCTCAACAGTCGTGAAAATCTTCTGGGGCATGACTCCTTGACAAATAAATCGATAGGTCTGTTACAGGCTTTACTTTGCCCCAACCAATAATTATGCTACCAGTGCACTTAGTCATCTGTATTCTCATTTTAGTTATTAGTTTGAAGCATTTTTCGATCACAAGTACCGTAAAGGATACCTATCTACCATGACGTGACTTCGGCATCTTTTATTGGACATGAGTAATCTTGTAGATGTATTCCGCTAAACTTGTTAGGGTTGTAAATCTTTTTTTCTTTCTTTCATGAATATAATTTATTTTTCAATTTAGCAACTCTTTAATGTTTCAATACCTGATTATATTGATGCAATTTATAGATCTCCTACATTCTAGATTTCTTTTTGACAGACTGGTAATTCATACGATGATCAGCTATTATTAATAATTATACTCATGATCTCTTCTAAATTTTACTTTTTTATGCAGTGTAGGAACAATTTCATCAGAAAGTGGACTTTCACACGTTGATGTAATAGTTTTGGATGAAGTACATTATCTTAGTGATATATCTCGCGGAACAGTCTGGGAAGAGATAGTACGTAGTTCTCATCTTCGTACTACTATCGTTGTCTATTAGTCATTGGGTTTATGCTAACGCCACTCTCTTACTTATTCAGGTTATATACTGCCCGAAGGAAGTTCAACTTGTATGTTTGTCGGCAACAGTTGCAAATCCTGATGAGTTAGCTGGTTGGATAGGCCAGGTAAACATTTATATCAAAGGTCTCTAATGTTAACATACCCCTACCTGAAAGTATGTTTAATATTTTAATATTATACTGCTTCTAACCCTAAATAAGGTATTCATTTTGTCTTTGAGGGAATATTTAGAAAGTTACCTTTAAGCACTTTTAGTAACAAATAATATGTACACATTTTACAGAAATTAATGATCTTAATTGTATTGAAAATCATTGAACTTAGCCAGGAATGGGAGAGTTAGGCTTTTTAGTGGGCGATTTCATTTATACTGATGTTTTGTTGATTCTTTATAGGGATTTTTTTTTTTGATAAGTAATTCTTTATAGGGATATGCCCCTTTATATTGTCCAGTTCATTCAAGTTGAAGACAAGTTTTCACATTTCTTAAAGAAAATATACATAAACACCGTTAAGATCTCACCAATTAGAACATCATGATTGGTTAAGAGAGGATTTTGCAACTTCACCAAAAAATGGACACTCATAAAGGACAGGGAGTATATTCATGAGGCATGCTGTATATTAGCTTGTTGCATACATTGCATGCAGTACATTGTCTATATTTTTCTTTATCGAGGCAAAAGTCAACCAGGAATTTTTAAATAACTGCTTTCAAGGGAATAAAGCTAGGTATAATTTATCAAGTGTACAAAAATCCCCAAGGATCTGCCAATTTTGAATTGTTTTACTTAACATGACAAGATCAAACCTCTTTCTCTAATAGATTCACTGTATTTACAAGATGATTTATCACCAGACTTACTGTGTCATGGTGTTTCTAGATTCATGGTAAAACCGAGTTGGTAACTTCATCGAAACGTCCAGTTCCATTAACTTGGCACTTCTCTACAAAGAGAGCGTTGCTATCCCTTTTGGATGAGAGAGGTACTGGCATGAATAGGTAACCTCTACAATCCTTGTCTTCAATTTCGTTTAGAATCACTTTTTTTTAATGGGGCCCTTCCTTGGACCCCATACATAGTGGGAGCTCTTGTAGTACCGTCGCCCTTTTTAATTTATTTTTTTATAAGAAATTTCTCTCCTAGTTTAAACCAATGTTGGATGCTTAATGGTGTCTTCAAGTCACTAAATAATTGAAGCAATGTACTCTTCCCTAACATTTCACTCATCATCATCCTCTACGTGTAATGATGAAGTACATATCTTCGACTTGGTTATCCTTCTCTCTAATATGGTGGAGGACGCTTTTGTATGTATGTAGAGTGTGAGTTTCTGGGGGGGGGGGAGAGGGAGAGGGAGAGGGAGAGGGAGAGGGAGAGAGAGAGAGAGAGAGAATTTGTTATTCAACATTTTTAGCTTTAACAAGTTCTAAAATTTTATTTCTGAACTAACAGGAGGCTGTCAGTTAACTACTTGCAATCTAACTCATCACGAGGTAAGTCATATGATGACGAGGGATCTAGAAGGAGGAACTCAAGAAGGCATGACAATAATGAATCTCCTCTTTCGAACAAAGAGATAAATAACATACGTCGTTCACAGGTCGAACCTCAACTTCTTGATGATTCACTTTCTTTGGTCTTTAACCATTTTCATCTTGGATAAGTTTGTTATTTTCCTCCCTACCTCCCAAAAGAATGACTAATTGATCTACTACAGTTTCTGAATTTTAGGTTCCTCAAGTGAAAGATACATTGTTTCAACTTCAAGCAAAGGATATGTTACCGGCAGTTTGGTTTATCTTTAGCAGGAAAGGATGTGATGCTGCCGTTCAGTATGTGGAAGATTGCTCATTCTTAAACGAGTTTGAGACAAGTGAAGTCGAATTGGCTTTCAAGAAATTTCGTAACAAGTATCCAGATGCTGTACGGGAGTCAGCTGTAAAAGGGATCCACCGAGGAGTTGCTGCGCATCATGCTGGCTGTCTACCTCTTTGGAAATCTTTTATAGAAGAGTTGTTTCAGCGAGGACTTGTTAAAGTTGTTTTCGCTACAGAAACACTAGCTGCTGGAATTAACATGCCTGCTAGGACGGCTGTCATTTCATCTCTCAGCAAGAGGACTGAAAGTGGGCGTATCCAGTTATGTACAAATGAATTGCTACAAATGGCTGGTCGTGCTGGACGTAGAGGCATAGATCAAAGAGGTTATGCAGTTCTTCTTCAGACTCCATTTGAAGGAGCTGAAGAAGGGTGCAAGCTTCTCTTCGGTGGACTCGAGCCTCTTGTTTCACAGTTTTCTGCATCCTACGGGATGGTTCTTAATCTTCTTGCGGTATATCCTTTAACCCATTTGTCTTTTTGTTCTAACTCTGAAAAGCTTCACTGAACTAGAAGTACTGATTTACAGGGTGCTAAAGTTACTCGTAGCTCTAATGAAGCAGATGGCAAGAAAGCTCTCCGAGGTGGTCGAACTTTGGAAGAAGCAAGGAAATTGGTTGAGCAAAGTTTTGGGAATTATGTTGGGAGCAATGTTATGCTTGCTGCAAAAGAGGAGCTTAGTAGAATAGAAAAAGAGATTGAGACGTTGACTGCAGAAATTAGTGATGAAGCAATTGAGCAAAAGAGCAGGAATATGTTATCACAAAAGGCATTTAAGGAGATAACAGATTCACAGAAAATGCTTAGGGTATGTCTTTTGGAAATTTCTGTCGCTATCTAGCCTTTGATTGGTTCTTCAAGGCTAACAAAATCTGCATCTATATCGAGTTGGCTAGGCCAGTGCATTATTTTAAAGATGCCTTTTCTAGTTGCCAACATTATGCTTGTTATAGGAATTCACTGGGTTTAAGGCTCTCCTCTCCTTTAATAAATAGATGAATCAAGTGCTCAAGTCTCCATCTTCGTGGGATCTACAATATGGCTTACCTTGTAGATTCAAAAACCATCAATGGCAGGTACTTGATACAGTAAAAATGAATACCAATAAGGCAATAACAAAAAGGGCGCATGGATTGCCCTAAAATGCAAAAAACAATGATATGCTCAAGCAACAAAACTTATCAATATCTTTGGCTCTAGTCTGCAAGTTATGGACGATTATGATGTAGTCTAGTGCACACCAAGAATTATGGCCGCCTTAGGAGGCACCTCATTCTTCTCAGAATCCTTCAAGAGAATGTACGCAAATGATAACTTTTGGTTTCTACAAGACTTAGGTTGTGTTTGGTAGCATCAAGCACTTAATGCTTGTTGCTTAATGGTTTCCTTTTGTGCAACTTCTTCAAATTAAGGGTGGGCCCTTGACTTGAATTGTAACAACCATCCCATATTCCTCTTAACGAACAAGCATCAATATTCTCACTTACCGAGTAAGAGCCATCATTGTAGACATTTAAGTATCTCTTCATCCATTTAATGAAGAGATGCTTAGTTTGAAGTAGTTGCACAAAAGGAAACCATTAAGCAACAAGCATCAAGTGCTTGATGCTACCAAACACAACCTTACTCTTAGAGTTATCAGAATCATATAAGTTTCCATGTCCAAGAATCATTATCACCTCCATGAATCCTGCTGTTTTTGATAAGGTCTAAGAAACATGTCTCATAGTCCAGGGCCTAATCAAAGAATTTCCTCTGATTTTTTTTCCACCAAACAGTACTAGTCTCAGAATCCTACCAATAATCAGCAACCTACTTTCCTCTATATGAAAGAGCTTGAAGAAAGATATTTCAAGTTCTTGTCTTCACCCAGCTGATCGCCGTAAGTACTTGTGGCCATCACTGCAGCAAGCAACTCTATGCCTTTAACTTCCCCAACCAGAATAAGGTAGTTGCTCACTATGTTTTTACAGCCTCATAGTGTATGCCCCTAAGTTTCTCCAAAGTATTAAGGATGCAGCAGCAATTCTATTGTGGACCACCCAGCCCTAATGGTTAACATGTGTCAGATGAACTGCTAAAGGATCTACCTCCCTCCCTCTGTCTCTTGTGTGATAGAAGGGCAACATTTGCTAAAAGAATCTCGCTCCATCCCATCACAATGTCTTCTCATGGATGGCAGGATAGAAATAATAAGTGATTCTCATAGGGAGGATCTCCATCTGAAGATCCTTATTTTTTCAGAGATCAACTGATCATGATAAATGCACACCATATAGATACGACAAAAACTTAGAAAGTCCTCATCACTAATTCATGCTGCGTGTTATGTGCCTTAAGCTTTATAATCTATTGAGTATATATGTTTCATTCTAATTTTCAGGAAGAGAAACGTTCCCGGACATTCCTGCGAAGAAAGATGGAATTAGAGAGAATATCTTCTTTGAAACCTTTACTGGGGAAGATAGAAGATGGAAATCTACCTTTTGTATGCTTGCAATATATTGATACTGCAGGAGTTAAACAGTTAATCCCTTGTGTTTATTTGGGCAGCGTTGATTGCCTGGGTGCCTCTAAACTTAAAAATATTGTAAGTGTTCCCACCCATGCCCTTTTAAACATTTAGTCCCTGGTGTTTATTTGGGCAACATTTTGGGACAGAGAGAGTATGCGTTGTCTGGCATTGCAGTTTGTTAGCGTACTACTTAATATGCTACTGAAATGTCACAAAATCCTTCATATGTCTTGTATGTTTGTTTACTAGGAACTTTTAGATATTTTCAATGGTTATACTTTTAACCTGTCTAATCTTTGAGAGCATGGTTTGAATGTGCTTATTCTTTTCCCATATACAGGTTCATGAGAATGATTCTTTTGCTATGAAGATAGCAGCTGAAGATTTTTTGATGACACTGGAAGACAAGATACTGCAAAACCATCTTACCATGTGGCTCTCGGATCAGATAACAGTTGGTATCTTTTCACTGAGAGGTGTATTAAGGCACTATATAGGACAGGCTTCCCTAATGTTGCCTTGGCCGAAGGTGACCCTTTACCTCGTGACCTTATGACAAGGCTACTTGAGAAGGAGGAAATGCAGTGGCAGAAACTCAGTAAGACCGACTTTGAGGCTCTCTGGTGCATGGAAGGATCTTTGGAGACGTGGTCTTGGAGTTTAAACGTGCCAGTTTTGAGTAGCCTTTCTAAGGATGATGAGGTAATTTTGTGTCAAATATAAATGGTTTAATGACAATGACATTATGCTTAGCTTTGATATGATATGATATGTATGAAATGAAATGAGATAGGATGTTTCACTGGTCAATATGCATATTCTTAAAATATGAAATAACCCATTTGACATGGGTTGATGGTCGTTCGGAAAATAACTGAGAAGTCGGTTTCTACATTTTCCGAACTAGTCATTTATGATTTGTATGATATGTTTTAGTATTTTGGATGGCAACTTGTGATATGACCCTGAGGATGATATACTATGCCTGCTTCGTGTTTAGGTGCATATACCAAGTTATCAGCCCATACGTAACCTCAAATGTTAATTGCGAACAAGCATGAACAGTCCAAACTCCATTAGTATATAGCACTTTCTCCTATTGTATTACATTGCTATGTGGAATCCTGCTAATCAGGATTGGTTCTTTTAGTTCTCATTTGTTGCCAACCTACAATTTATTTGATGCAATTCAAGAGCTTGTTATCACTAAGGTGACTATTTAATTTGCCTTTCCATGCCAGGTCCTTGAGCTATCACAAGCCTACCTTGACGCAGTAGAAACTTACAGGAACCAAAGAAATAAAGTTTCTCATTTGAAGAAAAGAATAGCACGAACAGAAGGTTTTAAAGAATATAAGAGGATACTCGATATGACTAAGTTTACGGAGGAAAAGATTCAACGCTTGAAGTTAAGAGCCCATCGTTTGACTAATCGTATAGAGCAGATTGAACCATCTGGCTGGAAGGAATTTTTACAGGTAATCCAAGTATTTTGATTAATCTACCTTTTGAGATTTCAGAAATTTGGATTATCTTTGCAGTATTTGTTTTGATTGATTGCTGCAAGAGACCTGTAAGACAGTTTCCAGTATTTGTTACACAAGCAGGGTTATGAAATGGGGTTGAATTTTGCAATCAACGGGTTTATGACCATCTTTGTTGATAATAAACAGAAAAATTTATGTTCCCCTCTCACTCTTTGTAGGGTTTGGGCAAACTTTTTCTCTAATTTGCAGAAAGAAGAAGCTGCAAAACCCAAAGCACACAAACATTAGTGATCTATGTCTGAGCTTTCATTGCTGCTCCAAACACTGGCCTGCAGGATACTTGCTCTAGATTTCTTGCAATCCTTGTTGTAGCACGGTTTCCTCATGCCCTTAAGAAATGTAGTGGCCGAACTCAGTAACTTTAACATTTCTTGGTGATGAAAAAGAACTCGTTCAGTTTTTCAATATCATCCCATCTCGGACTCATAGGGCTGGTTCTGACTGTACAGTGCCATACCTCTAGTTACTGGAAGAACATAAGTAGAGGTCTCTTATGCCTTAGATTCTCTCCCCCCACCCCCACCCCCGAGTAAAAAAAAAAGGAAGAGAGAAGGTAAGAGAACTTCTCGTAACTTGTTAGCCTGTGGTCCGATTCGCTAAGGATATATATCCATTTTGTTCCAGTGAGTGCAAGGACCAGCATGAAAAGTACCTCATGTGAAAGAACACACCTATAATACAGATTCCAAAAGCCTTATCTAAAACCATCTTCCAAAATAACGGAAATTCTCCAAGATTATGTATTGAACATGTTGTGCAAATCATTAACGAGTTATAACAAGAAAAGGTTTACTGTGAATATGTTCTTTTCAATTTTTATCTTTCCAAGTTTTGTTGGAAGCTGTGTTACCCGGACTCTTCAAATATGTTGAAGTACCCGTGTCCGACACGTATCGTGTCCGACAAGACACCCCGACACCCGCATTTTCATTCGGATACGACAAGAAAAATTAAAAAGAAAAAAATGAGCGAGTTGACTTCATTTATAAAAATTTTACAAGTTTTAATGTTGTTTTACTTAATTATACATTATATCTTAGCAAAAAAAGAGTGAGTTGACTTCATTTATAAGTAAAGTATATTAATAGACTCAATATATTTTGTTATTAACGTATCCCCGTACCCGTATCCTAATTTTAGGACAGTGTCCCCGTGTCCAATTTTTTGAGGAAAAGTGAATCCGACACTAGGATCCGTACCCGTGTCGGATACCCGATCCCGAGTCCAGGTAACATAGGTTGGAAGAAGCTTTTATCTAATTCAGTTCCTGCGGAAGAGTTGTTTATCTTTTAAAAGTTAGAGCTTCTGCTAGAAGCAGCTTGGGTGGTATTATAATGCTTATCAGACCGGTCTTGAATCTGTTTCTACTCATGCTATCTGTGAGAAACTGGGTTTTTTCATGGTTTTGCATATGATTGATTTTATTTCTTATGAACAAATTTTCCCAGGTCAGCAGGGTCATACATGAATCTAGGGCTTTGGATGTCAATACACAAGTACTTTTCCCTCTTGGTGAAACTGCAGCTGCAATTCGAGGGGAGAACGAGCTCTGGGTTGCAATGGTTCTGCGAAACAAAATCTTACTGGATTTGAAACCTGCAGAACTAGCTGCTGTTTGTGGGGGTTTAGTTTCTGAAGGAATTAGAATTCGACCTTCGAATGACGACAGGTATATTTATAGTACATGTGCTCTATTTTCTTTTGGTAGGTAGGCTTCTTCTTATCAAACTCTCTCTATAACTACCAAGCCCGAACTATATGATTAAATCTGCCCAATTAATCCTCACTTGTGCGTTAGATTTAAAACCCTTTTTTTTATTGTTTTAAAAGAAGATTTTTATAAGAAAAAAAGAAAGGAGTACAATAACTTGGCTAAGCCATTCACTTATATAAACAGAAATACAAAAACAAAAGAGAGAGAGAGAGGGAGGGGGGGCTAATTCAACACCGTCTGCCAGTCTCTCACTATAAAAGTAACACACTCCTTGAAACCCACCGAGTGAGGATTTCCAGAAGCATAAAAAACAATTATGTCCCTCCACATGGTAAATGACACCGCTTATGTGTTTATTCTTCTCCAACCCAATGCACCATACAACAACAACAACATTACCCAGGGGCGGTTCCATGTATGTACGAGTGTGGGCCATGGCCCACACTGAAATTTTGATATTTTTATTAAAGGTTTCTGGTTTAAAACAAATTAAAAAGAAAATCAAACAAGTCTTGCTCATTTCATTTCGTCCTTTGACAAATTTGGAAATTTATTTTGGGACAAGGTCATACTCCATCCGTTTCAAATTGAATTATCTTTTTTTGTCCTAAAGTGATTGATATTTTGAAAATTTTCCTAAATTTTTTGTCCCTAAATATTATTTTTTTACAATTTTTTCTTCACAATTTATTATATTTTGGCAAAACTAAAAGTTTGAAATGTATAGCAAGAATATTTATGATTTTTTTTTCTTTTAAATTCAAACGTGGTCAATATAAATTGGATGGAGAGAGTATTCAATTTTTTGATTCTAGAATAAAATATAGTTGATTTGTTCATGAGAGTATCAAATATTCTTAAAAGATTACCAAGCCGATAAACTCTAGAAAGTAGTTTTAGGTGTGATTTTGGATAAGTATTTGTTAATATATCACCAAGAAAATACTTTTGTGTCTCAACGACCATGAATCATAACTTTGAAATTTTTGGCCCACACTTACAAAAATTTACGGATCTCGCCACTGACATTACCCCAGTGCCGCAAAGGCTCCCACCTACGGTGGGGTAAGTGGGGGTCGGATATATGCAATCTTGCCCTAGTATTAAAATACAGATAGGCTGTTTTCAGATGACCCATGATGAAAATCGCGTCGAAAATTGCATGGACTGACTGCTGATTCATAATAAAGAATCTTAGATAGTTTAGTGAGTCATTTTGCTTTATTCCATCAAATTCCCAAGCCAAATAGTGAGTCTTTGGCTCCGTCAGAAATGATGGAAAAACCCAATGCGCCATAATGTGCTAAATAATGCTAAATAAATCACGCTTATATCCTCGGTTCAAGGGAATTGAGCTTTCTACTTGTGCAAACTACTGTTAGGGGCATTTTGACATCAATAGTAATAGGGAACCTCTGATTTGTACAAATATTTGACATCTTTTTGCAGCATATTGTCTCTGCACCTAACTTGATGAATATGTTGACTAAAAATGTGATTAATTCATGGTATACTGGTATCCTCATACTGCTGTGAAATAATATCCTATAAAAAAGAAGACAAAGCTAGCTCATTTACAGGATACAAGCCTGGTCATGGAGCAGCACATGTATACTTCCTAGAATAGAAAGCCAAGTATGTCGTCCTTTGTGAACCAGAAGTAATCTACTTGGAAATGGAAGAAGAGCATATTGATTTTACTGTAATAAAATAAAATAAAAAAAGAATGAGGACAGGAAGCAGTAGTTAGAAATTCCATTCATAAATCTAAATGTTTTAGTATGCATTCATCTAATTAGTTCTGTGCAGTTTTATATTCGAGCCTTCGGCCAATGTTATGAATGTCATAAAGTTTCTTGAGGATCAAAGAAGCTTCCTCTTAGAACTTCAAGAAAAACATGATGTAAAGGTAAGATCGTTGAGTTTGAAACAGCTTTCTCTTTCTATGGGTTTTTGTTAATTCTTTTACTTCATAAAGCTGAGAAATAAAATGATCATGTGTATTATATACAGATTTCTTGCTGTTTGGATAGCCAGTTCTCTGGTATGGTTGAAGCCTGGGCTTCTGGTCTTACTTGGAGAGAAATTATGATGGATTGCGCCATGGATGAAGGAGATTTAGCTCGCCTCTTACGTCGAACGATTGATATACTCGCTCAGGTAGCTTATGCATCTTAAAATTTAGCTTCCCCTTCCATTTGCTAATTTTTGTGGATTAGTTGAGGGTGTCATTTTCTGTCTTTTTATTTAATTCAATTTACTTTCTTTCGGTATTAGATTCCGAAATTGCCTGATATTGACCCACTGCTGCGGAGCAATGCAATGACGGCTTCTAATGTAATGGATCGTCCACCACTGAGTGAACTGGCAGGTTGAAACATATAATTTCATCAAGGGTATGTGAAATCTTTTTGGTTCAGTCTCGCCTTAAAATCTATAGTTGTTTCATGAGGTCAATCATTCATCCTTTACTTTAGTCTAGTCTTCATAGAATCATTGATATATTCCTACCACTAGTATGAATTGACTATGTAGTGAAAGTAAAGAGTTTGCAAAATGGTTCCAAGAAGTACCTCTTTGATGTTAAATGATCAACTGTTTAAAACAGAGGAATATAATCTCTTATAAATTATTTATGAGTGTTGAAGAGTAGTCCTCGTGGGAGGATTAGGATTTTCTGGGTAAATGTTGGCATTACATGAACCACCGAAGGGCGATGGAGAGGAGTTACTTAAAAAGAAAATGTTGGTATTTTGTTATGCAGGTAATAATAACCATCTTTTTGTGGGTACTTAAAAGAAGAAGTTGGTTAACCGAATGCAGAGGGTGAAGTTGAAGTATTTTTCCATGCAAAATTCATATTAAGAAGAAAAAAGATATAAATGAAGCCTTAACCAACTAAGCCAACACATATACTTGTTGGGGAAATATTGTGATATAGACATTTGACTTTCGTTTGGGCAAGTAGGTATTTTACTTATTAGCTTAATCAAAATGTGATACTCCCTCCGTTCCATAATAGGGGGCACAAATTTCCTTTTGGGGTGTCCCTTTCAAAAGGGCACACTACCAAAAACGAAACTTTTTAATACTACTTTATTTTTGGGATCCACTTGTCATACTCGCAATAGCTATCCACTTACTATTCCGCACCCCACTTACTCTCAACTAACCTACCTCACTTTTCATACTCACAACACTTGCTCCACCATGACAATCTCCTTAATTCCCGTGCAAGGCCAATTTTTGCCCCCTATTACGAGACAGGGAGTATATTGTTATGTCAGTTTATGATAGCTACCTCGACCGAAGAGTGAAAATTTATTAATAAAGAGAATTTGTGTCCCCTAACTATGAATCTCATGACTTCTATTGTATTTTTATTTAGGTGGCGTGTGAGTTTGTTCACCCAAAGTGTTAAATAACAAGATCCTAGGCTCATCTGGTATACTACATTTTAAG
The DNA here is from genome assembly GCA_022495995.1 of Adenophora triphylla var. japonica. Taxonomy (NCBI): domain Eukaryota; kingdom Viridiplantae; phylum Streptophyta; class Magnoliopsida; order Asterales; family Campanulaceae; genus Adenophora; species Adenophora triphylla. The sequence goes on along the minus strand of JAFEMH010000974.1, from coordinate 136,854 downwards.
TGATGCATCGTTCATGGATGAATGCAAGGCGGTTGATGCTCCAAGTATATGAAGAGGCCCTTTGCACATTCCTCAGCTGCTGCGGTCTTTATTTGGTAATACTTTGATGTCTTTTACTGAACCATCCTTACTATAGTAAACAGTCATAATTGAAAAACTTTCATTGGCAAAATGACAATAATATTAATCGAAGTGAAATTGGACGGTGGGCTCATTTGTACGCCATTTCATAATATAAACTCCTTTCGGAGAAAAACACGTCCCAACATGAGTGTCCATTTTATATGAAGTTACTAAATTCTCCTTTGTTATCTACCATGTTGCGGTTTGCACTCACAATACTGTAATGTAGACACTGAGGCATTCTCCTTAGTTTTTTCTCCTGCTCCACCCGAAACAGCTTATTCAATTGAGTCTATGCTGCAAGTCAACTTCCTCAATATCCCGAACTTATTCAGTATTGACGGGTGATATACGTCTCATTCCAAGCTTTTAATCTCCATTTTCCATCATTATTGTTTCCTATCGAGAAGACAAAACACATTTAATATGCTACCCTTAATCGCTAAATGTATAAGTGTCGATTTTTCAGTTTTTCAAGAACATTGGGGAGGTTGGCCTTTATGTACATTTAGTATCGCATATGCATAAATACCCTTAAAGAGTACACCAAGTCATTGCAAGTCCAAATTAGGACATGCTGATTTTTAATTTATCCGATTTTACTTGCTCAGTCCCGCAATGATCTTCCCAGTTTTTTTGTAGGTACTTTGGGCAATAATTAAAACTTGTTATCGATACCCCATTATAAATACTATCAATAACAAGTTTTTGATGTTAATTTGGATAATTAAATCAACCTAAAATTATTGCTCAAACTACCTTCGTGTTAACAAAAAAAAAACAGGAAGATCATTTCAGGACGGAGGGAGCATTTCACTGGACAATGAAGTCCCATTTAGGGACAAAACGGTTTCAGAAACAAGAATAAGCCGGACTTATGTGTTTTTGCTTCTGATTGTGTAGGCTTCGAGGGCCGACTCTTTAAAAACAGAAAGGAGTTTTCCAGCCTGAAAGGAGGATGACAAGGTCAGAAGATGCATAAATTGCCAGGTGATTGGAATAGATAAGCCTGTATTATTCAATCAGCTGGCCAAAATTTGGTGCTACTTCTTAATATTCATATATCATGCATATAGCATATGATATGTTAATTAAATTCATCGGAAATCTCATTCATGCCTCATTTCCTTCGGGAGAAAAAATATTACTGTTATGCTCTACTCTGTTTTATAATTCATATTGCACTTTCCTTTTGGTCCGTCCCAAAATAAGTCACTTTCTAGGCATAATTTAACCATGATAGCTATGTGCAATTAACAGTCATTAAAAACCATTACACATGTTAGGGGTAAGGTTCTGAGAAAGTATGAAAATTTTGACTGGACTTCCCATATCTTTGTTGATTAGGGAGAAAATAATCTGTCAGAAAAGTGAAAAAGGGCAAATCCCGGTGCGCCAAGTGCTTCCCGCTAAGCGGGGGTTGGGAGAGGGAACCATTTGCTAGAGTCTTCCCTTGACAATTGCCAAGAGGCTGTTCGCCAAGGTTCGAACCCGTGACCTTATGGTCACCAAAAGAGCAACTTAACCGTTGCGTCAAGGCTCGCCCTCTTGCCAGAAAAGTGACCATAGAAAAAAAATGTTATCAGTGTCGAAAATTGACCAATTAAATAAACGAAGAGTAGCTTACTAAAGAGTTCAGTGTACTCACTTTCATCGATCGTCAGATCACCCGAAGAGTATCCAGCTAACATTGTCCTGCAACTACAAAATAAAATGACAATTTCACATTTTTAAATAAATGTAAAAAAACAGGGCCAAGGTTATTAGTTCACCTACAAAACTAGGTGAAATTTAAGGTTTCTTTCATATGGTCAACAGAACAACAAAACTGCCTGGATTATTGTCCTTTAGGCAGGCACAAAACTGTCTATAAAAGTCAATACCAAAAACGTCTAACGAACTGAAATTCTGATGTTCGATCTTACACTGCAAATCACGATGAAAATTACAGCGATATTTACAAGATCAGGGCAGCCCAGAATGCCATAGTAGCATAATTTATACTACAATTTTCTGAGTTGTTTCTGATCTTCTTTCTTTATTGGATTTGATGAGCCAATAAATTAAAATACGCCAAAAATACCACCAAACTTGTTTCGCCATATACCAGCTTCTCTTCCATATCCAGCCACCCTGCATATGCGAGTAAGTAGTCATCAAGGATAAGAATTTTCCCGAAAAGACCAAAGCAAGAATTTTTGGAGGACAAAGAATTCGAAGATGGGGAGACGAGAGGGTATCAAAATGAGGGTCGGATGCCAACGGGACCCAATCAGAAAACAGGTTGAAGGCCATGACCTAAATATACGTACGAGGAAAAGTATGCACATTTTCCAACCAGAAAAAAAAAAGGATTTTTGTCGAGACAGCCATTGGATACTTTTTGGAGGAGCCACACAACTTTCGAATGAGGTGAATCAACTTTTAAATTACTTTTTCTACAATTCAATGGCAAAGATACATAAATATTCTTGTCATCAGCTTTCTATACATTTATTTTTGCAAGTATACAGAATAGTGGAAAAAAAATTGATTAAAAAAACATTTAACGGAAAAGTATTTTATAGAGAAGACATTCATTTCAGGACAAAAAAAACTCTTGAAAATGGACATTTAGGGACAGAGGGAGTAGAAAATATACCTTACTCAAATTTGCCCGAGACTTCAATGCATCAAGCAGTCAATAGAAATCTACGGAAACGTTGTACTTTCACAGAAATATCAGCCGGGTCATTAGACGGTATATCATCTTGATGCAGTTTCCTCCTTTTTCTACCCGACCGCAACAGGAAGTCTTCTGTATCTAGAACGTAAGATACCTGCTTAACATGTTGAGCACAAGAGTCATATTCCAACACACTTAGTTATAGTGGCAAAGCCAGAAATTTTTGAAAAGGGGGTCAAGATTGTTTTTTTTTGGGGGGGGGGGGATCATACTATCATATAGAATTTTGGAATAAAAGGGGGTTAGAATGATATCATAGTACAAGTTTTACCAAAAATAAAGGGGGTCAAAATAGACAAAAATAATATTTTAGCGTCATTTTCCAAAATTAAAAGGTACTAAAATGACATTTTTAAAAAGTCAAGGGGTCGAGTGAACCCACATCCCTTGTTACATTAAAACAGGTTGGAAACTCGAAACTTGGCTTCCAAATATTTACCTTGGATGAATTGCAAGCAATCTTGCATTCCAGGCCATTAAAAATTTGAAGTCCTTCCATGGCCAGATCTACAGCAGAGTCTTCATCTCCACAATCATATTTGCGTTTATTTCTACAGAAAAAAATTAGACATTAGACTCGGATTGAAAAAAAAAAAAGGAAGAAGAAAAAGTCAACTCAACATACCTCCTCAAGAAAATAGCAGGCTTCCTGGTTTTCTCGGGAACAATTGATAGGAAATCATTGGTGAGATAAGCTGCAAAAATTGGGTCTATGGAAACAGCCGTTACTTCAGGCTTATCGTGCCCATAGTCCATAAGCTGTACAGACAAGCGGGTCCCAGTTGATAGAGACGACTGTTACAAATCAAATACAGTTAACAAGATATTCCTTAACACTTGAAAAAGAAAAAGTTTTTTACTCCCTCCGTCCCAAAATGAATGAGCAAACACACTTGAAGTTTATTATAGTCAAAAGGTCAAAGCAAGAGGTGGGCAGGCAATATTATTACTCACACATTCAATTCGATATATGTTCTCATCATGAAGGAGAGCACGGGCATTTTCATGATACACAACATCAAGAAACCGGCCCGGTTTTCTTGCCCTTTCATATGCATGTAGTTGAAGAAGCATTTGTTGTCCATCTCATCCGCCACCATAGCTTGCAGCTGAGAAATAAATTATGGAAATAAAACTTCAGGCTGGTAAAAGTGGGGGATAATTTTTCTGAGGAAAAAAGCACATGAATACAAAAATGAGCATTATTACCTGTTTGGCGAGTTTATACACCAACTTGTCTAATGTGAATAAAGGATATGACCAATTCCCAAGAATCATTCGACAATCATCCTCAAATCTTGCAGTATCAATTGAACCATCCAATAGACTGTAAAGCAAATTTATAAATCTGTACCACACAAGAAAAATTGCAGAACTTAATGAACACCAATTGTGATAATAACTTAATTAACACTATATTGCTCTTGTGACCTAAGGGGTGAATGAGAATTCATAGCTCACCGTGAAGCCCAGTTCTACTCTGGGCAACCCCCTAGTGGGTAACGTGAATATGAAGTATAGTTAAGTTTTATTGGGAGAAGAAAAGGACGAAACGAAACAAAACAAAACAGCCAAAGTACCTGGCATATGAATCTCCCGGGGACGTATCATTAGAAACTCTCCATCTGTTGTCAGCAGATCTTTCGTTCGCTTCTTTCAATCTCTCATATAGAATCTGTCGATTGACGAAAGCCGAATGTGTAAGGAACAGACTTATGGAACTTAACCCTTCCCTCTTGACTTCCCAACAAGAAAAATATACTCCCTCCATCCCAAAATGATCTTCCTATTTATTTTTTTCAATACAAAGGTATTTTGAGCAATACTTTTAGGTCAATGTAATCATCCTAATGAACATCTAAAAAATTGTTATTGATAGTATCTATAATGGTGTATCAATAACAGTTTTAAATTTTCCTTAAGATAATTATATTGACTTAAATTTATTGCTCAAAAATACCTTCGTAGTAACAAAAAGTGGGAAGATCAAGTAATAAAATAAATAATAAAATATATGGTAAACCTTACTTGTTGAAGTCTGAAAACGACATAAAAGGAATCATTGGCATAGAAAATCTTTGAATCCTTCTCTTCACCACGTAATACAAGAGGAACATGCTTTGTGAGAGGCTTCACAGTTTTCAGAAAGCGTTCGAGAAAGGAAGAAAAGCTGCATCTCCATCCACATCATGGGCATCCGCCACCCCTTCTGCCTCACCTTCGCTCTCAACCTTGTCTTCATGACCTCCTTCGCCATGGTCTTCAGGGGCACAGTCATCATTTTCAGCAGACTCACTTCCCGAGACATCACCGTTCTCGAAAGCGTTCTCGCTCTCATCAGACGATCTTTGAGGACTTTCCTCACCTTCCTCATCGGCATCCACTTCGTTTTCCAAAACTCTCCCCTCTCCATGTCCATTTTGGTACTTTTGCTTACCCGCAGCACTTTCCTTTGACTTGTGTGCCGTCTCTGTACCATTACTATCTCTGTATGCTATGAAATTATCCTCCTCAAAATCTCCATTTGGAGATAATTCGCCTTCCTCTCTTTCTATTTTGAGGTGACCTGCAGTTTCTTCATGGCCTTTATGAACTCTGGTCCCCTCCTGCAGCTGCCCCGTTAGAAGATGAAACTGGTTTAACACAATCCCCATTCTGCAACATGAGGTCAGACTCAGGCTAGACAATCATGAGCACCTCTTGAGAGAGAGAGAGATATGCAATAATAGATAAAAATTGTTAAGTAGCAAATGCCCACAGCTTTTGCTGATTCAACAAAGTCTCATCAAACATAAACTCCACTTACCCCCCCCCCCTCCCTCCCCAGTTTGACCGAGCCACATAGAACATGGATTACATTAAGTAATTTCCACCAATTTGACCAAAGGGCAACCACACTAGTGTTTTACTTGCTACACTCCAAGTCAAAGTTCAAAGCACACCATGTGATACATGATGGCGTTATCTATATTACAGAGGGGAGGAGTGGGAATGAAGTCCAATCATGTCTTTTGCGAATGCCCAAATTACCCTTAACCGTAAGTACTTATTACTGCCAATACAACCCACTCTTAATAAAATTAGCAACCTACTTCTTTCACTTCAAATTAAAAATAAATAAATAAATAAATAAATATATATATGAAAAAATGCAATGCTTGTGCCATGGTCACTAGTCATAGTAAGATGACAAGACTGTAAAATTCAAGGATAATTACTACTCTCCAAAGAAAAAATAGTGAGTTAATAAGAGGAAGGAAAGAAGGGGATGCCAGTCCAAAGTAACGGCCTACCAAAGAAGCAAGTTGGAGTATATCATGTAATGTGCGGGTGAATAATAGGTCTAGTTAGTATCCCAATCACTTACTTTATTTCATGATTTATATGATTGATCATTGTTTCTTAATTTCTTTTCATATCATTTCATATGATACATTCTTTTTCTATTTTCACAAAAACACCAATGACCATCAATATGAAAAATGGAAAGGTTTACTAGAATAAAAGCTCATAAAACATTATAATGACCAAGAAGTACACTTGAGAATATGATTATATAAAGACTATCATAAATGAAGAAAAATCTCCCAACAAGTAATCATACCTCTGATGGATGTAGAATTTCATTAGTCTTCATCTCTGGCTCCACAGTAGCTTTCACTTGTCTTGTGGAAGTGGTGCAAATCCCTACAACAATCACAAAATTTTGAATCATGTTGTATTACATATTCTAAAAGAAATACGAAAGAAAAAGAAAACATACTGGACAGAAGGAGAAAGCAAAGAAATGAAACTCCCTTTAATTCCACCCAAAAGAGTCCTACTTTCTTTTTTAAGACGATCCTCTAGAAAAACCATTTGGAAAACAATAAAGTAAACATGGAATTCTCGTTATTTACCAACTCCTCATAAACAATAAAAACAAATTAGTGGAGGGGGACAAATAAACTTTTCAATACCAGGACTCTCCGAGTGGAATGTAGAATGACACAAGTTCTACAAGACCGACACACACATTTATTTCTACAGAATATTCAGAGTTCACTCTACCTTGTTTCTCTGCTACAATAGCAAATGGCACATTTGAATTGGTAACATGTTCGCCAGAAATTTCTTGTTTGCAAACCACAGATGCTTCATCTGTCACGGTGGCATCGTCGGGAATTTTCCCAAGTTGAGGGGTATTACCGACCATATTACTTTTCCGAGCAGACTTGTCTGCATCACGAGAAACATCTTCTTTAACGCCATTATCAACTATCCCTGCAATGGCAGAACTTGAATGTTCAGGTGCAGTGTTTTCATCCCCATTCTTGGAAGGGGCCCCACCATCAATAGCTAAAACACCCGTAGCAACATCTTCCGTTCCACGATTATCTGTGTTTACACCATCTTCAGTATCCTCTGTACCCTGAGGCCTAGGAGGAACACCCAAGAAAGGTTCAAGGAATCTTGTCCAAATTTTCATTGCCTTGTCCAACTGCTCGGTTGTACAAATTTCTCCACAAGAATATTTGATGAGCTTATACAGGTCATCATGTACACGTAAATCAGAGTATTCATATTCCAAATGTGGAATAATTGGTCGTTTGTTTTCCAGCAGCTATGGATAGGAGCATATTGTCCTCTTTGAGCTTCTCATCATTGATCTCCTTGATTTCAGCTAGCAATGCTGCACATAGAAAATTATGAAAAATGCTCAACAATAAGAACACAGAAAAAAATAATGCCCAATTCAGAGATATACTCCCTCCGTCCCAAAATGAATGACCAAAAGATTTTCAATTTTGTTCTTGATCAAGAGCAATTTTGAAAATTTGTGGTCACTCATTTTGGGACAGGTAGTATTAAAACTAAAGTGAGATATAATGTCCTATGTATATATAACTTCAAAAGATTAGGGATGTCATCAAATTCTGAAATTACAGATAATGTTTCAATGAGAAGTAGAGAAGGAATCACAAGGAGTCAAAATAATCCGACAAAGTTTCTTTACCCTTGAACATGTCATTAAGATTGCTTCTGGGCAGGGTTTGAAACAACTCAGGATAATTCATTAGAAAGCTAAAACAGAGTACGCGTTAGATCTAGTCTAGTTCAAGGGAAATATGCAAAATAAAAATATAGAATCACGACGCCCCATGCCTCTCGGTATGCACACTTGATGAAATTCAATATTTGCACAAGTATAAAACTTTCTAACGAGTACATTTGCAAATGATAACAAGAAACAGGAATTTTTTTATTTCAGACATCTGGACAGAGCTGAATTTGTTCGACAATGCCTGTTAAGATCAATGTCAAATGAATTATATATGATTTATCTAGCAATGCATCTTGAGACCTACATCAAATGGATCTTACTTTATTGTATCAAGTTTGAGCTGTTTGTTCATTATTATTGAATTTAAGCCTAATTAGTCATAATTAGTTCCGTTATGCCATATCCAATTTTGACTTCTGTAGTGGTCAAATCCTATAAATTGAATTGAATCTGAATGTCAGATGTGAATTTGGATAAGCCCCAAAATTAATTGGACCCGGAATCCAGATCAGTAATCTGTTAAAATCTAACCAAAGGTAAACCCTATCAATGAGCCCAGTCTTTGAGATCCGTGTCAAGTGGCCCAAAATACCAAAATTTAAGACAATTCCCTGTGAAGATTTACAAATGGACCAATGCTGTAATTCCGATTTTTCTGAAAGACATCCGAGAAAGAAAAGGGAAGAGAAGCTACTCATCTACTAAAGCTTCAATAATTAACCTTGATCACACTCCGTGAAGAGGTAATACTCAGCAAAGTCGGGTAACAAAGTTGGATCCCGACGCCATAAATCATTTTCCATATAGAAAGTAAGAAATGTATCTTCTTTTCTTCACACCTTAAATACCCTGTAAGGAAAAAAAAGCAATAAAGAAAATCCTCACTAATTAGTAGCTGAGGCAACAAAAAACAACTCCACGATTCGAGAGTCCACATGCATGATCTGAAATGTCGGACATCTTCGCCCGTCCGATCGGAGGAAGTGGGTGAAAGAGAAGAAATCCTCTCTCTCCGAGAGGATGAAAAAGGAGAAGGGGAAGAGAAAGGAAGACGGGGAGGAGGAAGAGAACACGATAGAGAAAAAGGGATCAAGATAGCCATACCTTCTTCCTCACACGATAAAGCTTGAAATTCAAGCCCTAACAGCCGCGAGGATCATCAAATTGTTCGATGAAAGCAAGGAAAACTCTTAAATCTTGTTAATTTTTTCACTTTTCCAATTGGACCCACTATTTTCTATATTATCTCCATAAGCCATCCGATTAATAAGAAATAGTAACTCCCCCCCCCCAACTCAATGTCGTTAACGAATTAATTGTTCTCCTAAATTAACATGCTCAAAATGACAAATATGACCTCAAAATCACACACGACTGAACGGAAATCAAGTGGAACTAAACATTTATGCAAATCAACTAATGCAAAAATATAGTATAGCAGGATCACAAAATTAAACTCATACACAATTGTCCAAATTTTCTATTAAGACAAATCTTGAATTTACCTTTAGTGCTCAAGTTCTTCGAGTCTTGTTGCTTGAAATAGAAGCTACGATGATCAAGTGACTTGTGATGGTTTTTGGCATATATTTCCGCCCAAACTTTATTAAAATCAAATCGACATCTTGCCCAGTCATCTTGTTTTTGCTTAAGCCGCGTTAATATCACTGGTAGAGCAAGAGATGCATTCTTTCTTAATACATCCATCACATCAAGTCCGTGATCACCATACAAACGTTCAATGCACCGCAGATGCAGCGCTAAGTCCCCAAAAAGGCGGAAAAACACAATTAATAAAACAGTAAAAGGAAGGCTTACAAGAATGTTCATGGGTGCAGTTACCAAATTGTAACCTGTTAGATAATCTTCAATATGAAAGAAATTGTCTGTTTTGATAGAATTATCATTGATCCTATTCAAGAGCTCTTCCACCTTCTTAGTTGTCCCATTCACGGATTCTAGCAACATGTCCAGTTCAAACCTGATATCACAAATTAGTAAACCAACTTAAAATATTAGCAAATCGCAATCATTTGGCATTTTCAAGCAAAGAAAATTATCTCAGAAAAGGGATTAAAAATGGCAGAAATTGTATATAAATGAGAAATGTAACCAAGAACCCCATCAGTTCACGCATGAGGCATATTTTATGAAAAATAAAAAAAAGATAGATAAACATCAATATGTAAAGATCATGCAGCTGCATTACTTAAGCTGAAGCCTAAAGGGGTAAAACGGAAAATAGGAATCAGTTTTAGGAAACAGGGGTGAAACTAGGCAGGTAACTGAGATAATTTAAGCGTAAGTCTAAAGTGGTAAAACAGATTGTGGCGAACTAAAAAGGGAGAATCTTTTATGCTTATGCACAATAAAAGAGGTCAAAGATCGTAACGGTAATACTCTGAAGCCAAGGCAGTTCCCCACCTATCATCTTCACATCGAAATAGGCTCTCTTCATATTGGTTTTTGCGCATATGTTTGAAAGAGTAATCTTCACTTCCCGAAGTAACAGACACCCGGTGATCATTCAGCACAGCAGCACCAAGCTCAGTTCTCTGACTTGCTACAGGAATTGGATACTGTAGAAAGCAAAATTTATCCGACAAAAACAGGAAAAAAGATTAGCACAAAAGAACTTAAACTCATAATATAACATTAGAATCACTTACATTCTTCTTTTTATCAAAAAATAAATAAAATAAAATAATAATCACTTACATTCTTTGGCAGAAGTCGATAACTTGGAGTACAGCGCTCGCAGTTAGACAGGTCCAGTTCTTGATTGGTTTGGCCATATACTTATCCATGCTCGAAAACAGTCATCTTGTGTCCTCGTTCCTTTCTCTGAGATCCCTACCAGAATCTCGATTTCTGTCTCTATCATCTACCGTTAATGATCTTGGTACATGTCCCTCATTCAAGACAATTCCTGCGACTAAAAGAAACTATAATTACTCCCTCCGTCCCAAAATGAATGTTCAAAAAGTTTTTAAATTTGCTCTTGATCAAGAGCAAAATATATTAAAAAAATGGACATTCATTTTGACATAGGTAGTAGATTTTAAGCACTAATAGCAACATTGTTAATTATCCTTAGTAGAACAGGTTGGAGCTATAAATTAAGAAGTTCAATGATGGGTAAAGAATATATATAGAAATAACATCTAAACAGAGTCATACTACTTACTTTTACTCCAAACACTAGCAAGACCACCATCTGCAGATAATTCTTCAATCAGATGAACTTTCTATCTCGATAAGCAGTAACTATGAAAAAGCAATAATTAAAGCATTTATTGAATTACTTTACACAATTACCTATCTTCTCCCTACGATTTATGAACTCAGTGAATTCTTCCATAACATCTGGGTGTCTTCCAAGTAAATTATTCACCTAATAAAAACAAAGGTTTCATGAATTACTTAACCTGCTTGGTATATGCAGTCATCAAGGAAAGGAATGATGGGAGCATTAACAATAAAGTGATAACAACAATATGCACTAGAGATGAATTCAACCCATTTCAAGAAAGACAAAACTAAAGTGAATGAATTTGCCATAATACAGTAATTTAACACAAAAAGGGATGCATCAAAAGAAATTAACTGCTTCTAAATCTACGAGACTTACCACAGATTGCAATTGTGATCTTGTGATCATTTCTTTGCTGTAGAAATTGATGCACTTTACATACTCTTGGCGATCATCCGGATTACGTAGGATTTCCCTAACTTTCTCACAGAAAGCTAGGTCTTGCTCATGCATGCCTGTCCCAACATAAACTATATTAGGGAGAAAAATGAAAGAGTGGCAGGGGCGGAAAATTGAACTAAATCTGTCAAGAAACCCATTTAAGGAAAAAATAGGCCATCTAATCAATGAAGTTCATATCAAGAACGGCAAAAAATGACACTGACAACATAAACACAAACAAATATAGGCATAACATAGCGCAAGTTTTCACAGATCAAACAACAATTGTTTAACTATAAAAGAAAAAGAAGCAACTGAGCATAATTAACAAATACAAAATAGTGTAAAATACAATGTTCCCACTGGATTGATAAGTCTTTTAGCAATACCTAAATGTTATTGCCTTAATGTATTTCGTACACTACTTTTTGACACACGAGGGACTTCAAGTTTATGTAGCATCATTAAAAGAGAGCCCGTTGTAACCATCGAGACAGATCTTTATCTGAATTATAAGAGTAAATGAACTATTGGCTTGCCAATAAGCGTAAAGTGAACTGGTGCATCATTAAGGTTTAAATCTACTATCATTGCAATTAAGGAGAGTATAAATTAAAACATTAAAGATATCGAACTTATTGGCACAGATTTTACTTCAAGATTCTCCAAAACCTTCCCCACCTTGATTAAATTCATCCATGTCTTCACCCCTACGTCCAGATTTACGCTTACGTTGCATTGCATCATTATCATAATCTCTATCATCCCGCTCTCTATCTTCCCTCCTGTCCTTCTCTTTTTCACTGCGCCTCCGCAGTTCCTTGTCCCCCCTCGCCAGTCCCTTGTCATTGTCCGGATCAGGGCGGTCAACACTGAAGTCACGTTCAGCAGTAGCTTTCTGCAGACAGTACATATAAAATAAGGGATATTAGGCTGATTCAAAAAAAAAAAACTAATACTTGTAAATGGACTGAGAAACCACCTTTTCTGCATTAAGAGGTCTCATTGCAATCATGGTCGAGTTCCTATCATCACGACGAGAAATAGAAGTCCTTCCAAATTGAGCATAATGCGCAGCAGCGGAAGCTTCAGGTAAAAAATTGGAGAACTCCGCAAGCAAATCTGGCTCATTTTGGAAAAGGGCAGAAACCTGCAAAAGGATGGAGATGATTGCTTCAATTTAGACCGTTCAAACTTCGCCAAAGACAAAGAAGATAAATCAAAAAGAATGCGGGGAGCCAAAAAAAACAGCAATAAACGACAAGCATTACCTCCTGATAGACCTCCGTAATAGATTTACTTTCTTTTCTATACATGTTTAATATATCAAGAAAAGATTTGTACACACGGTCATCACCTTGAAATCTCGTCTGCAAGCAAATAACTTGTTAGATGGATATCTTTGAAGATGAAACGTACATATACTTTCAATACTGAATGAATTTTTCACCTTAATCTTGTTTACAAAGGTAATTGCTTCTGTAAATTCGACAGGCTTCTTAGGAAGTTGTTCATTATTCTCTTCTCCTGCGAGAGTGATCTCATATCCTTTCGGCAAAAAGGTATTGAACCCCAAAATTAGATTTCGATGCCCTTGGAATAGTTCTTTCACCCTTGTTATCACTCCGGCTGTATCAACTCTACGGAAAAGTAAAAGTCATAAAAAGAAAAATCAATCACAAGTTTCATAAGTACACCTAACTAAAATCTAGAAAAACAAACGGAAGGGTAAACAACCTTTGTGCCTTGAAGTCCTTCATAACTTCAAGAAACTCGTCATATTTCTCTTTTTTGTCTTGGAACATTTCCTTCACTGCCTTTAGATATGTTAAGGCATCATTTGTAGTGAGCTTTTGTGAGCTGCCACCGCCTACCATCTGAGATTGCCCGGACCTTCATTTTCAAGAAAACAAACGGATAAATTAAGAAAACTTGAGAAACATCAATCTAAGTATCCAGCCAATAATAGCCCCCTATAAAGACCTAAACTTCAAGAGAATAATTCATGCCAAAAACCAAATACAAATGAAAATCTTTTTGCTTCAACCAAAAGCTACCGCCGGAACAAAGGGAATACATCAATAAAAATCTAATCTTTTCTTCCTTAATTAATGCGACAAGTAGAAATAACCAAAAAAAAAAAATAAAAAAAAATACCAAACCCAAAAGACAAATTCAGCCTCAGAAAATTAAGAATCAGATTCATAAACTCACATTAATCTAGAGCGAAACATGCATACACATTCATAAACTCACATTTCCAAGACTCTACCAACAGATGATAGTATAATCTATACAGACACACGCATATATATACACATACAAAACACATAATAAGTCTGTATATAAAAACAGGAGGGAGTTACGGTTCAGCAGCACGAGCAAAGACTATCGGCCGCTTGAGTGGCGAACTCATTAAGGTATCATCATCTCTAGACCTCTTCATATCATATCTGCAGAATTTAACTAATTAATTTTTCAAAAAAAAAAATTAAAAAATCCAATTACCATTTAAATATTCAACAAACAAACAGATCCAACCTAAACTCTATTAACCAAAATTAACCATACAAATTAGACCATAATCCATAATCCCTCACCTATCAGCAGATCACCATTGAGAAATCAACCAAAAAATCTGCAAAAATAAAAAACAGATTTAAATTTAACTTGAATGCAAAGCAAAGAATACAGATTTTTTTTTTTTTTACAAATTCATCAAATTTCAAAACTTTACACAGAATTCACCTAAGATCCTCAAGTTGGCACAAAATTGAGCAATGGCCCCACTCTGTATCTATAGATATGTATAGAAATTGTCTTTCTCTGTATGTTTTGCAGGTGTGATTTTATGGGTGAAAACCACACACACTCGTATATATCTATAGATACAGATATCTATATATATATATATAGAGAGAGAGAGAGAGAGAGATGATTTGTTTAGAGAGAGAAAGCAAAAAAGTATGGGTATATGGATTACATAAAACACACACACACACACAGTCTATATTACATTTACAGGGAAGAGGAGAAAGAAGGAAGAGACGAGGGAGGGAGGGAAGGAGGGGTGGTTTGGGGATATATTTTGACGTCTATAGTTTTTTGCAAGCCCAGTAAAGGAGAACCGGTAACTGGGTATAGCCCGTTAACCGAGTCCGACGTGTGGGTTGACTAGGGTATGGTTTTTTTAGGGGGCACTAAATGTAAATATCACTTGCAATTAAATTTACTAATTTGTTTTTGAATTCTAATTTAAGAAATCGCATAATTTGAATTTTTTGAAATATATGTATTATTAGGTTATTTCCGCTTTATGTTTTTTTATTTTTTTGAGCAAACGATATACTCCCTCCGTCCCATTACAAACCGGAAAGTTGGTCAACTGTTGACCATCTTTGACCAATAATTTATGAATCTCTAGATATTTTTTTGTAATTTTAAAAATTGTTATTGCTTCACCATTAGAAATACTATCAATAACTTTTTTTAGAATTACAAAAAAATATCTAGATATTCATAAATTATTGTGTGAACAATGACAATTTTCCGGTTTGTAATGGGACGGAGGGTAGTATTCATTTTCATTTCTATGAAAAAAGATGACACTCCACAAAAGTCGGAGGTTCACCCCAATTGACAATAGTAGATTTATTTTATATCTAAATTTTGAGTCGTTCGAATTTCACTTCAAGTAAAATTTGAAAATTGCCTTAATTAATCTGGCATTTAAGAAACTTCCCATCTGATAATATATTGCGTTGAACATTTGAATTGCAGAATTCAGATTGACGAAAAAACGTCCACCAAATATCTCAATATCCAAATTAACTTGTCAAAAAGTTTGTAAGAAAGTACCCATTCAAAATAAATACCCAAATAATGTGTACATTTATTTGGAATAGATTGCTATTACCTACTACTAATACTATTTTCTTCTTTACAAAAAAAATGACAATTATTTAATACGGATAAAAAATTGTAATACATACTATTATGAGCCAGAAAAAAAATTAATTTTGATATTTTTGTCAACTTTTTTGTAAAAAAAATAGATTTTTCACAATTTTTATTTTGAGTGACACAAAAAAAAAAAAAAAAACACTTTTATTCTTGAGTGAGTTTTAGGGGAAACCTGTTTCTCCATAAGTTATAAAAAACTCACTTTCATTCTTAAAAATATCAAGTTTAGACCTTAAAATATTGAGTTTAGGTCTTAAAATACCTAGAAAATAAAATAATGAGTTTAGACGTTAAAATAGTGAGTTTAAGCTAGAAAATAAAATAGCGAGTTTAGCCTTTAAAACAGTGAGTTTAGACTTTAAAAACGCTATTTAAAGTCGATATATTTAAAACATGATTTTTTATAACTTATGGAGAAACATGTTTTTTCCAAAATTTTCTGTTTATTCTTTTAGGCTTTAATTCTTCATATATTTTTACAAATGTGAAAAAAAAAAAAAGAAGATAAATATGTCGATCCGAAAAATAATATAGAAAATATTTCAAATAAAGTGATGATTTGACTCTTAAGATTTTATAAATCGGACTTTCTTTACAAAATTAAAAGTAAAACACGAATTTTGTAAATTGGGGTTGTAATGGTAATAATTACAAGGCGGAGGGTATAATTGTCCAAATGCTCAATATTGTGGATGAAGGTTAGACGGTGATTAATGGGTGTTTATGAACTCGCCCCAATTTTGTGGGTTGGATTAGCATTTGATTAAAGTGGTGGGGTTTGTTGTAATTGCGATTAGGGTTAAGGCCTTTTTGACCTTTTCTGAGATATATTTTCGGGTCTGGGAGGGCGAAAATGGCCCGTGGTGAACAGATAATGACAACGTTATTTATGGTCCTAAGCAAGGGTACATGCGTAATTTAGGATGTCTTAATTTTTGGCTTTAAGTGGGTGGTCCATTTTGAGTTTGGGCTTCCTGGATTTCTCAGCCCAAGATCTCTTAAAGCATCCACTTTTGCTAGCCCACAAGCTGGAGAAGCCCATATTAAATAGGAGCAATAAGAACCTAGAGAATATTATTAAATTAGTATATAAGCAACAAACCTTCTGATTTTTGGATATTAATTTAAAGTCTTTTAAATATAAATTAACAATCACATTTTGAACAATACCATAGTTAATAAATCTTCATGATACCAATCTTAAAGGTTTCAAAATATTAATAACAAATGCTTCTGGATATTAATAACAAAGTCTTATGGATATAAATTAGGGTCATTGTCCCATAAATTTCTTTTTTTTTTAAATATATGCTCAATAAGTTTCTTTTAAATGAATGTATTATATTTTTATTATTTTGGATGAAAATACCCCCCAAAGAATGTTGTATTATATTTTCAAAAAAAAAATTAATAAATTTTTTTTTTAAATAAAAAAAAATTAAATACAAATTTTTTTTAAAATAAATAAAAATCAGAATGTTGTATTATATTTTCAGAATGTTGTATTATATTCAGAATGTTGTATTATATTTTCAAAAATTTTTTTTTTAAAAATCAGAATGTTGTATTATATTTTCAGAATGTTGTATTATATTCAAAATGTTGTATTATATTTTCAGAATGTTGTATTATATTCAGAGTGTTGTATTATATTTTCAGAATGTTGTATTATATATTTTCAAAAAAATAATTTTTTAAAAAATAAAATAAAAAATAATCAGAATGTTGTATTATATTTTCAGAATGTTGTGAGGGCAAAACTGAAAGTTTACTTGTAAAAAGAACTTCATGATCATTTTAATACAATGAGGAACTTAGTGGGAAGTGATTTGTTCCAAAAAGAACTTATGGGGCAAATTCTCTATAAATTAACAAGCACATTTCAACAAGATCATGACCAATAAACATTCTGAAAAATCAGATCCTTTGAGACTGGGATCCATAATCTTTGAGATTGATATCAATAAGGTTTGTTTACGATGGAAATTTCGAGAACTACAAAAGTCACTGGGCTTTGCCTCTTAATAAAGAGTTTAAATCCCCAAAATACGTTATTTAGGCCCTTTAAACGGGCCTTTGAAGTTTTACCTACTCGTATAGGGCTCGTTTGGTAGGCCGATAGGATTAGCCTGTGTTAATAGTGTGTTAATAATGGGGGATTATTAATCAGGGGATTAATAACACCACCATTTTCTTGGGGATTAATATGAAGGGGTTAGAGGGGATAAGAGTGGATAAGAAGCTTATCCGAGTTGTACCCAGGATTATTACTCCCATTGCATTTAGCCTACCAAACACCAAGATTATTGGACTAATAATCATATCCAACTATAATCAGGCTACCAAACGACCCCATAAAATGTTAAAAGATGGGTAGTGATAGTATTTGAGATGACCAGATGAGGTATTTAAGATGACTAATTCGTGCGTTGAATAGTGACATGAAGTGTTGAGAAATTTCAATTATTTACAAAAATATCATCACACATGAACATACCAAAAGTGCCGAGTTGGGCCAAGCAAGTAAAGCCCAATTACACCCAGCTTTGATTATCACATTCTCAATAGGCGGCCCGGTCAGCTGAGCCCAAAGCCCGTCTCAGCGTCGATCGACTAAGCCCACCTGGCCCGATCTACTAGGTCACGACCTAACTTAGTCCGACCTCATGATCCATATTACAATTCGGGTGCGAACCGTACTGCAGACGGTCGGGTCGACCATTCCACGAGTGGCGACCTCGACCTAAATCAACAAGTGACGACTTAACACTTTGCGGCTTATTTGGTTGAACAATCCTCATAACCACATCCCTATAAATCGAGGACCGTTATAGACATGTTCCGCGTCCAAGTAGCTGCGCTATAATCTCGGAGGACATGTCGCCTCCCCAAAAATACATCACTCTTGCCTATAAATACTTCATCGCTACCAAAGCGGTGAAAAGAAGCGCCATTTTGTATTACGAGTTCATTATTCAATACATTTTGAGCTTTATACAAGCGGTATCTTACTCTCGCCCAAGCGTCTTCGCGGAGACACATCAGGCTAGTCGTGAGTTGTTTTCAGGTCAAGAAGCCGGGTGATCGGTCTGCCACGTGGAGGAAGATATCCTGATAAGCACATTTCTGCGGCATCGGTTTGGTTCCATTGCGGAACGTGCTTTTAAACTTGACCTCGAAACTTTTCTTAACCTACAACAATGGTGACTGAGACGGGCATGTAGAAGATGTTTACGAAGAGTTCAACGAAGTGAACAACAACAACAATACAAACGTTGGAAATGCGGATTTGCCTCCTCCTCCCCCTCCTCAACGACATCATGCTAGGGCGACACGCTCTAACGGCGTGGGCGATGGCGAGGGATTGCCCGGATCTGAGAGAGAAAAGCGTCCTATGGAAGGACGGGGAGCTCCGCCTCGCCCAAAGCGTACGGCGGGCATGCGAATGTGGGAAGCGGGAGCGGAGGTCCTCCACTAATCCCATGAGCAAGAAAGAAATGATGTTGGAGCGAGCCCGGATTCGGCCGACTTGATAGCCGTGGAGGAGGCGGAAACAGTGCCGCATACGCTACGAGAGAGTGGCACCTACTCGGAGTTTCTAATGGACAACGGGCCAGGAGTGCTAGGCGAACGAAGGTGTGGGACGAAACGGCGAGGACGAGAATAGTGCGTCGAGCTCCTACTATAGTTCATGTGCCGAGTAACGATTTAAGGGCTAGCCTCCAGCGAAACGAGAGAGCGGGGAGGCTCAATCTGATTTGAGGACTCGGTTAACGGCCCGATAGAAACAGACATGTTTCCCGGCAAGAACTCACAGAGATCGGGGTCTCAAAGAGGCAGGAATGGGCGCAGTCGCCTATGAGAGAAGGAGGCGCGGTCGCCACTCGGAGATAACGAGGCGCAGTCGCCATGTCTAGCTGGCGAGAGGCGCGGGTCGCCTCCAAGAAGCAACGGACGTAGATCTCTGTAAGATCGAGAGGGCCAATTCCTATAGAGACAGGAAGGAGTGAAGGCCGAGAGGTCGAATGCGCTCCCTCCAGGAGATGAAAGACCCGATGCTAGAGAATGGCTATTGATGAAGAAGAAATTCGAACAATGGGAAGAGGAGAAGAAAAAAGAGACGGGAAAGGTTGAACGAATTGATTTTGCTCTTCGACCTTTATCCAAAGAAATCAGAGATAGTCGACCTCCTCCTACTTTCAGGTTGCCTCTTCTGGAGAGGTTATATCTTCAAATCAGGTATATTATATTTTCTAATATTTTTCCTTTATTCTTTTCTTATTTTCTCTCATAAAATAATAATTCTTACGCCATAGGGCCTTCGTCGGTAGAGTTCTGATTTAGTTATTATTGTTTCTTCATTTGTTTCACTTATTCAAGACAAATCCAGATATTCGATCCATTAATTTCGATTAAATCAGGGGCGGACACAGGAACACCCAAAGGGGTTGCTGTGAACCCCCCAAAATTAATGTTGACATGTAAAAAAATATAATAATAATAATAAAATATTACTAATTGCTCACCCCCACTTACCAGCTCAGCCCACCCCCTTGGCAAAAAAGAAAGACACGGTTAAAAAATAAAAGGTCGCTTAAATTAAAACCAAAGAATGAGACACGAGAGACAGTGAGAAACAAAAAGCGAGAGAAAAAAGAAAAGCTATCACGCCGACGTATCCAGATTTCAGTCGCCACCTCGTCCGCCGACGTCGGATAGCCACCTTGACCTCCGCCTACATCAGTCCATCTTCACCTCCACCTCCATCTCCAATCTTAATCACTGCTTCTAGTAAGTTTTAATTTTTGAGATTTCAATTTAGAATTTTATTGTTGAGTAATTTGAAATTTCTTATTTAGGGTTTTCCATTTAGATTTCAATTTATGATTTCATTTAGGGTTTATATTATTGATTTATTAATCAATTTGGGGTTTTATGAATAAATTAGTATTTTTTTTTATTAATGGTGTTATTGTTTTTATTTTTTAAGGATTGGTGGTTTTTTCTTATTTATTGATTATTGAGCGATTCTCGAAAAGAAAATCATCGATGGAAGCTGAAACTGTTGGAAATAGATAACGGAAAGTTAAGTTTGACTTAACGTTGATCTAGTTTCTAACGGAAGTTCGTTATTTGTTAACGAAACTAGTTACAAAATGTATTCTACATTTGTTGTAGATTATTAAATTCATTTAATGTCTCAAAACCATTTAGGGTGAATGAGAATTAATGACAAAAGTATTTTGTAACTTAACGAAAGTTGGTTAAAAGGTAAATTAAATCATTTGGATTTAATTGGGTTTGAACAGTGTTATTGGGTGATAAGTTTTTGGCTCAAACTGATCAGAACGAGTGGGGACTCTGAGCACGAGTCGTGAGCACGAATGGGATTCTGATGACCATTTGCTCAAATCTGATCAGAACGAGTGGAATGCTTGGGAACGAGTCGTGGGCACGACTCGTGCCAATTAGCACAACTCATGCCCTTCACATCTATTCGAAAGTTTGCACCTTTTCAAGGGAAAAGGCACAAAACCTTTTGACTCTCCTTATATACTTCCCCCTTCGAATTTCAACATATTCATACAGTCATTTGAGAATTCCTACCCTCTAGAGAGATAGATAAACATACCCAAATCATTGGCATCTTGTTGCATTAAATCTTTCAAAGTCCAAAGTTCTAAATAGTGATTAGTTCGTAGAGTTACCAATTTGGAGTGCTCCTATTGGTGATTATAAGTCGTTTTATCTCTCGAGAAGTTTGCCATTTAAACCGTAAGCACCTGTGCGGGGCAAATACTTCTTACGGAAATTGTGCTACACAAGACTCGACTTCCTAAATTGTTCTTCCCAATTTCCGTTAGTTTCTCTGTCAAGTTTTCCGTTAAGTTTGAAGAAGCCACATAAAAGTCCAACAATCGTAAGAAGTATTTGACGCTTCTTCAAGATCTTCAAGACATGGCAAATGAGAAAGATTCTACCGAATCAAGTCAAGGGAATGTTACGCCTCCTTCTCAAGGTGACGCTACGTTCAACAATGTTACACCGTCTCACCCGGTTCATGGTAAGAAACCTCCTTCACATACAACCTTAAGGGTTGCACCTCTTAATGCTCTCCCTCCGTCTCATGTGTTCGTACATGCGAAAAGACCGGGTATTCTTACCGGGATGAACTTTAAAAGGTGGCAACAGAAAATGTTGGTCTATTTGACAACATTAAAATTGGTGCAATTTCTTTGGGAATATCCACCAATGATATCCGACGAGGATGAATCCAAAGCAAAGAATGAGTTGGATACATGGAATCACAGCGATTTCTTGTGTCGCAATTATATTCTTAATGGCTTGGATTATGCACAATACAAAGTGTGTTGTGGCATAAAGACCGCGAGAGAACTTTGGGACTTTCTCGAGATGCACAATACTATGTGTATTGTGACTAAAAGTCCAACAATCGTAAGACCGCAAGTAAACTTGGTGGAAAGAAGAACCGGAAACAAGAGAAAGAACACCGGGAAAGTGAAGAGGACCGCCAAGAAGGTTAAAGGTGGTTGTTTTAATTGTGGCAAATCCGGGCATATGGCTAGGGAATGTCGACATCCTAGAATCAACAACCAAGGTGAAAACCCTCTTCAAGCCAATGTGAATGAAGATATAAATGTTCCATTGGAATTTGATCAACTTAGCCTAGGGGCATAAGATTGAATTGACCAAATGTGGTTATTGTGTTAGTAAAAGGTACCTTGTAGAAGGACTCTTTAACTTGAATTGTAATTGTTCTATCCGCCTAAGTGCGAAGAATAAAATTTCAAATTTTATTTATTTGGTTTGAAGTGTTCCAATTGTTATGGCGTATTCATTTAGGTCGAGTAAATTTAAATTCACTAAGTCGACGAGTTAATTTAAAATTACTACCTAAGATGAAATTTGATTCGCAAATCAATTGTGATTTCTTTTGTAGAAATCTGTTCAAACCAGAGATAGTAAATGGATAGTTCATTTACTTCAATTAATGATTGCATTTGATAATGCAAAGTTCATTTTTTGGAAAAGTAAAAGTAAAACCTTAAAGTTTTGAGTAAACAATAAGGTTTGTGGTTCATCTTAATGAACAATTAAGAATTTCGTGGTGATAGAGGTGGTTAATATGAAGTACCGTTTGAAAAATAATTGTTGGAACGCTGACACTTATTTATCAAACAAATGCTTCTTACACACTCAAATCAATTGAATCACAGAAAAAAAAGGAAGATAGAACTTTTAAGGAGATGGTGAACTCCTTATTGATAAGTTCCGTCTTATGTGGGTATACCTAGCAAAGGTAGAAATATCTAAACCTAAAGAGGTTAAGATAGGACCCAAAACCATGGATTACGTTTCCATTGGCAATACGGTATTCTTCGAAATCAAAGGGTTGAAGAGACATTCATAAACAAGTTTCCTTACAAGAAAAATGGTTGAAGAAACCTCACTTAAACATAGTTATGACTATGTCGTCGGTTCATCTCAAGGAGATGAAATACATTGTAGATAACATGGTTATTACAATTAAATGACTCCACATAAAGGAAAATATTAAATATGAATTAGGATATTCATAAAATATTTGATATGTGGAGGTACACCTTAAGTGTGGGGGTACAAGCGAAATACATAAGTTCTATTGATATGAACTTTTAGTATTAACAGAAACTGTTAAACTGTTAACAGTTAAAAGAATGTATCATCATATATTTGGAAGTTATTTGATCTTCCTCCATAATGCTAACCATTGGGTTACAAATGGATCCTTAGAAAGAAAATATTAAATGATGACGAATTATGAAATATTCATAAGCCGTTTTATAAATACCTCAAATGTGGGGTTATTTGGCTAAAGTATAAATACTTAAGCAAGACACGTTATATTCTTTAAAGAATATACTTCCTTGAAATGATAGGAAATGTATAAATTTAAACAAGAAAAATTTATAGAAACTGTAAGTAGTATTCTTAATAAGAAGAAACAAGATACAGTTGACGGACAAATTCATCCTACTCTATTACGAAGATGGTTGATCTTCCTTATGCGAACCGTTGGGTTGCAAAAACTAGATGTACCAAAGGATGAAACTTTTAAATGTTAGACTCTTAAAATCAATAAGAAGAATTTTAAGAGGTCTAGTCTAAAGAGTGGAAAGTACTTTTCTTGATAAAAAAGGATCTTGAAAGGTAGTCTCTACAGACAATAGAATCAAGGAATGCAGTATTCTTTGAAAAATATCTTTCCTGCTAAGGACAGGAAATAAGGTAAATTCTCAAAAGAGAACATATGAATCTACAAACGGTCCATCTCAAGTAGAAGATGAAGGACCTAGACATAGTAAAAGGGCAAGAGTGGAAAAGTCTTTTGGTCCTGATTTTCTATCATTTTTGTTGGAAAACGAACCAGCAACTGTTATGGAAAGCGTTATCTGGTCCGGATAGTTCGATCTGGAAAGAGGCTACTAACAGTGAGATAAAATTCATAATGCTTAATAATACTTGGGAATTGGTAGATCTCCCTCCAAGTTGCAAACCATTAGGTTGCAAACTGATTCTTAAATGAAAGTATAAAGCCGATGGATCTATTGAAAAGTATAAAGCCAGGCTAGTTGTCAAAAGGACATGATGATTTATGCAAGATTATCCCATTGACACAACAGAGCGTTCTATGTCGCACAACCGTGTTGGATCTACTTGTGTATTCATATGGACTAAAACAAGCAACTAAACAGTGGCATGAGAAGTTCGATAGAACTATGTTATCAAATGGATTCAAGATTAATGAATGTGACAAATGTGTCAACATACATTAAAGGAACATCTGAATCATTTGTTAATAGTCTGTCCTTACGTGGATAACAATGGTAGTCATGAATTGATCATAAATACCAAAGACATGTTAAAGAAGAACTTTGACATGAAAGATATGGGATTAGCCGATGTCATATTAGAAATAAAGATTTCTAGAACATCAGAAGGAATAGTCCTATCACAATTCCATTATCTTGAAAAGAAAGTACTTCGAAAGTTCAAATAGATTCTTGAGAGGTATTCTCTGTAAAGTAGATTCCTGAAAAGTAGACTCTAAGGAGGTCAAACCACTTAGAGATACCGAATACTTAGGAAGTCGAAACGGTACAGAGATAATAACCAATTGAAGAAACTGACCGATAGAAGAATTTGATCACTCGAAGGGACTGATCATTCTAGATAGACTAAAGGTCTAATTGTAATCAATCACCGGAATAGTATAATCATAAGTACTTGGTGTACTTAAGGATATACTTATGATTAAAAGATTACAATTCCTATGTAAGTTGAATGGTCTTGGAAGATATTCCTTTGTGGAATAAGTTTGTGTCTACATGACCTAAGGCATTGTGACGACAATGAGAAATAGGGAAAGGTGCAGAACATCATGGTAAGTCTAGACATAATGGTCTTAGACACACTACCATAGTACAATTGATCTCAATGCGACTGTCACAACTAGCCATGTGAAGTCAAAATCGGATCCGTCTACCTAAGGGTAGTAATAGAGATCAACTGTATAAACTGTTAAGGGGAATGGGTTTAAAATCCACAACAAAAGGACTTATAGCGGACACTCAACCTTGAGAAATGGAGATCCCAGTGCCCTTGGTTCAATGAGACAACCAAGTTATAAGTTCTAGTAGAGTTACTTGGAAACAACAACTCGGTTTATTAACCCGGAGATGTTGAATACTCATTCCCGTAACATCCAAGTACAAGCACATGCAGCAGTGGTGAGGATAAGTTGAGAAAACTTTTAATGATTTCTATACCTACGGGTGGAGTAGTGCATGATACTCCTTATAGTGAGAATCACCTATATAAGCGAGAGGTAATCAGGCCGCCTCTAAATGAAACACTTATGA
The DNA here is from genome assembly GCA_022495995.1 of Adenophora triphylla var. japonica. Classification (NCBI taxonomy): domain Eukaryota; kingdom Viridiplantae; phylum Streptophyta; class Magnoliopsida; order Asterales; family Campanulaceae; genus Adenophora; species Adenophora triphylla. Next base: position 111,382 of record JAFEMH010000974.1, on the reverse strand, counting down.
ATGAGATACGGTCCAGGGCCGAAATGGACAAAACCGTGAGAATGAAAAACTATTAGAGCTATTATTATGTGAGTATTATTGTCTTGGTATACAACCTACAGTCACTGGTTCAAAGCGACTCGCTACCAAATGGCTAGTATATCCGATAATATTTTACTAGGGAAGATTCAAGGCCACAAGCTATCTATCCCGATGTAATAATAGTTCGTCGGAACTTTGGACGAAATTGCATTCATGCATTAATTGTCATTCATGTGGGGGATTGTTGGAAATAGATAACGGAAAGTTAAGTTTGACTTAACGTTGATCTAGTTTCTAACGAAAGTTCGTTATTTGTTAACGAAACTAGTTACAAAATGTATTCTACATTTGTTGTAGATTATTAAATTCATTTAATGTCTCAAAACCATTTAGGGTGAATGAGAATTAATGACAAAAGTATTTTGTAACTTAACGAAAGTTGGTTAAAAGGTAAATTAAATCATTTGGATTTAATTGGGTTTGAACAGTGTTATTGGGTGATAAGTTTTTGGCTCAAACTGATCAGAACGGGTGGGGACTCTGAGCACGAGTCGTGAGCACGAATGGGATTCTGATGACCATTTGCTCAAATCTGATCAGAACGAGTGGAATGCTTGGGAACGAGTCGTGGGCACGACTCGTGCCAATTAGCACGACTCGTGCCCTTCACAGCTGTTCGAAAGTTTGCACCTTTTCAAGGGAAAAGGCACAAAATCTTTTGACTCTCCTTATATACTTCCCCCTCCGAATTTCAACATATTCATACAGTCATTTGAGAATTCCTACCCTCTAGAGAGATAGATAAACATACCCAAATCATTGGCATCTTGTTGCATCAAATCTTTCAAAGTCCAAAGTTCTAAATAGTGATTAGTTCGTAGAGTTACCAATTTGGAGTGCTCCTATTGGTGATTATAAGTCGTTTTATCTCTCGAGAAGTTTGCCATTTAAACCGTAAGCACCTGTGCGGGGCAAATACTTCTTACGGAAATTGTGCTACACAAGACTCGACTTCCTAAATTGTTCTTCCCAATTTCTGTTAGTTTCTCTGTCAAGTTTTCCGTTAAGTTTGAAGAAGCCACATAAAAGTCCAACAGAAACTAGTTTTTGGGTAAGTAATTCTATCCCCGTGACAGTGTAAGCTTCTGATAGTGCTAGTAAAGAATTTATTGATTTGAATAGTCTACCATCGGATCCCACACTTAGAATTTTTTTTTATGAATATCACCCTACCAAGTTGATGATATTAAAACATTTTATTACAAAAGGTCCTTGTCAACCTTGCAGCCATGATTTTTCCCAAAAAATGGTTGGAAACAAATTGTGTTGTTTTAATCGAGATTGGTTTAACGAATATGCTAATTGGTTGGAATATAACATTATGACATATAAATTATATTGTTTGTGTTGTTATTTGTTTATAGATGACATCAATAATAAGGGATTGAATGCATTTACAAGTGAAGATTTTTCTTGTTGGCATAAAAAAAGATAGTTTGGATAAACATGTTGGTGAAGTTAATAGTAAACATTATATTTCATTAAAGAAGTGCGAAGAATTAGTGAAACAAAATCAATATGTTGCTCTTTATAGACAATCTGATATTGAGGGAAAGGAAAATCGAATTCAATTATTTGCTTCAATTGAATTTTGTAGATTATTGTTGAATCAAGGACATTCTTTTCGTGATCACAATGAGTCTAAACTCTAAAGCTTCTTTTTTTTTTCACTACTCACACACACACACACACACATGCACGCACAGAAGCGCCTAGGAGATCAATCCTAGGGAGAGAAAGCCTTCCCTCTAACTTCTGGGGGGATCGAACCCATGACCTCCAGGTTGGAAGCCATGAGCTCTAGTCAGCAGCCCAAATTCCCTTGTGCGAGTCTAAAGCTTCTTTGAATAGAGAAAGTGTGGAAAGATACTTTTCAGCGATAAACATTATCAAGACACATTTACGTAATCGAATTGGTGATCAATTTTTAAATGCTTGTCTATTATCTTTTGTTGAGAAATAGTTGATTTTGATCGTTATAAATGATGATGTAATTAAACGTTTTTATAATATGAAAATGTGTAAGAGACAAATTTAGTATTTTTTTTTGTTTGTTGTAATCGATATAGCTAGTAATGTAAAAAATAATTTTTTTGAAGTTTTTGGATAGTTTAATTTGTAGGGAATTTGCCCCATAAGTTCCTTTTGGAACAAATCACTTCCCACTAAGTTCCTCATTGTATTAAAATGCCTCATAAGTTCTCATGTTGTATTATGTATAATATAACATTTAGTTATGCAGTAGTTTAAAATCATAATATTGCATCCGCACCACCGCCTCCGCCACAGCCTAGCTCCGCCGCTGCCGTCTGCTATCGCCGCATACCGGATTCCGGTCAATTTTCGTCGGAATCCGGTCAATTTTCACCGGAATCTGGCAATTTTGGCCGGAATCCGACCACCGATCGCCGAAATCCGGTCGCCGGAGGTCGAAATCTGGTCGCCGGTCCATGGGCTTCGGACTCCGATCACCAGCGGCCACCGGAATGCAGTATTATGGCCTTAATTGATGTTATATTTTCGAAACATAATACAACATCATAATACAACATGAGAAAGAAACTTATCGGACATTATGAATTTTTTTTAAAACTTATCGGGCATAGTCCCTAATTTGTAAACCCCCTGCATTTTGACCATGAATCTGCCTCCGAGCTAGATTGACCCGAATACAATCCGGCTTGATCAACTTTGTTAATGAACACATTCTCATTCTTGTGAGACTTTCAAATGAATAAAATATAATTACGAATAAGGCCAAAATTGATCGAAAGATCGGTCTTGACATCGCATACTTGATTTTCCTTGGGAGGGTTACTATTAAAACCCCAAAATCCTCCGAGTATACCCCAAATTTTTTTTTTTTTTTGCTTTTAATGAAATTACTGTTTTGCCCTTAAACAATTTACATACTTCTTTCCTTCTTCTTCTTCCGTCCGGCAATGTCTCAGCGGTTCAACGGCGGAATGACGGAGGTCAAAACTAACTCGTTTTTTAAAAATAAAAATATACCGTGATCGGTTTCGCGTAGATCATGGACCCAGTAACTAATTTAAAGTTTTGAGTAATTTTGAATAGGAGAAATTTTACATTTAGAAAAAAAAAATTACCAGAGTCGGCCACAACCTGCCGACTTAAAAGTCGGCCACAACCGGCCGACTTTAGGTAATTTTTTCCACCACACCCGGACGAATTTTTAATAAAAAGTCATCCACCACTGGCCGACTCCTTGTTTTTTCATAAAATTCACCTATTTTTTTTTTTTGAAATTATACTCCAAAAATTCAAAAATTATTTTCATGAACTAATTTTATGAAAAATAATTTTATGAACTAATTTTATGAAAAATAATTTTTTCATAAAATTCACCTATTTTTCATGAACTAATTTTATGAAAAATAATTTTTTTGGTGAAAATAATTTCAAAAATTGTTTTTTCATAAAATTATTTTTTTTAAAAAATTAGTTCATGAAAATAATTTTTGAATTTTTGGAGTATAATTTCAAAAAAAAAAAAAATAGGTGAATTTTATGAAAAAACAAGGGGTCGGCCAGTGGTGGATGACTTTTTATTAAAAAGTCGTCCGGGTGTGGTGGAAAAAATTACCCAAAGTCGGCCGGTAGTGGCCGACTTTTAAGCCCAAAGTCGGCCGGTAGTGGCCGACTTTTAAGCCCAAAGTCGGCAGGTTGTGGCCGACTCTGGTAATTTTTTTTTTTTCTAAATGTAAAATTTCTCCTATTCAAAATTACTCAAAACTTTAAATTAGTTCTGGGTCCATGATCTACGCGAAAAACCGATCACGGGTATATTTTTATTTTTAAAAAACGAGTTAGTTTTGACCTTCGTCGGTTCCGCCGTTGAACCGCCGGAGACATTGCCGTTGACGGAGAAGAAGAAGAAGGAAAGAAGTATGTAAATTGTTTAAGGGCAAAACAGTAATTTCATTAAAAGCATAAAAAAAAAAAAAAAAAAAAAAAAAATTTGGGGTATACTCGGAGGATTTTGGGGTTTGAATAGTAACCCTCTTCCTTGGTTGCTCTTGTTGAATGTTGACGCCTTAACAGAACACAGGCCAAAAAACACGCTGAGGCCCAGTAAAACGAAATTTATTATTGGGCCTATTTAAAGCATGATGACAAAAAAGGGCTTTATTTCGCATGACATCACAATTCACGAATATGTACACTTCTCATGCTTACAAAATATATACTCCCTCCGTCCTGGTCCAACAAGATTCACCATTTTGGTGTTGGACAAAATTTTAAGAAAGTATAGAGTGAAAAATGATTGTGAGAGAGAATAAGTGAGTGTGTAAGATAAATGAGACTCATAATTTAAATGTGTGAGGAAAAAAAGTTAATGGATATGACAAGTGAGACTTATAATTTATGAATGTAAGTATGAGAAGTGGGGTATGTATAATAGAATATTAATAAATATTTTTCATTTTAGAAATGGTGAAGCTTCTATCGAGACACCCATTTGAATAAAAGGTGAAGATTCGGATGGAACGGAGGGAGTATAGTGTAACATTTAAACTAATAATCTATAAAGTTCATGCAAATGCAAATTGAGATTTTAAGTGTTCATTTATGAAATCGATGTCATCATGTATTAATCCTAAATTGCATGTATTTACAGACAAGGAACTACTAAGTAAAACATATTCATTAAATAAAACTAAAACAAAACTAACGAGAATTCAAAATTTTCAATTAATCAACCAATTTTCTTGCGACAAATTGGACAAGTTCGATTATTTTTCAACCAAGGGCTTACGCATACGGAATGGAACATGTGATTGCACTTGGGAAGAACTTGACACAATTCATTCGCCGCAAAATCATCCAAGCAAATCGCGCACGTGTTGACTTCTTGACTCTCTTCATCGTGAATCCTGTATTTTATCGGCGGTGGAAGAGTTTTTAGGGCTTTTTTCCTAACCCTAGTTTCTTTATTCTCCCATTTCCACACCACGACCAATGCTCCATGAACAGAATTTGTATCACGATAACCTTCCATGAATTTTACGTACATCTTGTACATGATATAAAGTGTGCCTCCAATAACGATGCCATAAAATAATAGCAAGTCGAAATAATTCATCGCGGCTATCCATCTACCTTTAAAGGGGCTCATTGAGGGAGAAGGTGCCGCAGCTTGAGACATATTTTGTTTTTTTTGCACAATTTATCTCCTTAAGTGGAGAAATGACCTAATGACCCCTTCAAAATACTTTTTCAATATACTTTTCTCGAAATTCCACCAATTTGACAATGTAGGAAATAGTATCTCATTGAGATCAAACGATGAGGAATTCAGAAGAAGGGGAAGGACGAAACGAGAAAGGAAGAGAGTATTGATCTTCGGCTTCTCCTCGTTTCGTCGTACGAGGGGAAACCTAGGGGAAGCAATTAGAAGAAGAAGACCCTCCTCTACTAGAAATTCAACACTCAAATGAAAAGGAAAAATAAATTTGATTTTCCTTTTGACTCTTTTGTCCCTCAAACCAATTCTTTTCTCTTTACATGAAAAGGGTACAATTGTCAATTTACAAGAAAACATCTATTTATTTCTTTCAAAGTATACCATACATTTGTGTAACAAAAATGAGCGTTCATTCTTAACGGTAGACCATATTAGCAGCAAATTTTAACTGAAAACCAGACATACCTCATATGGACAACAATGTGAAATATTTTCATATTTTTTAAAAATGTTTTACGTTTGTACGTGTACATCAAATATTTTACGTTACATACATTACAAATGTTTTACATTTGTGGTGAAATTTTTACGAGTAGTAGCAGGGCCGGCCAATGAGGTGTGCAAAAGGTTCCACTGTACAGGGCCCATTTTTTCTAGGGCCCATATTTTCCCCCCACCCCAATACATTATACATAGCCCAATATGAAAACCTTAACACCATTAGAAGTAGAGAAGAAGACACGCATTAGCAACGTCCGCCGAAAAAAAAAAAAAAAAAAAAGGAAGATTCATGGCTCGAAAATTACGCAAGAAGATCAAAAGGCAACTCGAAAATCGCGGCTTGATTGAATTGAAGGGTCTATTTTTTTTTTTTTGCACCGGGGCCCCAAAATCTTAGGAACGGGCCTGAGTAGTATTAAGTATTTACAAAAAGAGCGTTGTTGTATGCATCACTTTGTTGTAGCAGTTTGATGTCCATATGTTACAAGATCATCATAATAATTGACAATAATTATTTACTTTTATTTTTAAAATCAATAAAAAATAAAAAATTATTTTGAGGAGTGTTTACTTCTTTTTTTTTTTTTTTTTTTTTTGGGTTGGGGGGGGGGGGGGTCATCTTTTGAACTCTTAATGTGAATGCCTATATTGTTTGAAAGGGCAGGTTTCTACAATGAGGGCTGCCATTAATAACAAATTTAATTAATTAATTTATTTTTGAATATTTTTTGGGACAGGGAGAATAAATAAAAGATAGAAAGTGGTGGTCTAACGTAGTACTGCAAATCGGACAAGTTACATTGTTCTTCAACCAAGGCTTAATTGAGACATTTCGATTGAAATATGTGACCGCAACAAGATGGAATTAAGCATGACTCGCTGTATTTAAAGTCCGACAAGCGGATAGAATAAGCGCTAGCCTTGCTAAGTTTTTGATAACTAGTCTTGCACGGTGGTGTCCAGAACTCCGATACAATTTCCTATAATAGTAACTTTCTATTTTTAGTAGATGAACGAAGAAGAAGATTGAACGGGTGATTTTTTTTTTTTAGTTCTATGTATTCATTGAATGGGAATAACATTTTCTTTATATGTTTGGTTGTCACGCATCAATATTTTGGGCATGGGAACGATTTTTTGGTCTTGGAAAACCTTCTCATGCCATCTCGATTTAAAATTTTGAAAATAAGTGAATTAATTACAAAAATATATTTCATTAATATCATTTTATTAACATCCATCTTGGTTTCACGTTCTTACAAATTAAGCCTATAATTTGATGATTCGCAACGTGGTTTAATATTTTTCAATAAATATTTTGGGCATGATAAGAAAGATTTCATGGTTTTGGAAAAGCAATTAAAAACTCCATTAAGGAGGGAAATTAATTTTTTTAGAGCATTAAAAGTGTCATGATTTTACTATTAATGTTGTTATTCCGTTTGTTAAAATTGTTTTTTAACCAACAGAGAGTCAGAGACAGACATATAATATTAGGAATATAATATAAAAAAATTATATTCTAGTATATATTGTTAATATTCAAGTATATATTGTTATATACTTGAATATAATATTATGATATTATATTCCTAATAGATAATTCTAAAACTATATTATTGATATATATTTGGTTTTTAACATGGTTTTGCATTTGTTAAAAGTTTCGCGAATCATACCACAAACCCTTATGTTTGGAACGAGCATCTGATTGTATGAAACGTCATCTTGATCTTTAACAATACAAATATGCATGTTTTATTTGCTTTAAAAAAATGTGCTAATAATCGGTAACAAGAATGTTATACGCGCATCAATTTAATTCACATAAATGTTTTTAAATTTTATATATTTTCTATAATCTAAACATTAAGTTGTCACATTTATGATATTTTGAAATAAAATGAGATCAACCTATTTTCAACGAAAATGGAATAAATAAGATAAGGATAGGCTAATAGCTAGGGACATTTATATGGAGACTTTGATTGGGTCTAAGGCCAACTTTACAAGTACCAAAAAATTGTCAAAGAAAGGAGGGAATGTCTTTATGACTAGTACTGTACAACTAATAAGTTAAGGATTTATTTGATTTTTTAACAAAAATAATTAAATGATGGCTACAACCCATCACTCTATTGGATTCTCTTCCATCCAAGTCTCAATCTGCATGTGCTGGTGTTTCCCTATGAGGATGAAGGCTCATGATTCATAATGTTACATATTCAAGACACAACTTATTGTATTTTACAACATTCATATGGTTTTGGACATAATGTTTAGGTCCCCATGTCCATTTTGCCTACAAAATTCCATCTTTTAGGGCACATATTTGTGATCCACATGTTAATATGCGCAAGTAATTTGGAAATATTGAAGCGTTTCTGCCAATGAATGAGCAAGTCCGTCTTAATAATTATAGGGGTCCTGTACTAAAATTAAATATTGGGCCCGCAATATTTTTAAAAATAAGCACAAAATCTATACTCCCTCCATCTCATAATGATGCTTACTTAAATTGAATGCACGAGAATTAAAAAAATGCAAGGGTTCTGGAAGTATGGAATTAAGTAGTAGAGAGAAAGTAGTTACAACAATTAAATCTATACAAAATATGCATTTAGAATTTTAGAAATTTAGGATTTTAGAAATAATTTTACAAATTTTCAAGGGCTAAAAAATAAAAATGCAAAATTTAAGGCCCTTAAAAAAAATGAGGCCCTGTACAAGAGATCCTCTTGCACACGCTGAGAACCGACCTTGTGAATGAGTACTACAGTGCTCTATGGATAGATTGCATCTTGACACCTCCTCTCTTTTTTGCCTAAGTGCGATTTTTACTGAAATAAAGCTAGTTCTATATGCTCCCCCCCCCTCCACAACAAAAAAAGATGTGGTCGAATCTGGGTCGTCGTTGCAGGTTGAAGGACTAATTTCATGCAATAACGGGCCAAATCCACAATTTGAGAGCTTGTTTCGTATTTTCATTCTTTTAAATAGATTGATGTAGTGTTTCGAAGATTATTTCAATAGCAAAGCATCGTACTTATCTATAAGATACGGGGCAGTTGCTCCCGCTTGATTTTAAATATTATATATATCGAATATTAAAAAATAAGACAAAAAATAAATATTTAAAATTTAATTTTGAAAGTGGAATTTTAATGTGGAACATTGAAAAGAAAAACCATTTGACCATTAACGTGGAACAAATGGATTAATTTTAATTTTGTGCATATTTAATCGATTCACTTAATTAATTAGTAATTTTATTTTTTATATGTATATTTATTTATTTATTTATTTTAATTTGAGAATCTCAATTAATGGTTGGTGATCAAAATTTAGTTAGAACATTGAATTAATAATGTTCTACCTCCAACCTAATGTTAGTTGTACCCTCAAATTCTCTGTTTCTCTCCTACTACACCAAAGTCCAAATTGATGTTTAATTCCACCATATGAACATTGAGTTTGGTACAACACCAACTCCATTTTAGCTCCCACCGCACCTAGCTTTATTTGTTATCTATTTTTTAAAATTGCTTTAATTTTTTTTTATATTTATTACTTCATTCGTCCCACTTTAAATGCTTTTAAAAAAAAATGGTCTCAAAATAAATGTCATTTTTTACAGAAAATTTTACCTCTGAATATTTGTTTACCGACACCACGATCCGGGGTGACAAAGGTAATAGAAAACACGTCGCACCTCGGGCAAGATCTGCAAAATAGCACCGTTAGGGATGCGAGGGATGCCCCGCTATAACCCTCGGGTGTAAGAGTAAGTATGTGTTTATTTGAGTAAACATATGTATGGAAAGCTCTAGAGAGAGTATTGTAGAGAGAGAGATAGTAGATTAGAGATTACCTTCACCATGAGGAGGGTTATAGTTTATATATAGGAGTAAGTGTGTAGGTGGCACTTTATGGGAGTCCCATCGTATGTATTTGATTTATGTATATATGTGATACATATGACTGTATATATGCGTATAAGTGTATGTATAAATATATCCCAAAAAGTCAGGGTTCATCACCAACTTTTTCACTACCTGTTATATACTTGTAAAATTTAAATTTAAAGAGTGAATAACAATAAAATATTTTTCTCATTAAAATTTATAACACATACACATTTTCAAAATATCCGTTAAATAAAAATTAGACATTCGTTTTAATTTTAAGACGAATGAGTATTTAGTTTAAAAATATAACAATTTTTCAAAATATCCCTTAAATAAAAATTTATAGAAATGGTTGGGCCACCAACTTCTAACAAATTAACATCAGCACCCCCATGTTCTTTTTCATAAGAAATGCTATAACAACATTACAAACAACTTCTTATCTTAGATCATTCTTGGGCCCCACCAGATGAAAACAACATACCTCTAAAAAAAATAAAAAAAATAATGAATAAATAAAAAAATATTTAATCTGCAAATGTTATTGCCTACCATTCTACCAATCCAAAATATATAGACTCACATGAACTCGAACCTATTAACTGTCACAATCTTCTTCTTTTTACCACTTAGCCCCCCACTTTATTAACCTTGTAGCTTCTAGCTAGTTCTTGATCATACTATTCCTCCGTTAGTTTCAAAATTACTCCTTCGATCCCATTTCAAGAGTTCTATTTTTTCTTTTGCTCCATATTTCAGATTAAGAGTTCATTCCATAAATAATAATTTTTGAACAGTTTTTCGAACATTTATACCCTTCTAATGTAAATATATTTACAAAAAAACAATTCATTATACCCTCACAATGTTAACATATTTACAAAAAAATCAATCAAAAAGAAGGGGGAAAGATTAAATGATTTAACTTTTACATTCTCTCTCCTCTAATCTTCTACCCACTTGTAATTTTTTATTCATTCTTTAAAGATTTTCTTAATAAGCGCGAAATCTACTTAGGACTCTTGAAGTGAGACGAAGGAATTATAATACAAATAAACATCTTCATTTATGTTGCTTGCTTTATTCTTTTCAGCTTATATTAAGAAAGGGCATAACTTGTGTTTAAGCAACTAACTTGTGTTAAAGAAGGCCAATTTAGGAAGATGATCAAGTTTTTTTCTATTATTTATAAAAATGTGACATTTATTATGAGATTATCAAAATAAAAAGTGCGACATTTATTTCCAAACAAGGAAGTATTGTTTTAACTTCACCCTATTTTTTTTGCACCAACTTGACCTTTCTTCTCTACTTTCCCGTTAAGGAAGTTAAATTTTTTTTTTTTGTTGGTTATTCCATGCAATTAGGTTGACTTGTATACATAAAAACTCTCATCATCACATGCAACACATGCTTCTATGATTGTACTTATTCCTTTCCTAAGTTTATGGATCCCATGGTTTCAACTAATTTGTGAAATTTATCCTTCAACATTATTAATCTCCCCTTCTCCAATTTCAACTCAAGTCTCTCCATCCCAAAATGATGCTTCTATTTTTTCTTTTTCAGTTGTTCACACAAAAATAGTTTGAGCCAGTGGAGTGGCGAAGCCAGAATTTTTCGTAAAGGGGGTCGAGATAGCTATTTGGATAATTAATATAATTGATGTATAAATTTAGGATGCAAGGGGTCAAAATAATAATTTAGTGTAGATTTTTCTAAAAATTAAGAGGGTCAAAATGTATAAATCCATCAATTTTAGTAGTAAAATATCATTTTAAAAAAAATTGATAGTGCTAAAATTGACACATTCCAAAATTGAATGCGGTCGAATGACCCCCTTGGAGTCAATGTAGCTTCGCCACTGGTTTGAGCAATAATATAGATTAATGTAACTATTCTAATAGAATTTAAAAATTGTTATTGATAGTATTAATTATAATGGTGTATGATAACAAGTTTTGAATTTGTATTAGAATATTCAAAACTAGGTTAAAATACAATGAATAAAAATAAAATTTGGCCTTTTTTTTAATCTTCAATCACGGGTTAAAAAAGGTGAGTTTAAATTCAGCTAGCAATAAGCTCAACCAAATCAGTTTTTTTTTTTTTTCACAAGTCAAACTTTGACCGGCCACAAGACTTTTTGGGAAGACTTGGTAAGTATATTATATCGATTGTATTTCGCATATACAATGTATCAATTAAGTTTAACTTTGTGCATAAAAATACGTATCATTATCAATCGACTAAGTTGATATATCAATTTAGTTGGTATAGTTGATAATCGATTGATACGGTTGGTACTAGCATCTATCAAATGTTGAATCAAAATTCAAAAAGTATTACATTATCTTCAAAACAAACCATAACCCACATACAATCCGACCTAATAAAAATATTTTGCTTGAATATCCGACCCAATAAAGACATTTGCTTGAATCCTGAGTCAAATAAATTGAATTACTACTAACCAACGATGAATATGGTGACGCCACTAAATCAAAATTAAGAAAAATAAAAAGCAAAGACATTTTAGAAAGAAGAAATGTGAAGACAATAAAGAAACCCCAAACCCTAGCTTTAGTTAGTAAAGAACAAGAAAGATATTTAATTGAAGATAACTTTGGTTAGATTCATTAGAAAGATGAAAATTGAGAGAGAAAAGTATGTACTTTGTTACAAGCGAAAATCGAAATTGGTAGGATGGAGGCAAATTGTCGGAAGGGAGAGAGAGAGTGACTTGTGAGAAATTAGAGTCAAATTAGGGTTAGAAAGAAATTTTATTATATATATATATACATACATATTTAATATTCATATGAAAATTATTATTTTTAAAAATTATAATTGATACTTGGTATACCAACTAATATTAAATCTATTTAGCATGTACCAACAAATCATATAGAATTGGTACGGTACTACTGCATCAACATTTTGATATATCAATTTTCATATACCAATTATAATTGATACGGTTGTTACATAAGTTAATTGATACGAATTTGAATTTTTTGCCTACCCTAAAGACTTTTGTCTTGAACTTGCAATTAGAATGGTGATATAATAAATCAATTTTTCTATATAAGTTAAAGTTGGATAAATAATCGGATCCCTTGCTTCGTTTAAAATTGGGCCAGAATTAAGAAAAAGTGAGATAAGAAAGAGGTGTTAATTTATGTTGTAATTATAAAAAAAATGAATAAGAGGAATAATAAAGATTTTTTTATTATTTTAGATAGTTCGATTTTAGGTATCACGAATAAAAAAGAATTATTTGTACGGTCCCCTTTTTCAATTTTAACCGTAGAACAGAGGGAGGAAGTATTTATTTAAGTTAAAGTATCCCAAATGCCAATAGCACTAGTGCTTACCACTAATCACATGGTCATTATTAATAGGGAAGAATGGCCAACATAAAGTCTAAAAAATATAAAAGTTGGCAACAATGGTTACACTTGGACTAGAGGCAAAGTACAAAACTTTTCCATACTACTTTTAAGTGTTTTAAGTAAAAGATGACATATTTAAAAGTTGAAATATAATCCCTCTAGCACATTCGAAAAGACACAAAATTAGTTTTGTATGGAAAAGAAAAATGTATAATGAAGTAAATGTTGTTAGTATAAAAAGTGATGTAGCAGAGAGAAAGAGAGGTACATAATATTTAGTGGATAGTTATTTTGAGTATGATAAGTGAGTCTCACGAATAAAAAAATATTAAAAAAAAAAATTATATTGGAAGTGTGTCTTTTTAAATGAGACATGTAAAATAGAAATTTGTGTCTTTTCGAATGGAACGAAGGGAGTACTCGATTTTACGGATTTGTAATATAAAGCATTTGTACATATTTGTAAATTTCACATTTTCAAACTGTAAAAATATTTTTTTACACTACACAAACACATAAAAATATTTTTCGCAGACACGGATATCAAATCCATTTAGTTACTAGTAGAAGTCTCAATCTCACCGAATCTAGTACTACCTCCGTCTCACCTCAATTGATCCATTTTTTTTGGGACGTCCCACCTCAATTGATCTATTCATTAAATGGAAAGTTTTTCATATATTTATACCCTTATCATCTCCATATATTTACAAAAAAGCCATTCATTATATCCACTTTAACTTACTATTCCTCCCCCTCATTCTCTCTCCTATTAAATATTTTTAACTTTTACATTCTCTCTCCTATTCCCTACCACACATTTAACTTTTACATTCTCTCTCTTCTAATTTCTACCCACTTTAATAATTTTTCTTAAAAATGGGTGTTTGCCTCACCTCAATCATTCACTGAGGTGGACGGAGGGAGTACAATTTAGGTGAAAGTGTAGTATTAAAAATTAATAAAGATTAAGTTGAATGAATATAAGCCTGCAGGTCACGTGATAGGGCTGACAATGGAGAAGATTAAGGTTAAGAATAAAGGCATGACATGAGGTACCCATATCTACCTCACATGCTGCTACTACTACTGAATTGAATTTTCCCTCCTAGATTTACTCCTCATGGGGTACTAGTGTTTTGTTTGCAGTAATATTAAATGTCATCCCTTTCTTTCTTCTGTAACATGTACTATTGCTGGGTTTTCCTTTTTTTTTTTTTTAAGGAAATGCACAGGCTTTGGAGAATCGGACAAGAAATTAAATACTAATGTTGTTTGAGTATGTATTATGGTCACTAGCAAAATTCAGCCTAGGTTGTGTTCATATAGGTTCTATTCGGATTGTGCCACCAGACTATTTAACAATCCACAATAATGATTGTTGAATGATACTCCCTCCGTTCCAATCGTGTACACTTATTTTCCTTTTGATCTGTTCTAATCGAGTCGAGTGTGAACTGTCCAAAATGGAAGGGAATCTTCGCTATTTATTCCACTCATTCTCTCTCCTATTTTACTTTTACACTCGCAACATTCTCTCTCCTAACTATTTCTTCCACTCATTCTCTCTCCTATTTTACTTTTACACTCACAACATTTTCTCTCCACTTTTTCTCTCTCTTACTTTTCCTTAATCAGCGTACCCAATATTTTGGTTCACTCTAGGCTGAAACGGAGGGAGTATGTTAGTAGTAAAATTGTGTTTCGACACTTCTCTATTTCACATCGGGGAGACATTCATTTAATAGAAGTTTTATCTGCATGTAGCATATACTCAGTCGTTACACTATAAATTATACAATTTTCTTATATGACATCCCGCTACAAACTAATATACATTTTTTAAATAAAATTATTTTATTACTTTTACACTAAAGAGACTCATATGCCATACTCAAAACAACAATTCAATTATTATTCTCTAACTCACTTTCTCTCTTCTATCTCACTTTCCATAATCAAAACACCTACTCTATTAACATTTTTTCTTAATTCTCGTGCAAATAGTAAGTATGTACTCACTTCGCCCCAATATAGAAGTTATCAAATGTGAATGCACGGAGATTAAAACAAAATAAGTGTTATAAGTATTGAAAGTAAAATAGAAGAGAAAAAGTGAGGTAGTGAGTTTTGTTGTGAGTATGACACGCAAGTTTTATTATCTATTTTCGGTTAGTAACTTTTATATTGGAACACACAAAAAAAAATTGACGGAGGAAGTAGATTGAAATGGGATGAAAGTAATATTCCATGCATCTCGGTTTAAGGTTTTTAGCTTTACTTGTCACTAGATTAAGAAAAAATAAATATTGTGAGTATAAAAAGTAAAGTATGAATAGTAAGTGAGTAGAGGATTTTTGTTGTGAGAATGATAAGTGAGTCTCATTATTCATTTTAAATAATAAAACAACAAAAACCTTAAATTGGGAAATAAAAAAAATAATCTTAAATCGGGACAAAGAACGAAGTACAAATAATTATTTACCCCGAGCATTCTTACCTTTTTTTTCTCACTTTATTTATTTCTAGAGAAATTAGATTTTGCGTTGGGGAGGAAAGTGACGGAAAGCGATATTGCATCCCCATGAGATAGTAACACGTGAACTCAATTAAGAAGCAATGTGAACTCACTTTGGGGCAAGCAAACAATTGTTGGGCTGAAATAGCACATTAGTAATTACTTTTACACGTACAAATTTCAACGGGCATTCAACTCATTTCCATAATTGAGGACAAATAATAATTATACTTCCACAAATAAAATGTTACTTCATTATTCTTTGTCTCAAAATAAATATTTTATCTGATGTTCCCGAAATGACTCAATATGAATATTTTAAAAAATAGTTGGTCTTATAAAAAATGCATTTTTTCTAACTTTAAGAAAAATCATTTTTATACTGACACTTAATAATACATGTACTCACACTTTTCACATTGACACTTTTTTATCCTACACTGGTACTCTTTTATACTGGCACTTAATAATACATGCACTGTCACTCTTCACACTAGCATTTGTTGACATTAACACTGACACTTTTTTACACCGTCACTTAATAATACATGCATTGGCACTCTTTACACTGGTATGTCACTCTTTACACTGGCAATTTGTTACACTAATACTGACACTTTTTTACACTAACACTGACACTTAATAATACATGCAATGTCACTATTTACACTGGCACTTTGTTAAACTAAGACTGTCACTTTTTTACACTGACACTTAATAATACATGCACTGTCACTCCTTACACTGGCAGTTTGTTACTCTAATACTGACACTAGCGGGGGAATCAAAACACGTTTTTTCTAAGATTAAGAAAAAACGCATTTTTGTAAGATTTTGGCTTTAAAAAATCAAATATATTTATGATTAAAAGCAAATTTGAAATAATTTAGAACATTTATTTTGAAACATACTCCTTTTATCCCATTTGAAAAAAATACAATCCTAAAATATAAAATAGTAAGTTTTTAATACTCGTTTATTCATGATGCTCACTTATAATATTTACAATAACTATTTTTATCTCACTTTTCATATTTACAACTAGTAAAGCCCGTGTTCGAGGACGTGTATTTTTTTTTTTAATTAATTTTTTTTAAAGGGCAAAATGGGAAAGGGACAACTTAGTGAGGACAAAATAGAAAATTTGACATTTAAAACTATTCATAGAACTGTTCATGGCTGAGGTGGCATGGTGCCATTTATACTAGTAGATACTAACTCTACTATGTACTCACCTTAATTTTCGTGTAAACTCATTTTGTGTTTTTTAGGATGAGATGAAAGGAGTAGATAGTTACTTTTACACAAAGTTATATAACATGTTAAGTAAATACTCCCTCCGTTTCAGTTGAGTGGATGCTTATTTTCTTTTTGATCCATTCCAGTTTAATGGAGACTGTCCAAAATGGATGGAAATCTTTACTATTTTCCCCACTCATTCTCTCTCTTATTTTACTTTTACACTCACAACACCAATCAAATCACTATTCCTCCCACTCTCTATCTTCTATTTAATTTTTCATACTCACAACATTTTCTTTTATTTTTTATCTCTCTTACTTTTTCTTAATCTGTGTGTCCAAATTTTTAGTATCCATTTGACAGAAACGGAGAGAGTATATTTAAATTGAAGGTAGAACTAAAAATACCTTTGTAAGAGATTGGTAGTACCATTTTTTTGCAGCTCCAAAAGAAAATGTGGGACAAGTAAAAGATTTTTGTAGTACAATATCAATATTTATTAGTATAAAAAACTGGTAACTTTTGGGAGAGACGTACAGAGTATAGACTGTTACTCTTAGAGCATCTTTAACCATATCACTTTAAAATCATCTTTTTTTTTTACATCTCAGCTTCACATTATCAGTCATTAATAACACAATTTTAAACAATTTTATCTTCATTCATGACAAAAGTCATCAATTTCTCTCTCCTACTTTTTATTATATTCCACCATATTTTTTTCTTTCCTACTCATTTATATTACATTTATTACTACTATACTCCCTCCGTCCCGGGACAATCTTCACAAACACGGTTTGCACTGATTTTAAGGAGGGAGTATTATATTGAAAGTGTTGTGAGTGTGAAAATAAAATAGGAGAGAGAATGAGTGGAGATAATAGTAAATTATAATGGTGTTGTGAGTATTAAAATAATGTAGGAGAGAGAATGAGTGGAGGGAATAATAAAGATTTCTTTTCATTTTAGGTAAGTTTTAAATGTGTGAAGTAAGTTTTGGGACGCCCAAAAGGGAAAATGTGAAGATTGTTCCGGGACGGAGGGAGTATATAATTATTAATTATTGTACTATATAAATGATTAATTATAAATTTCATTATAATTAATTATTTTATTAATATATTTTATTTTTTAATTATAGAGAGTGATAAAATATTAATAATAGTAGTTTTTTCAATATTTTTATATTTTTATTATTTTTTTTATGTTAATTGCAATTTTTGTTGAAAAAATAATTTTAAAAATCTGACACGTGTCACCCTCTAATTGGTCAAAGCCTTGATTTTATTTTCTCTCATGCCATGCCGTGACCCACGGCTTCTGGCAAAAGAAAAAAAATGAAAAGTCATTTCATGACTTTGTAAAAGTCATGATTGAAAAGTTTTCCTCTTCCACCTAAGCTCATGCCATGACTTAAAGTCATGGCTGCAAATGCTCTTACTCCTTAATTTCTTTGGCTATACTCCCTCCGTCCCACCCAGTTTAAGAAAAAATGAAATGACACGGGAATTAAGGAATATTATTATAGTATTAGGAGAGAGAATGAGTGGAAGAAGTGTTGTGAGTGTGAAAAATTAAATAGGAGAGAGAATGAGTGTGATGAATAGTTAGGAGAGAGAATGTTGTGAGTGTAAAAGTAAAGTAGGAGAGAGAATGAGTGGGGTAGAAAGAGTATAAAAATAATAAAAACTTTCCATTTTTGAAATTTTTAAGATCGGTGGGACGTCCAAAATGGAAAGTTTTCTTAAGATCAATGGGACGGAGGGAGTATTTAATTTTTTTAGTATCAATATAATTGAATTTTAATTAAATTTTTTATTTCAATTTAATCATTTTAGTGAAAATTTAAAAATTATTATAAATAAATTAATATTTTCAAGATTCTTTCAGGAGTAGTAAAACTCCAATTCCCAAGGCTTATTCCTCATATAGTCATATCAGAACTCATAAGTGTCCAGTCAATTTAATTATTAATTTCCCCGCCTTCCACTCTTCCCCCACGTTCTCTCTCTCTCTCTCTCTAGAACGTTTAAATCCACTCCCTTCATTTCCAGTACACAAGCTGAAAATCTTTACCCGATCCAATTGACCTCACAGACTCCCTCAATTCGCTAATGCCACCGCCCCAACCGGTTCCTCCACCCTCTTCCGCCACCGTTACAGTCTAACCTACGTCACATCTCCACCGCATAAAACTACCCTTCTGACTGGAAATTACCAAAATGTCCTCGACTAAAAGACTTTCGCTGACTCCACCCTTACCATCTTCTCAACCGGATCTCAAGCACCGGGTCATCACGTGCCTTAACAAACTCTCCGACCGGGATACCCTCGCCGTAGCCACCACCGAGCTCGAGTCCATCGCCTTAACTCTCTCGTCCGAGACCTTCTCTTCTTTCCTTACTTGCCTCTCCACCACCTCCTCCGCCGAGAAATCGCCGGTACGGAAGCAATGCGTGCGTCTCTTAGGCTTCCTCTCCGCCACACACGGAGACGCTCTATCTCCTCACCTGTCTAAAATGCTATCTGCCGTATTACGCCGGCTCCGTGACCCGGACTCCGCCGTCCGCTCTGCGTGCGTCGATACTGTCTCTTCCATGGCTTCGCAAATCACTAAACCGCCATTCAGCTCGTTCTCTAAGCCGTTGGTTGAAGCAATTTTGACAGAGCAGGATTATAATTCTCAGATCGGCTCGGCTTTGTGCCTCTCGGCGGCTATTGATGCTGCGCCGGATCCTGAAGCGGCTCAGCTGCAGAAACTTTTACCGAGGTTTATGAAATTGATTAAGGCGGATTGCTTTAAGGCTAAACCGGCATTGTTGGCTCTCATAGGCAGCATTGCTAGTGCTGGTGGTCCAGTTAATCGAAGTTTGAATAGCTTAATTCCTTGCTTGGTTGAGTTTTTGAGTAGTGAGGATTGGACAGCACGGAAGGCGGCGGCTGAGGCGTTGGGGAGATTGGCGGTAGCGGAGAGAAATCATCTGATGGATTACAAGTCATCATGTTTGGTTTCACTGGAAAGCCGGAGATTTGACAAGGTATTTTGTCATTTTAAAAATTATTTCAATGTAAAAATGTTCATCTAAAACGTATAAATTTCAAAGAGTACTCCGTATGTGGTTGTCATGGTTAGTAAATCCAATGATAATTTTATATAATTAACTTTTATCAGTATTGAAATAAATTTGGTTTCTAACCCCTCCCCCATGTTATGTTTTTGAATGAATAGAACCTTAATTGAGAGTTGGGATTCAATATAATTCGATGGAACAGGTGAAAGTGGTTAGGGAGACGATGAATCAGACACTGGAGTCATGGAAGGAGATTCCGGAGGTCTCAGAAGAGGTTTCTCCTCAATTGAAATCATCATCCAAAGGTGATTGATTATTTGCTAATTATGTTAGTTTGTTGTTATGAAAAAAATCTGAGGTAATAGTGAATTAGCTAAGACTTTTTAGGGTAGCTAATATTTGCTAATTATGTTAGTTTGTTGTTATGAAAAAAATCTGAGGTAATAGTGAATTAGCTAAGACTTTTTTGGGTAGCTAATCTAAGATTTTACCTACCTTGAGCTTCATGGAATAATTGTTGCTCAGCAATGAGCTGGACAATGACATCTTAATCTAAAATATACTAAAAAAGTTTAAACACATATTCGGTTAGTTCTGGTTGCGTAATAGGAGTCAAACCCATTAGGAGATACGCACACATAACTCCATTTACTTTCTTGCCCATAGCCATATGTCAAAAACCAGAATTGTTTGTATCTGCTCAAAGATTTCTGGATTTATAATTAAATATTTGTATATAATTTATGGGTGTATTTAATTAGCATATGCTCATTGTTTTTGGAGCAAGTCTTTGTGGAAAAGAACTGGTTAGACATTTCTTTTTTACTGAAGTTGTTTCTTTCTTCACTGATTGTACAGTGTAGAAAGATAAAATTGATTAAGTTGACTATCAAAGGCATCAAACTGGGAGTTACTAGGTTTTTCATAGCTTTTTCATGTTACATTATGCCAGTTTTGCCACCAGGAAGTGAGAATGAGTTCTGGGTGCATGTGCTTGAAAGAATTGGGGAGGGAGGTTCTTAATCTAATTACAAGGAAGATAACTAAGTGTTGAGTACCATAATTTTACCAAGTGTAATCTTTAGGCATACCTACTAATGTTTAAAAAGAAATTTAGCTGTTTGACTATAAGCACTGGGTCAAACTTATTGCGATATAATTGTGTTTTAAAGTTTGACGATTATTTTGTTGGCTTATGGGAATTCAGATAGGGTTAGTGGACGATACCCTGCTGCTGTTACAAAAGGTTCACATACTGTTTGCTTTGAAACACCAGTTAAGGACACAATATCCACAAGCAGTTTGTCTCCACCTGATCGTTCATCTGCTACCACCGCTCAAAGCCGAAGTACTCTAAGAAGTAACCATAGAAAACAAAGTGCAACGGTTCCTTCTAAGATGGATTTTAGTGACCACTCTGATGGTAAAACTGAGATTGCGGTATTGCGGTCGACCTCTTCTGATGTGGCTCGTAAAGCTGATCATAGGAGTAAAAAGTTCGGGATCTCAGATATATTTGATGGTGGAAGCTGTTGTGCTAAAGATACCGAAACAGAGCTTGTTTGTTCTAATAACACCCGTGATTTTGGCAAAGTTGGTGGTAGGAGGTTTTCCTCTCGAGTGGTTCCATTTCATGAAGATGATAGTCCGGAATTGGTTGTGGCTGATGACAATGCGTGTGAAGATCTATATGCAAGTCAAAAAGAGGTTGAAGATTTGTCATTAATACAAAAGCAGCTAATTCAGATTGAAAATCAGCAATCCAGTCTCTTCAACCTCCTGCAGGTATTCCATTCACACTCTCTCAATGTCTACTTGGTCCCAGTATGCTGTATTTACTTTGTTTTGGCAATTAACAAGTTGCATTTTAATTTTATATTACTGAATTAGCAAATGGTTGATGAAAAGTTTCCAGTTTATATGATCAAGATTCAGGTCAATACCAGTTTACTGCTTTCTTTATGTTAATGCAGTTTGATATTTTTCCTTCAAAGATTGCATCTGAAATAATTTCTGATGCTGTGTCAGTCAACTTCTGGGTATATCTGGAAGGATAAAACAATTACAAATATAGATATATTAGAGCCTTCTAGTTCTAGGCACTGTTACGACTGACTTACGAGTCTTATCTTCAATGTTCCTTTCTTTAACTGTTCACCACTCCCCTCTCTATGCTGGCATGTGAATATAACTTGTCAAAAGAGATGATCTTTACCAAATCTATTCAAACACATCTACTTTCTGATGCAATATTCCCAAGATCTGCTCATACTATTTTGTATGTATTTGCTTGTAATATTATTATGGTCAAAGTCATGTCTCATAAGAACTTATCTGATTACTTTTACTATGTCATATTGTCATTACATAATTGGAAAACCTATTCATATTATTTGGGGCTGGTAGGCTAATTATGATACTAAAAAAAGATGGCTAATGCCAATCAAACATATTATGATACAATCATCGATATTGTAGTGAGAAAGGTTGTTGATATTGTTATGAAGAGAGTTCTTTCTTTATTGCGCTGTACTTATAATAGTTGATAAATGTCAGTTTTTGGCTTTGCTTTATATAGATATTATAAAGGATAAGTTACTTTCAAGAAGCCTTTGTTCACAGTATACATTGTTATTATTCATTTCAGAAATTCATGGGAAGCTCCCAAAGTGGTATGAGTTCTTTGGAGACACGTGTAAATGGCCTTGAGAAAGCACTAGATGACATATCATATGATTTGGGTTTATCAACCGGAAGGATTTCAAACAGGGACTCAGCAGAAAACGCATGTTGTATGCTACCCGGCGCAGAGTTTCTCAGTCCAAAATTTTGGAAAAGAACTGAGGGGCAATATGGGAAGAGTTCTCCGAATCCCAGGCTTAGTTTGCCATATCAATATGGTAATGAGGCAATGATTATGATGGGAAGCCCTATGGCTCAGCAGAAAAGCTCCGGTAGGACTGCCGTAAACACGCTGAGAGGTAGTTTCAGGAGCTCAGGAGGAAGGTTTGAGTCGATATCCAATGGCCGGAATAATGCTAGTAGGCTTGAGGGAGGCTCTTTTGCAAATTGCATACGACAGCAAACTTAAGCAGCAGGTAGTTACTTACCTACTAAACCCTTGTGCATTTCTTTATTTGCTTGCATTTGTTAGATCCACTAAAAACTGAATCACACACAAATGCATAACCAACTTAGATTTACAGTAGTGACTCATTACTTATTACTCCCTCTGTCCCAAATTTCATAATTCATCTTTTTGCAAAACTAAATTTTTGAAAGTGAATAGCAAAATGTTTATGATTTTTTTCTATTAAAAATCAACATTTTCAAAATGACACTTAAATTCAAAGTGTTCATTCATTTTGGGACAGAGGGAGTACTATTTATATGACTGCTGCAATGTCAAGTCTTGCATTTTGTCAATTTTGTTGTGTTCTTTTTCTTTCCTGTGGTAATTTGTTCTACAAAGCTGCCTCAGGTATTTGCTGGCTTCTACTGCAACTAAAAAATTTAGATCTCACTAGAAACTAAAGAGGGAACAATGGTTTTAACTTCCAAAAATTTGAACTTCAATATTTTTCTTGGGTGAAAATAACCCTTTTTCTGGTTGTTAGGACAGTAGATGGTTTAGCATTCTCCATCATCAAGCCCAAACCATGGTTGCAGGATTGATCATCTGGAAAGCATGTTTGGGTGCTTTTTGAATTTAACCTTTGAAGAACTTATTGTTCTTCTAGAATAGCTAACTATATTAGGGTTTCAGTGGCGGTGCTATGTTAGGGCGAGAGTGGGCCATGACCCACACTCAATTTTCAAAAAAGATTTTTTTTTTCTTCAGGTTTTGGGTTTTGGTTTATGAATAAATTAAAAATCAGGACAAACAACACTAACCTCCTCCATTTCTATATAATTTTAGGCTTTAATAATATTTCCTCCGTCCCATTTTAAAGTTCTTAGTTTGACTTTACACGCTTTTTAGAAAATTAAGGTAAAATTGGTCAACAATTGTAGTGGGTTGATGACATTTTCCAAAATACTATTCGCTAAGTGAAAAGTAGATTAACGATTTTTTTTAATTATTTATGATTTTTTATGAGGACAATATTGTCCAAAATACTATTCATACTTCGCCGCCATTTATGGATAAAACAACTAAGAACCTTAAACTTAAACTGAGATGAAAAAAACCTGAAAGTATATGAATATATACTGGGACGGAAGGGATAAGATTTTTTTGTTGATTGATTCTTCACATACGTAAAACATAAGATAGTTCAATTTTTAACTCCAATTCATCTTGTTGATATCAATAATTACATTGATTTTCCAATAAGTTTGTAGCAGTTTGGGATTGAAATTTTCATAATTTCATTCTCAAGTTTCTACAATTACTTTCAAAAAAGTTTAGGGATACTTCGTTGTACTCTCCAAAATCCAATGACCAATTTTTTTTATTTTTTTAAAAAATTATCTTGATCCAAAATAAATTTGAAAAGCTTTTGGTCATGTGCTAGTATTTACTTTCCTTTTGTATTCAATTTTGTGATTATAGGATCAAATAGATTTTAATGCTACTTGAAACATCAAATATTCTTAAAAATATAACTAGCAGAAAGACTCAAAAGTGATTTCAGATGTGATTTTCGATAAGACTTTGTTAATTTACTAGTCATAAAAAATACTTTTGCGTATCAAAAACGATAATTCATGACGTTAATTTTTTTTGCCCCACACACTAAAAATTCTGGATCCACCAATGGTTTCAGGGGTTAGATTGACCCATGTGAGAGCCGTTATGAACAATTAGAAATAGTATATCACTAGGAGCTATTGGATTAAGAGCAAATTTGATTTTTTTGTTATTCATTTAGGGATGGAGGGAATTGTAAATTATCTTTTATCATGTTTAAAGCTTTCACAATCACCAACAGTGGCGAAGCCACCTTAAGAGGATGGAGTCATTTGGACCCCCCTCTTTACTTTCGAAAAATGTCATTTTAGTACCTTCACATTATTATTATTTTGTAAAATTACTCTAAAAACACTATTTTATTCACTTTTGACCCCTTTATGTTTGGTAAAATTTGTGTTATGGTATCATTTTGACCCCCTTTTTGTGTTAAATTTCTATATGATAAGTACTGTATAAAAAGTTCTTGCTTCGTCACTGGTCACCAATTTGAACCCCCACATATTTGTATTGATCCTGCTTGTAGGCACAATTAGCTTTACAGATATTTCACAACAATTGCTATTAGTTTGAACTATTTTTAACATTCTTCCAACCATTGCTCATCAGGTTTGCTTATTCGGGATATGAATATTTATAACCACTTACACTAGACATCAATTAGGGAGAGAAACGGAGAACGCAGAAGATTCATCTGTTGAAAGACGCCTATCCAGGTGCTCCCCTTGTTTAAATACCACATACATGTCTCAAATCGATCAAACGGAGGGGCTGATGTTCACTGAGAAAGCAGCCCTAGTTTTAGTTTAGGTTTCTTTTTGCTCCATTCATGTTGGAAATTAAGTAGAATTTTTGTACAGTTTTTTTTTTTTTTTTGTACGGCTCATCGTTTATGTCAGATACAGGGATTTGTGTTCACAAAAGTAGAAGAGGTATTGTATTGTTTCAGTTCAATAATTTCAATATGTTGAGAGAGCAAATAGGAGCTTGTTATCTAAATTTGCTTTATTGTAACAAGTGGAGCCACATGTAAATCTCTTTGGTTGAGCTATCTTCATCTTTATCACCTTCAAAATCATGTAAAAAAATATCAAAGTTGTTGTTTGAGAGGATGTCTTCCAAACTCCAAACTGTTTACCTGCATTACTCCAGTGCCGCAAATGCTCTCACCTACGGTGGAGCAAGAGGAAGTTAGATGTACGCAACCTTGCCCCTATATTAAAGCATATAAAGAGATTGTTTCCGGATGACCGTGATTAAAATTGCATCGAAAATTACATGTGATTAAAATTGCATCGAAAATTACATGAACCGACTACTTCATAACAATGAAGCGTTGACAGTTCAGTGAAGCATTTTACTTTATTCTATCATATTCTCAAGTTTAAAAATAACGATGCGTCTTTATATATACTCGTATGTTTGAATAATATTGTCAGTTTTATTAAGAGTTGTGGTATACAATTATATGGTGTACATAAGATTTGAACTCTTCATATTATACAAATTTGTTAGGATTGCTGGAAGAAAAAAAAAAAAAGGAGACTACGAACTTCTATTCCCTTTAGAATGGTCACATTTAACATTCTTGTATTTTAGTAATTAATATTATTTCCTCTATTCTTAAATAAATATCCAATTGAGATGATATTTGTGAAAAGGTTAAATTTAAGCAAATTTAAGCATTATTTTAGTAATATTAATACATAAAAACCGTTAATAATATTACAAATATATATTTGCAAGTGAACTAAAACTTATTGGTTGATAACTTCTAGATTGCTATTCGTTACGACTAGTACGAGCTCAATTCGATAAAATTCAAAGTCTAGTAAGCTTGAACATAAACTCAACTCGAGGTTGAACAAAGTTTCAACCTTGTTAACGAGTCGAACGGGGCTTGACTAGTTTGTATGATGAAACTCGTTTGATCTTGACTAGATATCGACTCAATTGTTTATTTTTTATCACTAGGCTTGAAAGCAAGCTCGTTAAGAGTTTGACTCAGACTAACTAATTTTGGGAAAAAATGAACAAGCTCGTGTTTCACTCGTTTAGTCATTTAGCACCTTGTGAACAATTCGAGTTTTGATTCGAATCGAGTTCGAGCAAACTCGAGGTCAATAAATTGTTTAAAAAAAGTGTTCAATTTTTGGAAAATTAGTATCTCCCCAAAAATTTGAACATTCATCTAAACAATTTATATTTGCAAAAAGACATTCATTTATTCATAAACGTATGGAATAAATTTTATTTTTATACTATACTTTAGTGTATTCGTTTTATATTTGGTGGCTTAATAAACATAGTATGTTTTGCTGCCCTTTTCATTAAATGCTCTCTGGCCCATACTTTCATTGGGCCACTGGACAGCACCTTTCTTTGCATTTTCATTTACTTGATAATATAAAAATTTTGACGTTTTAGACCGTTTTCATAATAATAGAAGTGAAACGGATCAAAAGAAAATTAGTCTCTATTGAAGTAGGACATTGAAGTAGGACAGAGGGAGTATACTTGAGTTGTACTCCCTTCGCTACGGAAAGTTAGTTTTACTTTTTAGGTTGTTAACGTGAAAAAAATTTAACCAATAATTTATTTTAGTTTAAAAAACCTAATGAAAATCTAAAACTTATTATTGATCTATCATTGTAAATATTATTTATAACAAATTTAGATTTCATTAAAATAAATAAAACTAATTTAAATTATTGTACAAAATTGACTCAAGATAATAATAAAAAAAAATAAAATTAACTTTTCTACTATATGAATACATAGTTATTTTAGAAATAATTACCCACTGAGTTGAAAGCTAAATTAAACAAACCCCTGGTGGTAACGGCAGTGGTAAGGAGATGGGTTGAAGATGGATAAGTGCATACTCCCTAGTCCTGTCCGAAAAGGCACAAATTTCTTTTTTGGGTATTTCATTTAAAAAGACACTTTCCCAAAAAGGAAAGTTTTTATTACTATTTCACCCACTCATTATTTATACTCCTACTTTACTTTTACACTCACAACATTCTCTCTCCTAACTATTCCTTCCACTCATTCTCTCTCCTATTTAATTTTTCATACTCACAACATTTAAACTTTTTCTCTTTCCTACATCATTTTCCTTAATTTGCGTGCGAGATTGATTTTGTGCCTCTTCGAACGGGACGGAAGGAGTATTTCATAGAGCAGGGATGACAATTTGACTAATTTAATTTGACTTGAAAAGTGATTTGATCCGATAAATTAGGATTCAGGTTGACTTTATGATTCGAATGGGTTCGATAACAAAATCCGACCTGATCTAATCAACCCCAAAAAAAGATTAAAATCAAATATATGTGAAATACTCCCTCCGTCCCGCTGATTACTTCACCCTTTTGGCTTCGGCACGCAAATTAAGAAAGTGGGTGGGAAAAAAAAATATTGTGAGTGTAATTTGAAAATAGAAGAGAGAATGAGTGGAGGGAATAGTAAATTATAATGGTGTTGTGAGTATTAAAATAATGTAGGAGAGAGAATGAGTGGAGGGAATAGTAAAGATTCCTTTGCCAAAAAAGGAAATGTGAAGCTTTCAATGGGACGCCCAAAATGGCAAAAAGTGAAGTTATCAGCGGGACGGAGGGAGTATGTTTAATGTTTTGCTAAATTGTATTTCTTTATTTGTGTCTGTGAGCGATAATTTGATTATTTTGAATTATTCTCTATAAAATATTTAACATTGAATTTAAAAATAAATTGGACCAAAACAAATTTGAATTGAAAAAAAATACACTTTTAAGAAAAGACAAAAACTTAGGTGAGAACCTGGAAAACCCGTCTCATGGTAGAGACGGGTTTTTTGACCCGCCCGACCTGACCCACGCCCGACCTGACCCACGAACAACACACGCTTCTCTCACTACTCTCTCCCTTTCTCTCACTAAACGGAATACCTCTCTCTCTCCTCTCTCTCTCTCTCTATACGCAGAAGACCAATTTCTCACCATGGCCTGTTGGACTTTTGGTAGGCTTCTCAAGAACTTTAACTGAAAACTTAACAGAAAATGTAACGGAGATTGGAAAACTAAGAGACAAGTCGAGTCTTGTATTAAATACAATCTCCGTAAGAAGTTATTGTCCCGCACAGGTGCTTACGATTTCAATGGCAATCTTCTAGTAAGATAAAACGACTTTTAAGTAAATGATAGGAGCACTCCAAATCAAATACTCTAGCGAACAACACAATGTTTGCAACTTTGGACTTTGAAGGATTTGATGCAGCAATATGACAATGATTGGGATATGTTTATCTATCTTACTAGAGGGTAGGAATGCTCAAAATACTGTGTGTGACAATTGAAATTCGATAGGGAAAGTATATAAAGAGAGTTAAGGGGTTTGTGCCTTTTCCCATGAAAAGACACAACTTTTCTGTTTGAATTGCGATCGTTCAGGGATACGCTCGGCCGAGTCGAGGGACTCGCTCGGCCGAGCACCAAGCCGCACGGCCGAGTCAAGTAACTCGCACGTGCGCCCACACCGGCCGAGCAAGGCATATGCCTCGCCGAGCAAGCTTGTCCGAGAGACTTTGGCCAATTTCTGTGCTCTGCTCGGCCGAGTCAAGGACTCTGCTCGGCCGAGCACTTCAAAACACCCTTTAACTAACTTTCGTTAAGTTACAAAACTTTGTCATTAATTTCTCATTCACCCGGAAATGGTTTTTGAGACATTAAATGAGTTATATAATCTACAACAAATGTAGATTACCATTTGTAACTAGTTTCGTTAACAAATAACGAACTTTCGTTAGAAACCTAGGTCAACGTTAAGTCAAACTTAACTTTCCGTTACCCATTTCCAATAATCCCCCACATGAATGACAATTAATGCATGAATGCAATTTCGTCCAAAGTTTCGGCGAACTATTATTACATCGGGATAGATAGCTTGTGGCCTTGAATCCTCCCTAGTGAAATATTATCGGATATACTAGCCATTTGGTAGCGAGTAACTTTGAACCAGTGACTGTAGGATGTATACCAAGACAATAATACTCACATAATAACAGCTCTAACAATTGTTGTTCTCACGTTTTGTCCATTTCGGCCCTGGACCGTATCTCATTCATAAGCGTTCATTTAGAGGCGGCCTAATTACCTCTCGCTTATATAGGTGATTTTCACTATAAGGAGTATCATGCACTACTCCACCCGTAGGTATAGAAATCATTAAAAGTTTTCTCAACTTATTCTTACCACCTTTGCGTGTGCTTGTACTTGGATGTTCGGGAATGAGCATTCAACATCTCCAGGTTAATAAACCGAGTTGTTGTTTCCAAGTAACTCTACTAGAACTTATAACTTGGTTGTCTCATTGAACCAAGGGCCTGGGATCTCCATTTCTCAAGGTTGAGTGTCCACTATAAGTCCTTTTGTTGTGGGTTTTAGACCCATTCCCCTTAACAGTTTATACAGTTGATCTCGATTACTACCCTTAGGTAGATGGATCCGATTTTGACTTCACATGGCTAGTTGTGACAGTCGCATTTTGAGATCAATTGTACTATGGTAGTGTGTCTAAGACCATTGTGTCTTGACTTACTACTATGTTCTACACCTTTTCCTATTTTCCATTGTCGTCACAATGCCTTAGGTCATGCAAACATAAACTTATTCCACAAAAGAATATCTTTTCCTAAGCTTTGTCTAATTCTATCAACTCATATTCTTTACAAGATTGAGTTAGCTATATTATCTTGGAAAGTGACACCTTTACTCCAACTAATGTGAGTGTATTCTAGTGTCGAATATTCAATCAGTATACTCTTTCCATACTATTGAATACCATAGGTATTGTAATCTTTAATCATAAGTATATCTTTAAGTACACCAAGTACTATGACTATACTATTCCGGTGATTGATTACAATTATATTTAGACTTTTAGTCTATCTAGATGATCAGTCCCTTCGAGTGATCAAATTCTTCTATCGGTCAGTTTCTTCAAGTGGTTATTATCTCTGTACCGTTCTGAATTCCCAAGTATTCAGTATCTCTAAGTGGTTTGACCTCCTTAGAGTCTACCTTTCAGGAATCTACTTTACAGAGATTACCTCTCAAGATTCTACCTTACTAGAGTACACCTCTCAAGAATCTATTTGAACTTTCGAAGTACTTTTTCAAGATAATGGGATTGTAATAGGACTATTCCTTCTGATGTTCTAGAAATCTTTATTTCTAATATGACATCAGCTAATCCCCTATCTTTCATGTATGTTATCCACGTAAGGATAGACTGTTAACAAATGATTCAGATGTTCCTTTAATGTAGACACATTTGTCACATTCATTAATCTTGAATCCATTTGATAACATAGTTCTATCGAACTTCTCATGCCACTGTTTAGTTGCTTGTTTTAGTCCATATAAATACAAAAGTAGATCCAACACGGTTGTGCGACATAGAACGCTCTGTTGTGTCAATGGGATAATCTTGCATAAATCATCATGTCCTTTTGACAACTAGCATGGCTTTATACTTTTCAACAGATCCATCGGTCTTTATACTTTCTGTTAAGAAACCATTTGCAACCTAATGATTTGCAACTTGGAGGGAGATCTACCAATTCCCAAGTATTTATTAAGCATTATGGATTTTATCTCACTGTTAATAGCCTCTTTCCAGAATGAACTATCCGGACCAGATAACGCTTCCATAACGATTCTTTGGTTCGTTTTCCAAAATAAATGATAGAAAATCAGGACCAAAAGACTTTTCCACTCTTGCCCTTTTACTACGTCTAAGTCCTATCATTTCAAGGAAGTATATTCTTAAAGAATATAATGTGTCTTGCTTAAGTATTACTACTTTAGCCGAGTACCCCCACAGTTTAGGTATTTATAAAACAGCTTACGAATACTTCAAATTCGTTAGGAGATTTTACCATC
Organism: Adenophora triphylla var. japonica; assembly: GCA_022495995.1. Taxonomy (NCBI): domain Eukaryota; kingdom Viridiplantae; phylum Streptophyta; class Magnoliopsida; order Asterales; family Campanulaceae; genus Adenophora; species Adenophora triphylla. Next base: position 79,838 of record JAFEMH010000974.1, on the reverse strand, counting down.
AAATAACTTTCAAATATATGATGATCCATTCTTTTAACTGTTAACAGTTTAACAGTTTCTGTTAATACTAGAAGCTCATATCAATAGAACTTATGTATTTAGCTTGTACCCCCACACTTGAGGTGTACCTCCACATATCAAATATTTTATGAATATCCTAATTCATATTTAATATTTTCCTTTATGTGGAGTCATTTAATTGTAATAACCATGTTATCTCCTGACAACATAGTCATAACTATGTTCAAGTGAGGTCTCTTCAACCTTGGTCTCTTCAATCCTTTGGTTTCGAAGAATACCGCATTGCCATTCCAAATTTGTTCTTCACAAATCTATATGAACTACTGTTAGTTTGCATGTCCAATGGAAACGTAATCCATGGTTTTGGATCCTATCTTAACCTCTTTAGGTTTAGATATTTCTACCTTTGCTAGGTATATCCACATAAGACGGAACTTATCAATAAGGAGTTCAACATCTCCTTAAAAGTTCTATCTTTCTTTTTTTCTGTGATTCAATTGATTTGAGTGTGTAAGGAGCATTCGTTTGATAAATAAGTGTCAGCGTCCCAGCAATTATTTTTCAAACGATACTACATACTCTCCACCTTTATCACTTACGAAAATTTTTAATTGTTAATTAAGACAAATCACAAACCTTTTGTCTACTTAAAACTCTAAGGTTTCATCTTTACTTTTTCAAAAGATGTACTTTGCATTATCGATTGCAATCAATAATAGAAGTAGTGAACTATCTATTTACTATCTCTGGTTTGAACTGATTTCTACAAAAGATATCACAATTGATTTGCGAATCAAACTTCATCTTAGGTAGTAATTTTAAATTAACTCGTCGACTTAGTGAATTTAAAAATTACACAACCTAATTGAACACGCCATAACAATTGGAACACTTCATACCAAGTAAATAAAATTTGAAATTTTATTCTTCGCACTTAGGCGGATAGAACATTTACAATTCAAGTTAAGGAGTCCTTCAACAAGGTACCTTTTACTAACACAAATAACCACAATTGGTCAATTCAATCTTATGCCCCTAGGCTAAGTTGATCAAAGTCCAATGTAACATATCGATCTTCAGTCACATTGGCTTGAAGAGGATTTCCATCTTGGTTGTTGATTCTAGGATGTCGACATTCCCTAGCCATATGCCCGGGTTTGCCACAATTAAAACAACTACCTTTAACCTTCTTGGCGGTCCTCTTCACTTTCCCGGTGTTCTTTCTCTTGTTTCCGGTACTTCTTTCCACCAAGTTTACTTGCGGTCTTTTAGTCACAATACACATAGTATTGTGCATCTCGAGAAAATCCCAAAGTTCTCTCGCGGTCTTTATGCCACAACATACCTTGTATTGTGCATAATCCAAGCCATTAAGAATATAATTGCGACACAAGAAATCGCTGTGATTCCATGTATCCAACTCATTCTTTGCTTTGGATTCATCCTCGTCGGATATCAATGGTGGATATTTCCAAAGAAATTGCACCAATTTTAATGTTGTCAAATAGACCAACATTTTCTGTTGCCACCTCTTAAAGTTTATCCCGGTAAGAATACCCGGTCTTTCCGCATGTACGAGCACATGAGACGGAGGGAGAGCATTATGAGGTGCAACCCTTGAGGTTGTACCAGAAGGAGGTTTCTTACCATGAACCGAGTGAGATGGTGTAGTAGCGGGTGCAACATTGTTGAACGCAGCGTCACCTTGAGAAGGAGGCGTTACATTCCCTTGACTGTATGCGGTGGTGTCTTTCTCATTTGCCATCTCTTGAAGGTCTTGAAGAAGCGTAAATAACTTCTTACGATTGTTGGACTTTTGGTAGGCTTCTCAAGAACTTTAACTGAAAACTTAACAGAAAATGTAACGGAGATTGGAAAACTAAGAGACAAGTCGAGTCTTGTATTAAATACAATCTCCGTAAGAAGTTATTGCCCCGCACAGGTGCTTACGGTTTCAATGGCAATCTTCTAGTAAGATAAAACGACTTTTAAGTAAATGATAGGAGCACTCCAAATCAAATACTCTAGCGAACAACACAATGTTTGCAACTTTGGACTTTGAAGGATTTGATGCAGCAATATGACAATGATTGGGATATGTTTATCTATCTTACTAGAGGGTAGGAATGCTCAAAATATTGTGTGTGACAATTGAAATTCGGTAGGAGAAGTATATAAAGAGAGTTAAGGGGTTTGTGCCTTTTCCCACGAAAAGACACAAATTTTCTGTTTGAATTGGTGACTGTTCAGGATCTGCTCGGCCGAGTCAAGGGACTCGCTCGGCCGAGCACCAAGCTGCACGGCCGAGTCAAGTAACTCGCACGGCCGTGTCAACCACACTGCTCGGCTGAGCAAGGCATATGCCTCGGCCGAGCAAGCTTGTCCAGAGACTTTGGCCAATTTCTGTGCTCGCTTTCGGCCGAGTCAAGGACTCTGCTCGGCCGAGCACTTCAAAACACCCTTTAACTAACTTTCGTTAAGTTACAAAACTTTGTCATTAATTTCTCATTCACCCGAAAATGGTTTTTGAGACATTAAATGAGTTATATAATCTACAACAAATGTAGATTACCATTTGTAACTAGTTTCGTTAACAAATAACGAACTTTCGTTAGAAACCTAGGTCAACGTTAAGTCAAACTTAACTTTCCGTTACCCATTTCCAACATGGCCGTCTCCCTAATCCCCTTCACCTCAACCTAGCTTCTCCCCCGGCCGGCGACCTCCCTCTACCTCAATTCCTTTCCTCACCGACGTAATCCCTCTCAATTTCCCTCTCAACCAATCGACGACCAACCCCCTCTGTAATCACGAACCACAAACCCAGTTTCTCCAATTTCAATCACCGGCGACCCAAACACCAATTCCCTCTCCATTCGCCGTTGCAACCTCACCAACCAACTCCGATCAACTCCACCGGTGGTATCATCCCTCAACAAAACAGATCCAACTCACGATTGGAAAAAAAAAATTAAATTTTAAATTTTATATTTTGGAGGGGAGAGGATCGCGGTTGATTTGCAGAGGGAGAGTGAAGGTTTTGGCTGAGAACTGGGCGAGGAACGGTTGGGGAAGACGATCTAGGGAGCGGCCATGATAATTGCGTTTAGAGAGAGAAGAGCTAGGGTAGAGAGAGAAATGGGTTGTGTGAGAATGAGCTGTGTGTTGTGTGTGAGAGCCTCTCATAGGCCAAAAAAAAAAAATTAAATTTTTAAACTTTGTTTTTTTTTTATTTGTGAAAAGTAATAGTTACTATAACATAATGTAATAATTGTATGCATATAAAGTAATAGTTTGTATACATTAAAGTAATACATATATACAGAAAAGTAATAGTATTTTTTCCTATGTTTTCTTCGTTTGGCAAAAGTAATACTTATTATAACTAAAATAAGTTATTACATTTCAAATGTAATACATATAGTTTGTATTATAATACATATAGTTTGTATTACATTTGAAAAAATTGATAAAAATAATACATATATAGAGAAAAGTAATAGTGTTTTTCCCTATGTTTTCTTCGTTTGACAAAAGTAATACTTATTATAACTAAAATAAGTTATTACATTTCAAATGTAATACATATAGTTTGTATTACATTTGAAAAAATGGGTAAAAATAATACATATATACAGAAAAGTAATAGTGTTTTTCCCTATGTTTTCTTCGTTTTGCAAAAGTAATACTTATTATAACTAAAATAAGTTATTACATTTCAAATGTAATATATATAGTTTGTATTACATTTGAAAAAATGGAAAAAAAACGAGCTTTTGTTTTTTTAAAACAGGTATTACGTTTACTTATTAACAATGTTACTTTATATGTATACAGTCATTACATTAAGAGATGGCAACTATTACTTTTTCTAAACGTAATCTTGCTTTTAAAAGATGAAACTGCCATTTTAAAACGTAATACCTGTTTTAAATGGGTCGACCCGTCTCATACATGAGACGGATCCCCTTGTCCTCACAGGAGACTTGCTCTTAAGAAAATTCGGATATATTGAATCGAGTTTCGATTTTTATAAAGTTTGATCAACAAACATTCGGATCAATGATATTAAAATTTAAATCGAAATCATTTTAATTCGAGATTAATTTAAGAAAAATTCGATTCAAACCCGACCAATTAACACACCTATTTCCTATCCAGAAACAGGATCTGGCACAACTTCACCACTAGTCTAGATGGGTCCCCACTCTTAAAGTCTTACTTCGAAAGTTCCAATCTCCATTCCATCAAAAGCCAGTCGATTCACCTCATCATTCCATTATTTCTCTAACTAGTGTTACTCCCGTACGATGCAATGCACGGACAGCTATTAACACATATTGACGAAAATTCATATAAATATAATAGAAAATAAAAATGTTTGTGTATATTGTAAAATACTTTTTTGAAAACTATATTATTAGTACAAAGATCAGATTAAAGGTCACTAAAATAAATATATATTCAAGGCATAGTTAGTTTGTACAAAACGCGTTTTATACGTAAATTTCCGTTCTATTCAATAATAATCACATTTGACTTCCATTTTTCAATGATATGGAATTAAACGCATATTTTTTATGTAAAACATATTTATTGTGTATTGAACGTGATATGTGTGTAATTTGCCCACAATATCACTTAGTTTCGCCAACGATTGGAAACGCGTAATCTATCTAGTTATAAGTCTCCCGATCTTTCTCTTCAACTGCAATTCGGAACTCTTGACTCTACTGATTTTTCAAACAAACAAATTACATGAAATGAAACTTTCAAGTATCATCAGTTTTGATTTTTGAGAAGTGATTTTGTTCTTGAGTCGTATTCAACTTCTACATCTACGTTTAATTTTTACATATTTCTTTAAAGTTATTGTTATATAATCATGTTATTTTTTATATAGCAAGTAATTAAATTTAACATTAGGATAAATTATTTCACTATCAAATAAATAAATGCTCCCTCCGTTCCATTTTAAACTTTCATTTTATTTAATAAAAGGTGTCCCATTTTAAATTTAAAAAAATTACAATGAAAAAATTATAATATTTCTTTATTCATTGGTCTTATAAGTCATACTCACAACAACTATTCACTAATTACTTTGTACCCAACTTTTTATATTTTATAATAAAATCATTCATCTCTTTAATATCCGAACCCATTTTTTAACGTTTAAAATAGGACAAAAGTGGAAAAAAATATATTAATATTTCTATTATACAATGCTATTTGTTTCCTTTATTTCCTTATAAATGTAGAGATTAATAATATGACATAGAAAAATAAGAAAATACAATAAACTATAAATAAATAAATAAATAAATAATAATATACAAATATTATCAATATTTAAAATTTATTCTCAAAAAAGATGAATACTATGCGGGTTCGGGTTAAATGGGACGGCTCGAGCTAATCCCAAATCCACCCCAACGCCGCCCGATTTAAAAGAAAAATTTTCCAAATTCTTTTAATTAGAAGTGGATCAATGCGAGTTTAGGACGGTTTCAAAAATTTTATCAACCCGTTTTTTACTTACAAAATTCTTTAAATAAGGCAATATCAAGTTAAAGCACATACTAACACTGTTTTCCTAGAATTGGGCCAAAAAAAGTAATTTGATTTCGCTACTTCAAAAATTTTAGTTACTTGAGACGGAAAATATAATTTTCCCTTCTAGTTAAAGCACAAATAATGCAATTTTTTGACAAAAAAAGTAGTATTTTTTTTTGGTTATTTTTTTTTTGGATTGAAAGTAATATTTATTTTTCAAATGAAAGAAATAATTTTTTTATATAATGACAATTTTTAAAGTTTACTTGAGACGGAAAATAAAATTTTTCCTTCTAGTTTTATTTATTTTAGTTTTCATTATTAAGACATAATTTTTATTTTGCAATTTAAAGTGAGAAGTCGAATAACGAACCTTTGGACATGTAGTTACTGTTAGTGTTATTTGATTTCGATACTTCAAAATTTTAGTTTTTATTTTATTTTATTTTTTATAATAGTATAAATATTGAAATTTATATTTTAAAAAGAGTGTATTTTTTTCTGTGTCCAAATCAAATGAAAATAGGCTCTATTTTATTTATAGAGGATTTTTTTTTATGAATTTTGGTGTAAAAAAATAAATTTATTATAAACTAATTGAGGTAAAAAAAGGGGATAAAAAATAAAAAATCTAAAATAAAACTGTCAAATTCAAACATCGCCAAGTGTCACAATTTAAGGAAAAAAAACTTTTTTGAGGCGAATGAAGCAGTTTTAATTTTTTAAATTTTTATTGGGATGAAGGAAATATTAATGTCATACTTTGAAACGAAGGCACTAACATTACAAACATTAATTTTAGAGGCGAATGAAGTAGTTTTAATTTTTTAAATTTTTATTGGGATGAAGGAAGTAATATGCATTTTTTTGACAAAAAAAGTAGAATTATTTTTTGATTATTCATTTTTGAGTTGAAAGTAATATTCATTTTTTGAAATGAAGGAAATAATTTTTTTATATAATGACAATTTTTAAAGTTTACTTGAGACGGAAAATATAATTTTCCCTTCTAGTTTTATTTATTTTAGTTTTCATTATTAAGACATAATTTTTATTTTGCAATTTAAAGTGAGACGTAGAAGAACGAACCTTTGGACTTGTAGTTGTTGATAGTGTAATTTGATTTCGCTACTTCAAAATTTTATTTGTCTCAAAATTTAATATTTATTTTTTGATACACGAAGACATAATTTTTACAAAATAATACTACTTCGGCTAAAAAAATAAAATACTATCTTCATCCCAAAGAATATTTTATAAAATATTACTTAAGTTGTTAAAAAAATTAATGTCATATTTTGAAACGAAGGCACTAACATAACAATATTTCAAAAATGAATATTACTTTCGATTCAAAATGAATAACCCAAAAATAATACTACGTTTTTTATCAAAAAAAAATGAGCATTATTTCCTTCATCCCAATGAATATTTTAAAAAATAATACTTCATTCCCCTCTGCAATTAATGCTTGTAATGTTAGTGCCTTCGTCTCAAAATATTACATTAATTTTTTAGACGAATATAGTAGTATTGTTTTTTAAAATGTTCATTGAGACGAAAGAAGCAATGTTCATTTTTTTTTGGACATATAAAAAATTATACTATTTAAGAAAAAAAATTCCTTCAATTCAAAAATGAATATTACTTTCATCCCATAGTTAATACTACTTTCTATATCAAAAAAAAATTAAAATGCTTTCTTTATCTCAATGAATTTACTTGTCTCAAAAATTAATATTTGTTTTATGACACGAAGACAAAAACATTATAAACATTAATATTTACAAAATAAAACTACTTCGGCTAAAAAAATAAATTACTATCTTCGTCCCAAGGAATATTTTATAAAATTTTACTTAATTTGTTTAAAAAATTAGTGTCAAATTTTGAAACGAAGATACTAACATTACAAACATTAATTTTTTAGGCGAATGAAGCAGTACTAATATTCATATTAGTAAAATTATTATTATTATTATTATTATTATTATTATTATTATTATTATTATTATTATTATTATTATTATTATTATTATTATTATTATTATTATTATTATTATTATTATTTATAATAAAAAAAATACTTCACACTTAATTAATTTTCACGAAAAAGATATTGAAAAATTAAAAAGAAAAATTAAGAAAGGATAATTAAGAATTTTATATTTAAAAATGAGTGTATTTTTTTTTGTGTCCAAATTAAATGAAAATAGTCTCTATTTAAAGAGAAAAAAAATTATGAATTTTGGTGTAAATTTTTTTTTTAAAAAAATATTTTTTTTATAAAATAATTGAGGTCAAAAAAAGGGGATAAAAAATAAAAATCTGAAATAATATCGACGAATCAGACATTGCCAAGTGTCAAATTAAAAAAAAATAAAAATGTGGCTAGCGTACACGCGCCTATGTCGGCGCGTGTACTACACGCGCCAGATCCTACCCAATCTTCGCCTGCCACGTGGTCTTGTTTTCCCTTATTTGCAAGATTGCCACCGTGTGAAATTACTGAAATGCCCCTGATTTGGGCGAAATTTTGACAATCCTCTCTTTATATATATAGAGATTTAGAAATATTACATAAAGTTTAATCTTTTTAAATATTGAACTTTGTATTTTGTTTTAGATTATAAAATTTAAAATAAAATATTTATTAAACAAAACACTATTAATATATGATGACGCAGAAAACGATCTAGATCAACCTTAATCAAACAATTAGGTTGATCTCCAGCTAAATGACCTGAAACCACGAACAAACGACTTGTCGGGTTGTCTCCGGCTAACATCCTCCGATGTGATGATGAGATATGGTGTATTGAGCTTATAAACTGAAATAAATTATGTAAATTCAGAATATCAAATAAGACATTAACCTTTAACGTTGTATATTGTCTGGTATTTATATTGGTGTCATGGGATCATTGTAAATTCCTAGAATCACGGAGATGTAGTAGGCGTAACTGACTTCGAGAATATAGGAGGCGGTTACAAATAAGTGAATAACGGAGCAGGCGGACGTACGCGTTGGTAGGTCGAGATCGCTTGAATATTCGAAGTCGACCAGACTTTGTGCCTTGGCTTGATAGAAATTGTACAAGTGAACGATCGTATGTCGGACGAAGCTAGGTCGAAACCAAGGATGGTCAGACAATGAACTAGGTCAACTGATCTTTGCTGTTGGGTCGTAGGTGTTGTAGCAATTGGGCTGACCCATTCCATTCCATGGTAGTGTCTTGGTGATGTCTGAAATGTTAGGTTTTATTCGTTGGGCCTGACCCGTCACTTTTATTCCGTTCATTATAGATTTTATTATTATACAAAATAAAATGATATTGATATAAAGAAAACATAGACCCAAAGAAACAAATTTATAAAGCATTGTTGTTGTTATTGTTGTTTATCTAATATTTATGCTTTATTACATTCTTTGTATTATAATTGTGTGACTTTCTATTATCATATAATATTAATTATGTTGTAATAAATATTAATATATTTTAATTTTTTAATTTATGTTAAATTTTAATATATTTGTCTAACTTTTTCCTTTTGATATTTCTCAAATAATTATCTTAATATAAAAGCAAAAAATATTATAGATTAATTTAAATAATAAAAATATTTTTTTTATTCATAGAATAAATAACATATAACTTTTAAAAATTAGAGCGACGAATTTACAATTTTAATATCTTACTTTAAAAATGAAGGAAGATGAACAGTGTTAACCCAAATTTGAAGGAACACTATTCATGATTTTCATTTTTTAAGAAAGATTTGAAGTGGGTTAGAGAGATGAATAGTGAAAAATTTGAAGAAATATTGGAGAATTTGAAGTGGATTGGAGATGATCTAACCGATCGAGATTGGATAATTAGTGATTCAGGCCGCGTGTTAATAGGTGATGAGTTAAAATTGCCAGGCCTATATCCATCTATGTATTATGTATAGTTACTAGTACTTAAAAGCCCGTGCTATTGACACGGGTCAGTACCCCACCTAATCAAAAAATTTTCTTATCATAATTCTACACTATTCCAAAATTTATTTTTGATCATGAAGAAATTTATACATTCAGATATCTATTCTGATGGAGATAATGGGTTCATATACTATAATCTGTAATTTTCCAAACTTTCAAGACTATGATGAAAGCATGCATATCACAAACTAAGCGAATTGAGTCACTATAGATGGTAGATATGATGAAACTAATAAATATTAGTAAATACATTAAAGAAGGCTAAAAATAGAGGACAAAAAGTTATGCTTATCTTGATGATTCAGAGAACTATCATGAAACAAAAATAGAGACCAGTTTTAAGGTTGAAGGCCAAAGTGAATTTAATCTTACTCCCTCTGTCTCGAAATAAATGTTTAAAAATATTCAAATTTATTTCGTTCCCAACATATTGTCTTTTTTTTTTTTGGTCCCGAATGTATTTTTGTTTACCCCTTAACCTACTATTTTTTGTGATGTTGTCATTAGTTAGTTGACCATCCATTTGGCCAGATTAAATATGCCTATGTGGCATGGTCACGTCATCAAATTGCGAGTTGACCTTAAAAGTTTATAAAATAGGCCGAGGTAAAAGTATTAAGGGTTAAAGTGTACAAAATATAACTTTAGGAGGAGGTCCATTGAATTATTATCTCATTTTTATCTTATTTTTTTCTCTCTCTCTCTAAGAAAACACACATACACACACACACTCTCTCTTTCTCTCTCTCTCTCTACCTTCTTCTTCTTCCCCAACCGCCGCCCTCCTCCAACCGTCGCACTCCTCCACCTCTTGAAATCCGGCAACCTCCCACCCCGATTACCCGGCGCCGCCACCATCCCACTACCATCACCAAACACACACACACACACACACACACACACACACACTCTCTCTCTACCATCACCTTCATCCCACTGCCACCATCTCTCTTCTTATTCATCATCCTCGCTTGCTCGAAACCCGTCCCTGAAATATCTCGATTTTGCTTGCCCAATCTCAATCCCTCTTTCATTTCTCACTCTAGATCTGTATAGGCCCTGTTCTTCGTCAAACCCCCGTCCATGCCTTGACACAAATCCCTAGTTATTCAAATTCTGGTGATTCCACCGAAAAAGGTGCGATCTTTAATGATGAAGAGATGAGGACAGCAGAGGTTCTCCGCCAGGCTGCTGCATCTGTGAGTATTTGGAGATGAGGGATTTTACTTATGAGCCCCCGAATCCGGATGATATTTTCTCTGTTTTTGAAAATGTTAATTTTGAGGAAACAAATGTGAGGGAGATTGAAGCTTGTCCTGTTTATAGTCCTGTTAGCCATGGCTCAAAAAATCATACGGTCAGCCCTGAGGCGAATATGCTCAATAAAGATGGTATTCAGCGACATTCCAATCCTTAATTCAATCAAAATGACGATATCGATGAAGATGATGATGATGAAAGTGGGTGGGAAACTGTTAGCCATGTCGAGGATCAAGGTTCGAGCTACTCCACCAATGGGAGTGATCCGGCAGCGGAACAGAGTGGGAAGAAAATGCAGGGGAGGAAACCCCAATAACAGAAATCAGTGAAGTCTTTTTCGTTCACACACACACACAGAAAGAAAGAGGGGGAGAGATGGAGAGCTTGAAACTTACATTTAAGAAATATTTACAGAGGAAAAATAAGAAAATGATAGGAGTGAGTAGTTTAGTAACTGTTGTGTAATTGATGAGTGGGTGTGATGAGTGGAACAATTTTTCTTTTTTCTTTTATAGATTAAATCTCAGCCCTTGGATCAACTTGTCAACTTTAAATCTTAGCCTCTCTTTATGAGGGGCTAAGAGGCGGTTATATGCTCCCTCTATTGTATATTAGATGATTTCTTGATTTTTTCTCAATTAATTCAGTTTTTAAATTTTATTTATCAAAGTGATTTACTGTTCGAACTTTTTTTCAAAATGTCCTATTTTTTGAAACTCGCTACACCGTGTAGCGAGTTTATAATTTTTCCGGTTAAAATCGCTACACGGTGTAGCGATTTTAAATTTGCTAAATTTTATTTTAATATTTATGCTATTTAAAAAAAAAACTATATTTGAAATCGCTACACGGTGTAGCAATTTTAAATTTGCTAAATTTTATTTTAATATTTATGCTATTTAAAAAAAAACTATATTTGAAATCGCTATACGGTGTAGCAATTTTAAATTTGCTAAATTTTATTTTAATATTTATGCTATTTAAAAACAAAACTATATTTGAAATCACTATAGGGTGTAGCAATTTAAATTAACACAGAAGGTCAATCAAACCAAAGTCCACCAAATCAAAGTCCAAAGTAAAGTAAAGTTTGTTTGTACTTAGTCTCACTTTAAATTACAAAATAATAATACAAAAATTATGTATTAATAAAGAAAACTAAATAGAAATATAATTTTTTCCATCTCAAATAAATATTTTAAAAAAATGTACTTCTATAAAAAATTATATTCTTCATTTCAAAAATAAATATTACTTTCGAGTCAAAATAAATAACCAAAAAATAATACTACATTTTTTATCCCAAAAAATGAGCATTACTTCCTTCATCTCAATGAATATTTTAAAAATTAATACAACTTCATTCGCCTTTAAAATTAATATTTGTAATGTTAGTGCCTTCGTCTCAAAATATGATATTAATTTTTGAGGCAAATGAAGAGTATTATTTTTTAAAATATTCATTGAGACGAAAGGAAGTAATGCTCATTTATTTGGACAAAAAATGTAGTATTATTTTTTGGTTATTAATTTTGAGTCGAAAGTAATACTCCCTCTGTCCCATAGAAATACACACATTTTGACTTTTTATGAAGTTTGACCATACAATAACGAGAAATTAGAACATTTTAATGAAATTTTAAAAGTTGTTATTGATTTATTACTAACAACACTAACAATTAAAAGTTTTAAAATTTAATTATAATATATCAATTTCTCGTAGTTGTATGGTTAAATTTCATAAAAAGTCAAACTTTGCGTATTTCTATGGGAGGAGGGAGTATTTATTTTTGAAATGAAAAATATAATTTTTTTTATAGAAGTACATTTTTTAAAATATTTATTTGAGATGGAAAAAATAATATTTCTATTTAGTTTTCTTTATTAATACATAATTTTTGTATCATTATTTTGTAATTTAAAGTGAGACGAAGTACAAACAAATTTTACTTTACTTTGGACTTTGGTTTGGTGGACTTTGGTTTGGTTTACCTTCTGTGTTAATTTGAAATCGCTACACCGTATAGCGATTTCAAATTTAGTTTTTTTTTTTTTTAAATAGCATAAATAGTAAAATAAAATTTAGCAAATTTAAAATCGCTACACCGTGTAGCGATTTTAACCGGAAAAATTATAAACTCGCTACACAGTGTAGCGAGTTTCAAAAAGTGGGACATTTTGAGAAAAAGTTTGAACAGTAAGTCATTTTGGTAAATAAAATTTTAAAAATGTATTATTTGAAAAAAAACCATGCTTTCTTTGTATCATACTAAATAAATGTAATGAAAGTTTTTTTAAAAAAAATTATTCTTGAGGGCAATCTTGAAAAAATAAAATTGGATATTTATTTTGAGATAAAGGGAATATAAATTAGCAATGAACGATATTATACTACTTCTCCCGCACTTAAATGATTATTCAAATTTCATATTAAAAGATTCTGAAAATATATGTTTTTTATACTAATGACAAATACGCATAAATATTATTATTATCTACTTTTTAATAAGTGATACGAAATTCTAAAAACAATATGTGAAATTCATTTACCAAATACGCCAAAAATGTGATACATTATTATGGAAATTGTCTAACCGAAGCAAGTATGCCAAAAATGTGACACAGTTCATTAATTAATGACATTAATTTAATGTCATGATACTCCCTTATTTCAAATACTGCAATTTATCTTTATTTATTCATTATTTATGAAAAAAAAAAATGAGAATCATATTGTGAGAAATAAGTAATGATAAATCACATATTAACTTTGATTTTTTTTTTTTTTTTGCCAAGTTACAACATTTTAAATACAATGTAGGGGAGGGGGTTCGAACTCTTGCCAAAGACGAGGGCTTATGCCATTGAGCCAAAGGCTCATTGTCACATACTCACTTTGATGTAGGGGTGGACATGGTTCGGTTCAAACCGCGGTTTGAGATCGAATCGAATCAAACCACGCAGTTTGGTTTGGTTTTTTTCTATAAATGGTTTAGCTTGGTTTGAAAATTTAATAAATCGTGTGGTTCGGTTCAGCTCGCAGTCTGGAACCTCAAAACCGAACCAAACTGAACCGAACCAAACCGATTCAGACCGAACCGCGGTTTGGAACCGTGAAACCGAACCACGGAATCGAACCATGAAATTCTTGAACCGAAATCCTAGTCGTTCATTAAAAATTAAAGATGAATCACAACCACTGATTTGAAAACCCTAGATTGTAACTCCTTAACTCAAACTGACTCCTCATTTTTCATATTTTCTTTCTCAGTTTGTTTCTCTCTTCTTTCTCTCTCTATCACCAAAAAACTTCCTCATATCCCTTCCTTTCAAAGTCCTCCCAAATCCATTCGTGTACAGAATACGACGCGATTCTCGTGCTCGCCATCTGCCTCGCCAAGAACTCGTGCGGCGGAATTCGATTCTCTCCATCGTCAAAACCGCTGCCGGTCGTCGTCGGTAATTTCCCTGTTTGTTTATCTCTCTTCTCTTAAAGGTATAATTTTCCCTCCCAATTAATTAGTAATTTTTCATTTATTTGTTAAATTTTGACAGTGTACTCTTTTAGTTGGACAGGTTTGTAGTTCGGATAGCGGTCTAGACCGCAGTTCGGACCACGGTTTGAACCGTTTATGAAACCATGGTTTGAGACCGAACCGAACCAAACCGAGGTGGTTTGGTTTGGTTTGGTTTGAAATTTTTTATGGTTCGATTTGGTTTGGAATTTTCCCAAACCGAGTACTAGCGGTTTGGTCTCCAAATTCCTTTCAAACCGAACCAAACCGAACCATGTCCACCCCTACTTTGATGGTATGTTCTTTTGCTTTGGTTCCTTATTTCTCGAAATTCGCAAATATTTTGTTTTTAACCAACTGAAAGCATTATTTCAAAATAAAAATAAAAAATAAACCAATTGAAAGCACATAATCTTTTAATTAAATATATAATAAATGTTTCTTTGCTTTCAAAAAAAAAAAAAAAAAAACAAAAAGATGCATGAAAGGCATTTGAAAGAATCATGAGTCATCATTCATTATCGTGTCAATGAAAGCACCATCTTTTATTAAAAAAATGTAGAAAGGGAATACTCCCTCTGTTCTATTCAAGTGAATACCAAAAAATTGAACAAAAAAATTAAACAAAAATTAAAGAAAGTAAAAAATAGAATTGAGATATTTGTGAGTATAAAATATAAATTATGATAGAAAAAATGATGTATGAAATAATAAGTTGATTGTTGTTAGTATAAAAGTAAAGTAAAAAACAGATGAGTGAAAGGAATAGTGCAAATTTATTGCCATTTTAACCGTCTCCACTCATGTGGAATAGACTAATAATGAAATAAGTCATCACTTACGTGAAACGAAGGAAGTATTCGTTTAAGTGGATTATATTTTAAATTATATTTTTTTATTAGCGAAACTTAATACTTGAAAGTGCAATCGGAGGGGATGAACCGATGAACCTCTGGTCTTTCATATGAAAAAAAAATACTTCCTCCGTTCAGATAAATGCTTCACCATTTTGGCCCGACATGTAAATTAAGGAAATTGGTAAGTGGAGAAAATGTTGTAAGTGTAATAGTAAAATAGGAGAGAAAATGAGTGGAGGAAATAGTAAATTTGAAAAATGTTGTGAGTGTAATAGTAAAATAGGAGAGAGAATGAGTAGGTGGAATAGTAAAAATTAGGAAAAATTACTCGAGGGCCCTCAGCCTCAGATTTTTTTCCATTTTAAGGGGTCATATCTTGTAAATCCCTCATAAAGGTTTCACACGAGATCGAAATTCCATAGATACCCCTAGACCCCCTCCTCCCTCTTTCACGTCATTTCTCACTCTCTCCTGTCACTTCAGTTTTTCATCTTTCATTCTCTCTCTAGAAGAAAAACACACACATACACACTCCTTTCTTCACCGAACCCTAACCCTAGCTCCGGCCACCGTCGTCTTCTCCGACGACCTTATTGTCTACCGGATGCTCTCTCCTTCACCAGTCTCTGGTGAGTCCCTTCATCTTCTTCACTATATATGTGGATCCAGATCTAAGACAACACAAATCCCTAGTAAAAGCAGTGGCATTTTTCAACTCCGTCTACGGCGAACAACTTTTCTCCGACGAATTTCTCTCTCAATCTCAACCTTCACTACTCTCTACCACCGGCGGCTTCATCCCACCAACGATGTTGCTCAGATCTGGTCGCGCACCGTCACTTCTCCAATTTCATATGGCGTTCTCTTCAAGCTGACTTTGAATGAATCTGATATCTACAAAGAACTCCTAAGCTGTTCGTTGTCTTAGATCTACCTATCCAACCATCAGATCTGATGTCTACTATAGCAACAACAAATTAATTCTTCAATAATCACAACTCGTTCTGAAATTGTAATCTTTATTGTGTTCTCTGTTATAAATGTGAATTGTGATTAGCTGATTTGGTAATCAGCACTTTCCTGACTTATGAGGATAAAATTTGCTCTCCAAAAGAGTTCATTAATGGATAAATAAAGAGTATGTTTTTTCTTTGATCTGCTGTAAGTATTACAAAGGATATTCTTCTTCATTTTTTTAGGTGATTTTCTAGTTTTTCTTTTTTGCTTCACATTTACATAGTGCACATTGGTTGAAGCAAATGGATAATGTTGATGCTGCTATTAAAAAAGTCGTATAAGTAACTTATAAGACTTTAAAAAGTCTTATAAGTTACTTATAAGACTTTTTAAAAAGTCTTATAAATAATTTACATAAAGACTTTTTTAAAAAGTCTTATATGTTACATATAAGATTTATTAATAAGTCTTATAAGTAATTTATAAGACTTTAAGAATAAGTCTTATAAGTTACTTATATAAATTTAGATTTTTTTTGTTATTTATAAGACTATTTAAAAAAGTCTTATAAGTTACTTATAAGACTTATTAATAAGTCTTATAAGTAATTTATAAGACTTTTTAATAAGTCTTATAAGTAAAAAGACTTATTAAAAAAAGTCTTATAAGTTACTACTTATAAGACTTTTTTACAACATAGTTCTCAATGTTCAAATAGGTCTTATAAGTAACGTATAAGACTTTTTAAAAAGTCTTATAAGTTACTTATAATTTTTTTTTAAAAGTCTTATATGTTACATATAAGACTTATTAATAAGTCTTATAAGTAATTTATAAGACTTATTTTAATAAGTCTTATATGTAAAAAGACTTATTAAAAAAAGTTTTATAAGTTACTACTTATAAGACTTTTTTACAACATAGTTCTCAATGTTCAAATAGGTCTTATAAGTAACTTATAAGACTTTTTAAAAAGTCTTATAAGTTACTTATAAGACTTATTAAAAAGTCTTATATGTTACTTATATAAAGACTTTTAAAAAAAATCTTATATGTTACTTATAAGACTTTTTAAAGTAGTCTTATAAGTTAATTGTCTTATAAGTCAATTATAAGAGTAATTCGTTGTTATTATGAGAGTAATTCGTTGTTATTATTGAAAATTTTGATTTTTTTGGTTGAAAAAATTGTCTTATAAGTCAATTATAAAAGACAAAGTAGTCTTATAATTATAAGAGTTGTAAATGTATAAATTATGAGAGTAATTCGTTGTTATTATTGAAATTTTTAATTTTTTTTGGTTGAAAATTTTGATTTATAAGTCAATTATAAGAGAACATATAAGTGTTGTAAATGTGTAAATTATGAGATTAATTCGTTGTTAATATTGTTTTTTTTTAATTTTTTTTGGTTGAAAAAATTAAACTGAAAATATTCTGAATCTAATGACTGATTTAAAATACTTGAATGTCTAGTGACCAATATTTAATTCCCAAAGTTTCAGTGACTAAAGTATAATTTTCTGTTTTGGAATTGGTTCAGCCATCTTGAATGAACGCACGACGTGTACAAAATAATAATAAGGATATATTTGTCTTTTAACAATGAGGGGTGTGTGAGGAATTACTAAAAGGTCATTTCTTAAAATGGGTTTAAATCTCACATGAGGGGCCCTAGAGGAAGTGGGCTTAAAAATTATTTGCCATTTTAGGAAATGTGATGCTTCTAACGGGACGCCCTTTTAGAAAATTGGTGAAGCTTTTATTGGGACGGAAGGAATATTGAATAGCTAAAAATCTTTAATAGTTTAACAATTGATTAATTATATAACAATAGTGATTTTTTGAAACAATTTTAGACAGCCTAAACGCGTGTATTGCAATGTTTTCATAACCACGCAAAATGGGAATAATTGTTTGGTTAGTTAAGATCTTACCAGCAAGTTAAGATTGGCTTTTGTGGAAAAAAGTCCACCATAAAACTAATTACACATAATCACCGTCACGACTTTGGTTAGTTAAGATGTTTTATTTAGAGATTGTGCTGTCCTATTTGATGAGTCGTGTAAAAATATCTACAATAAATATTTAATTTTTTATTTTTTTTTATCAAAACTAATTTTAAATACTTATTTTAGAACGAAATAATAAGTAATAACCATTAACTACGACATGAAAAATTTGAGTTCTTGTACTCTCTACGGCCTCCTTGAGGGCAGCTGCAATGTGAGCGTCATTCTCCAACTGAAATTGCTTCGGTGGAACTGTGGAAGTAGTTGTTCGGAAAGTTTGTCTACCTGAGCTTCCAAATCCAAGACTTGTTTCTTGGAGGTCTCCAGCCTGCCCGCATAATCCTCTATTATTTTCTCAAGCAGCTCCTTCTACCCACGATATTCATCCCGCTTGCCCTTACCCCGATCCAAGGATTTGAGCGTCTTATCGTATTTCTCGCAAAAATGCTTGAGATCCTTCTCCTTCAAAGACACAGATAGGGCATTCTTTTCCTCTAAAACCCTTCCCCAAAGCTTTATTCTTATGAGTGATGGAGGCAGCCTGCTCGTCCGTTATTTCACGCAGCCTCATGGTACTGTTGACCATCTGAAAAGAAAGCAAAACGCGGTCAGCGATCATAAAAAAGATAGAAAGACATAAAGAAAATAAAGAATGAATGATATACCTCTGTGGCCATTAAGCCAATGTTTCCCGCCAAAGCTGAGGCGCTGAGCTTGGACCCTACATTCTCGTAGAAGTCAGGAGAGTAGAGCATGTTCAAAATACCAAGCCCCACCATCGAGTTATGACCCCTACGAGAGTATAGGTCCACTCTTTGAACTGGGGGCACCTCCCCGATTTTTCGCTCAAGCTCCACGCAGCTTCACGAGTCTCAATGTTCGAGATATTGTAAGCATTAGCGCAGATGGATCCCGTTCTGGCCGGTGAGCTGGGAGTAGTGAATGTAATAACCTCGGGCTGCTGAACCCTTGGTTGCTTTTCCTTGCGCGCACCCACCACCTCGGGCTGGCTCCTCTTCTTTCCCTTCTCACCATGGTCAGGTGATGGAGCCCGGTTATCAGCAGGTGCGCGGTCACAGGTTGAATGAGAGCGGGGAGGAAGATCCTTGGATTTGGGGACCCCGCTGACACTGGCAAGAAGATTCCCCAAAGACTTGTCCACCACGGGCAGCACCACCCCCGGAGCTGCAGTCTTCTTCAAGGCCTCCTGTCTTGCCTTATTCTCTTTTGCCAGTTGTCGCGCTCTGGCCGCCTTAAGATCATCTTGGGAGAGTCCGGGCGCCTTTATAGGATCTGTGGGATCTACGACAAAGAAAAAGGAAGAAGTGATTAGACTACAGTTCAAAGAAAAAATCAAAAAACAAAAATAAGCAAGTTCAAAAGCAGTTCATAAGGGTAAAAAGTAAGAGACCAATCCAAGCTTGAGGCTCGCATATCGCGCCCATCATGCAGGTCCCGCATCTGGACTCAAAATCAAACAATTCATGGACTCTCCAGTCCGGATCGTGGAGTAGGGGCTCAATAGCAACCCTAGGGGCATAGTAGCTACCTACCCTTGGAGGTGCCACCCCTGCGAAGATTAGCAAAGGCTCGATGTCTATGATCGCACTCACAACAAAAATGGGGGAATATCTCTCAGTCACGAACTGGACAAGGTATTTGGCAATAGTGATTTGGAGGCCCTCGGATTCAGAAGGGCTAGGGTATGAACCGGCAGACACCTTAATAGGAGCAGCACCCTCTTGTCTTGGAAAGCTCCATCCAAACTCACTCTCTATCACCGAAATATTCTTTTGATTCATTGGTCAAATTTGTTGGAAGGATGAGAAAAAGTGCGGGTAGAGTTATTTTTGGTCTTAAGTCTAAGGTTTCCATTGGTGATTTGGTTGAAATAATAGGCATAAAGCCCAAAAATGGAAGGTTCATAGCCAAGAACCCTATACACCACAATGAAGGAGACTAGGACTCGGATAGTGTTTGGGGTCAGGTGCATAGGGAGGAATCTGTTGAAATCTAGGAATTGAATGATGAAAGAGTCTAAGGTAAGCCTAAGTCCGTTTTCAAGCTAGACCCCATAGAAAATACAAGCTTTACTATCCCCGCGGACATCGGCCACAGTCTCCGACAGCAACTTCCCCTTATATTCTACCTCCTGTAGCTCGCGAACATGAAAAGAGTTCGAATCAACGCCAAAGGTAGTATACAACTCTATCGTTACATCCGGGCAAGGCCCTCCCCTCTTCTTCTTTTATCCGCGGCCAGTAGTAGAGGCACCAACTTGGCTCTTGCCGCGAGTAGCTGTCCGCTCCGACCCTCAAAGAAAGACATTGACAATCTCAACTGCCCGCTGTGTCGTGCTCACCGCCATGCGGTCTAGGGTTTCGCGGTCATCAACCTCCGTCTTCGAGCTATCAGATGAGCAAAAAAGATCAGAAGTTGATTTCGTAGATGACTCCACTACCTCTCCAGTCTCCACCACATCCATATCCGTAGGTTCATCATCACTACTCCCAAGATTCACCACCGTTCTAGGTTGGAATCAGCACTTTTCTTGCCAATTGCCAGCCTGGGGGCCACGTATCCTCTCTCGTTACGGCCTGGAAAGACCGTCGAGCAGAAAGCATCCACAATGTTGCCAGAGGTGAAGCTCGACGAATTTTGATCTGCCATCTCTACAAAAGAAGAAGAAACATAGGAATCAGTCCTAGTTGAAGACTTATCCGAACTACCTAAAGGAGACCTAAGTTTCCCTGGGAATTCTAACATTTCTCTAGGAAAGGGGGGTTTATTGGTTTTGATATAGAAGATAATGAAGTGGTCAATCAACTTACTAAAGAGACGAAAGCAGATAATCCGTGGGTCGTCCAACTCCAAGTCTCCCATACTTTCACCGGCTGGGAAATCTACGACACCTGTACACAACCCCCACCTTTTCAAGATAGTGATACACTCATCCCTAGTCATCTCTTTCCATGGGCCCTCTAACAACTTATAAACCCTAAGATTTCGAGATTTATACCCATACCTAACACTTGATTCACAGCCGAAGGTCCTAGCCATGGCAGAATTTAGGGAAAAGTTCAAAATTAAACCTAACTACAAAGGAATCGAAGGGTACCTTGGTTAATTCGAAGGGGAGGAAACTCAAAGATGAGAATGTTTGCTCGATTGCTCCAGAAAATCGGTTGCCTTGCTTTTGTTCTTGCCGAAGGCTGTTGAGAGTTTAGGGTTTGTAAAATCGGAAAAGGAAAAGGAATCAGCCTTTTATACTTCTCTTAATCCTTGCCTGAATTGGAAAGGGTGGGGTCACAATGGTTAACTCTGTCAATTAATGCCACAACGTTTCCCAAGACGAATGTCCAATCGCCAACAATATGTAATCATTACGGAATTACGGCGCTCCAACGCATCCAACCGTAGAAAGGTCAATGGTCGAGATCAAGCCACGTCAACTCGGTCGACCATCCAACAACGTCGATCATCCAACAACGAGCTACCTAAGGTTCCACAAATTTTTTATAACTTCCTAGTCGACAAAGTCAACTCAGAAAGTTGGGGGCAACTGAACGAAATAAAAGTGACGGGTCAGGCCCAACGGATGAAGCCCAACATTTCAGTCACCAATCTACTATATTATTGAATGGGTCGGCCTAATTGCTACATTGCCAACGACCCATCATCGATCAGTCGACCTAGATCATTGTCCAACCATCATTGATCCCGACCTAGCTTCGTCCGACATACGATCCTATACTTGTATAATTATTATCAAGCATAAAAGTCAGGTCGCACTTGGCTATTCAGTCGACCTCGACCTGCAACACGTGCGTTTATTCAAGTCGTTATTTGTAACCGCCTCCTATTTTCTCGGAGTCAGTTACGCCAATATTATCTCCACGATTTTAGGGATCCACAACAATCCTACATCAACGCTATAAATACCCTACAACATCCAACTTGAATAGGTAATGTCTTATTTACTATTTGAATAATCATCTTGTTCAATTACGTTTATAAGCCTAATACACATTATCTCATCATCACGCCGGAGGGTCTTAGCCGGAGACAATTCTCGACAAGTCGTTTGTTCGTGGTTTCAGGTTATAGCAGCTGGAGATCAATCTAATTGTTGGTCTAAGGCTGATCCAGACCGATTCGGTCTAAGGCTGATCCAGACCGATTCCTGCATCATCATATACTACTAATAACTGTTTTAAAAATTCATTAAAATAGTTATTTTTCTATTAAAATTAGATTAAATTAATCATTAAAATTTTCATATAATGACGCTGGTCTACTTGTTTTATTTAGTTGCATTATTTTGAGAGGGAAAAAAAAAATTATTTTGAGAGGGACCAATAATGAGCTTCTTACAACTCAATTAAATTTATGTGCTTCTTTTCAACAAACATAACTTTCCATGGATCGAATAGAAACAAGCATTTAAAACCAAAATCAATTACGAAAAAAACCAACAATTGTTAATGGAAATGTTTAATAACAACACCAACAAAAATAATTCATGAAGGACCATCACGAGAATGCAAACCATTATAATATGATATGCAACTTATATTAGTATACAATCTCATATTAATATACTATGTACCTTATTTATTATAACACCTGATGAGCCTACATATTTATACATACACATATATACAATATAGTACACACAAATATACCATATATATATATATATACTTATATCAAATATATAAGTGGAATCCCAAAACAATATATACATACTTACTTCTGCTATATATAACCAGGACCGTTCCTACACTTTTGTGGGTCCCGGGGGAAATCAGATGAAGAGACCCCTAATTAATTGGATATTTTTACGATACTCAAATGCTATATATTTTTACGATACTCAAATGCTATATATTTTTACCTAGATCATAAAACAGAAGTAAAGTTACTAGGTTTATATCCAAAACAACAAGATCATTAAAAGAACAAGAACAAAAATCATTTGTGCAACAATTAAGCATCCCAAAATCTGAAGAAGATCTTTGTTTTTGATAGCTGAACCATGTTGAACTCCAATAAAATCAAACCTGAAAGATGACCAAAAGTAAAAAACGATTAAAAAAGCACATTATGATCATATAAACAAACTTTTTTGAGCTTTTCTAGATGCAAAATCATTAATGACCATATCAATATCAATATTTTCCACAAAATTCTTCTCAACAGACAAAATGGCAAAGATCGCTCAACCTTTCTTGAGACATTGATGACTTCAAGTAATTTTCCAATAATTTCAATTTTGAGAAACTTCTTTCGATCGATGCCACGGTTACATGCATAGTTAAAAAAATTCAATACGCGATACTAACGTTAGGATAATATTCTACATCTTAGAGTAAATCAACCATTTTCTATCACAAATCTTTCCATTACTCAAATTTCTAGAATAATAAAAGTCGTAAAAATGTCTTGAATTATTATCCAAAGGATACTCTTTATGCAAAACTCGTATGGGACCTTTTTCAAATAAAATATCTCTCGCATTATTGTCAATATTATTCCAATTTCTCGAATCAAAAATATCTAATGTAAGGTTTTGAGAATCATCAATTTCTGCATTTTCTATGTTGGATACATGGGGTATATCACACTCATTTAAATTAGTCACGTCCTCATGAATATGATTGTCTTCACCTAGGCTTTCTGTTTTCATTATGTTGCTCAAGATCATTACCCACACCCAATTCATCATAATTATTTTCTTCATCTAAAATTTCAGGTTGTTCAATGTTACTAATACCCAATTCATTAGAATTTTTATGACCCGAGTCTTTTTTAAAACAAATTTATCAATAGCCCCCTTTTGTGAAGCATTAAATTGCTCAACAACTTTTCTTTTTTTCTTTTCTCACAATCAGATGGCTGTTTTTTTAAAAACATTATCAAATAAAATTAAACACAATTGTAATACAAAAAAGAACATCAACACTTGAATTCTTGTAAGATGAAATCTTGTGACGGATGATAAAATTGGGTAGTAAGTAGAACAATCAAACTTAATTAATTCATGATCCTGCATCAGAACATGATAAATAAACAATTAGACAAAAAATACAAGAAAAAAAAAATTCCTAAATAAGCAAAATCCAGAATACTAACAAACAGTTATTTTTCCAAATTATATCTAATTAGCAAAAAAATAAATATTTGTTATAGTTATAAAAAAACATATACATACTATATACACTATAGCCTATTTAAGAATGGGCCCCTTACCACTAAGGGCCCCGGACGATTGCCCTCACTGACCCCCCTCCTTGGGCCGGCCCTGAATATAACCCTCATCTACAAGAACAAAGATAGTGATACTCTCTCTCTCTCTCTCTCTCTACAATACTCTCTCTAGAGGTCTCATTCTCATATACACATACTGATTTTTACACTCGAAGTTATAGCGGGACAATCCTCACACCCCTAACGATGCTATTTTACAAATTTTAGACATGACTTGATGTTTTTTCTACCATCTTTGTCATACCTCTACGGATCGATTTTCATGACGTTATCAACATGTTATCTCACAATCGATAAAATGTAATGTATGTAGGGTGAATATTTTTGTTCAATCGATATACTCCCTCCGTCCCATAGAACATTGCCCGTTTACTATTGAGAACGGAAAATAAGGAATAATGTTATTAAAGTAGATGTTGTGAGTGGGAGGAGAGAGAATGAGTGGAGAGAATAGTAAATTATAAATTGTTGTACAGTATTAAAATAATGTAGGAGAGAGAATGAGTGGAGAGAATAGTGATTTAAGGTTTCCTTTTTAGGAAAGTGGGACTTTAAAGAGGGACGCCCAAAATAGCAAAAGGGGTAATGTTCTATGGGACGGAGGGAGTACTCATTAAAAGTAAGACTAACACATATTTTATTTGTCTCAAAATATTTATAGTTTAATGAGCTCATATTTGTTATAAAATTACTTATTGATTTTCTATTATTTACCCATTTTAACCATTGTTTGTGTACATAAAATCTAAAATTATAAATATTTTAGCATGAGGAACTATAATAGTTTCAAATATTATATTTAAAATTAATAATACTTAAAATACTCATTTTGTCACCCATAAATACGCATACCATAAACTATAATTCGTCATTTAAAATTTTCTTTTGAATCCAACTACTCTATTCTATTCGACTCATTACAACGTGTACAATTTGTCTTTTTTTAAATAAAGTTGGTGTCAATCTTTTATCATAATGTAATTTTATAAATATCTAAATATTTCAATATAATTTTAAAAATTGTTATTGATAATATTTTCAATAGTAAAATTATAATAATTTTTAAAATTATATTGAGATATCTAAATATTTGTAAAATTATGACCCAGTTAATAAAAAAAAAAAATCAAACGGTAAAATTATTTATTCCCCCAAACATTGTGAGGGTCCCACTAAAAAAGCCTATCTATAACCAGCACAGCACAATCCAGACCCATTCCCATCAAACGCGCACACAACGTCTCTCTCACGCACAAACACGCACTCATTTTCTCTCTCACACACACAAACACGCACTCATTTTCTCTCTCACACACACTAAAAAACACGCACTAAATTCTCTCTATCCCGACAGAATTGCAGTAGAAGAAGAAGAAGTACCAAAGAGAAAAGGAGGAGTGGCAGGAAAATTCCACTGTCGGCGCAGAAATCAGATCTGTATTCATTCATTCCGAAGCTCCCAACTCCATTAATGGATTCTCCCGAGCGAATTCGCAAGAGAAAGCGCTTTATTAAAACTTACTACCATTTGTCTCCTTTCCGTCATTTTCCTTCTATAAGATCTCTACTCTTTGGCTTCTCCTTCTTCACTTTCCTC
The DNA here is from genome assembly GCA_022495995.1 of Adenophora triphylla var. japonica. Taxonomy (NCBI): domain Eukaryota; kingdom Viridiplantae; phylum Streptophyta; class Magnoliopsida; order Asterales; family Campanulaceae; genus Adenophora; species Adenophora triphylla. The sequence continues at coordinate 53,809 of JAFEMH010000974.1, read as the reverse complement.
TACCTCTTCTCTCACAGAATCTTCCTATCGTCTCCGTTTCACCCTGTTCTAGTAGTTTCCACCTTGTCAATGCTCTCTTCTTCTAGTGATTTTGAAAATTATTCAAAGTTTAATCTGTTGTCGCCGTTCAAAATTGAGGATAGAGTTTTGTTTCCCGATCATGTTTTGTTATTGGTTTCGAATAGAAACGGAAATGGAATTGGAGAATCGGAATTGGAATGTGTTTACAGTGCCAACAATTCCGATTCCGGTGATATTGTTTCCATTAAAAGGGATGTATTATCGTTAGATGAATATAACGAAATTCGGTTGATTGTTCGTTGCCCGCTTCCTCCGGTGAGTTTCTCTCCTCTTGTTACACTGCAACGGCGTGGCAAATCCGTAATTAACTTGGTTGATGAGGACAGTTCATTGAGGAGCAATCAAACGGTTACTTCGTGGGAAAACGTAGCGTATGAGGCGGCGTTGGACGGTGACACGGCCGTTGTGTTTGTCAAGGGTTTGAGCCATAGACCCGATAGAGAATCCGACCCGAACCAATTCAGCTGTCATTTCGGGTTGGGGAATCTGGACAGAGACAAGAAATATGTGCTTTCCTCTCGAGCTGTTACAGTGGCCCAAGAAGTTGTGAGGTGTTTATTGCCCAAAAGTATAGCCAAGAATCCTAATAAGGCTCAAGGAATCCGAGTCAGCGTTGGCTGGACTAATCAACATGTACATTCTAAGGTTCAAGATCATGTTGTTGTACCTTCTATTGCAAAGATTTTTGGTTCGAAAGATGAAGGGAAGGGAATGAAGATTAGAAGAAAACACAATGTTTGTGTGTGTACAATGGTGTGGAACCAAGCTTACTCGCTTCGCGAATGGATTATGTATCATTCTTGGCTTGGAGTTGAGAAATGGTTTATTTACGATAACAATAGCGATGATGGGATCAAAGATGTTATAAATGAGCTCGAGTTGGGGAATTATAATGTCAGTAGGCATGTTTGGCCTTGGATCAAGACTCAAGAAGCAGGGTTTTCGCATTGTGCTCTAAGAGCTAGAGAAGAATGCCATTGGGTTTCTTTTATGGACGTAGATGAATTTTTCTACTTCCCAAATCCAAGTTTTCATGACCAGAAAATGAGAAATTTGGGGTACCCAGGTCAGAATTCTCTTCGAAACTTGGTTTCGAATATCTCAATGTCATCAAGAATCGGAGAAATCAGAACATCTTGTCATAGTTTTGGGCCATCAGGTTTAACTTCACTACCTCCACAAGGTGCAACTATTGGGTACACTTGCAGGCTACAAAGTCCAGAAAGACATAAATCAATCATCCGTCCTGATGCACTTGATCCTACCCTTTTGAACGTGGTTCATCATTTCCATCTCAAAAAAGGGTTCAAGTACATCAATGTACCTCAAAGGACGGCTGTGATCAATCACTATAAGTACCAAGTTTGGGAGGCGTTTAGGGCGAAATTTAAGAGAAGGGTTGCTACTTATGTGGCTGATTGGCAAGATAACCAAAATGAAGGCTCTAGGGATAGGGCACCTGGATTGGGGACGGAGGCTATTGAGCCACCTAATTGGAGACTGCAGTTTTGTGAGGTTTGGGATACAGGCTTAAGGGACTTTGTTTTGGCTAACTTGGCTGATCCTGTTACTAGGTTATTGCCTTGGGAGAGATCATCCATGTGAATCATCAACAAGAAACAGGTAGTTTTGCTCGTAGATACACTACAGATAATCAATCACATAGATAATTTTTTCTTATTTTTTCCGACACTTCATTTCTCATGTTTTTGTTCTTGTAGATACCTAGATTGATAGAGATTTTCATGCATAGATATAGTTTTGTGGCAATGTGACATAATTCTTTTCGATTCGTTTTATTCGTGATATAAAAGAGCATACACACTGGTTCTCCGTGTTCGTATTTCCATGTTTGTATAGCATATTCTCGTTGGATCTTGTTCCCTGAACTCTACGCATAGAGAGAGCTCTTATAGTACCCGGTTGTCAATATTTTTTGTTCTTGTTTGATCTCAATGTTTATGCTCGTTTCTCCCTGATTGTAACTTCTCAGTAGTTGACCCTTTATGAACTTGAAAATTGGCAACTAGCAAGTAAATTCAGTCCTTAAATCAATAATTGTAACATGGAGTGTAACATATCCAAGAACAATTATTTGAAAATGAACAAAGAAAAGGTCAACCTTGCCTCCGTAAATGGTAGGTATGCACAAATCAAACAGCAACTGCCATATGTCAGACACCACCATGTCAATACAAAGCAGCAGCCAGAATGCGTACCTAAAGGAAGATGCTAACACGTTTAAGGGATGACAAACAATTCCAATCAGATGTTGCTGGGAACATGTCAATTTTGACTCGTTACCCTGTCATTTCCCGACACATACCCGACCCGACCAGCCCATTTACATATTTCTCTTAAGTTTTTAGCAGTTCGTCGCTGGAAAGATCTTAAGGAAAATGAAAAAAAAAAAGATTAACTTCTAAAAAAAGGTTACATATGGATTATATTATTGTAGAACATAATAGCTCTTAAAGAACAAGGGTATTAATACAAAAAATGAACAGCCAGATAAGAAAGAGAAATTGTAAAATCCAATTGAGTAACGCTAATATTACAAGAAATTGTCCAACTATATCGCTGAAGGTAGGCTTCCAAAGAGATTAATTATGTCTTCCCATTGCATCCCAATTGAGTAACGCTAAAATTACAAGAAAATGAGAATACGGGTAGGGGTGTATACGGTTCGGTTTGGTTCGATTTGAGTCAATTTATGAATCGAATCATTAGTTATCGATATGAAAAAATCTCAAATCGAATCGAACCATGAAAAAATTCAAATCGAACCGAACCAAACCGACATGGTTTGGTTCGAACCGCGATTTGATTTTACGGTTCGAAGCGCGGTTTAAACCATAATTCAAACCATGAAATAGAAAATTGCTTAAACCATTAATTATAACATGATTTCAAACTACACAATTTATTGTCATGTTTGTTTGAATTTTCCAAACATAACGTAAATAAAAGATTCAGTATTTAAATACAACTTGAAATTGTGCTTCAATATTTATGATAACAACATGTCATTTGAGTATTTGTAATGGTATGTGTTAAACAGTGAATTAACATTATTACAAGAAGATTAACCAAAATAAAAAAGGGTTATGGGCTAAACCCATGAATAGAATTAGGAGTTTTCAAATATAAATGTAAGTTAAAATGAAAAATATACATATCTACGGTTAATATTGAACGGTTTGGTAGTTTGGTTTATTGGTTCAATTTGGTGGTTCGATCTCGCGGTCTCGAACCGTGGTTTGGGGTTCCAAACTGCAGACCAAACCGAACCACACGGTTTGACAATTTTTGAAACCGAACCAAACCACTATTGTTTGAAAACCGAACTAAACCGCATGATTTTGTTTGGTTCGATTTCGAACCGCGATTTGAACCGAACCACTTACACCCCTAGTAACGGGGCTCCGTTTGTTTAGCCATAAACGACTTTCAGAAAATGATTTTTCGTTAAATATTTTTCGGAAAATGACATAAACATGTTTTCGACTGTTTGATAAGGAAAATGTTTTCCAAAAAATATTTTCATTTGTTTAATAAATTAAAAAAAAAAAATCAATAAAAACACAATTTTAGATAGGGTGAGGTAGGGTGATGGAGGTGGGGTGGTAGGGTAGAAGGCGGGGATTAGTAGGGGTGTGGTGGTCGTCGTGGTAATGGGGAGTTGTTAAAAATAAATTTAAAATGATTAATTTTTTTTTTTTAACCGACGTGGGGGTGGGGTGGGGTGGGAGGGGGAGGATTGTAAAAAATAATTTTAATATAAATAATTTTTTTATGAAGGAATGGGATAGTGGGTGGTTGATGTAGGGTGGGTAACGTATAAGTGTATGAAAAATTAGGTGTGTGTTTCTCAACCTCGATTCTAAGATTTGGTTTAGGAAAACAAAATACTACTAACCTCCGTCCCACAAAATTTTACCCATTTACAATTCTGGTACGTCAAACTAATCATTCTAATGAAATTGTTACTGATAAATCACTTAATGATTTATCAATAACAATTTTTAGATTTTCAATATGACGATTAAATTGATATTTTTGTTTGGTCAAAGTTCATTAGTATTGACCGTCAAAAATAGAAGCGGGTAAGATTTTAGGGAACAGAGGGAATATCTATAGTATAAATGAGAGAATGGGTGAACAGTTGAATGAATAGTTTCAAATGAATTTTTTTCCATTTTGCCCTCATACATTTGTCCCTTTTCCATTTTGCCCTTAAAAAAAAATTTAAGTAAAAAAAAAAAAATGTGTCCTCGGACACGGGATAAAAAAAAAATAAAAATTTAACATGTCCTCGGATACGGACTTATTCTATTCTAGTACTTTTACAACTCCAATCAGATGGGTAGATAAAAAAAAAATTGTTAATTCATTTTGGGATGACGTGGTCATATGTGGACAAGTACAATTTAACGTGAAATTGAACGATTATTATTTGTGGCAAAGGAAAATCTCGTGTTTTATCCGGTAAATATGGGACATGTCATTTTGAAGTCCAAGCGTTGCGTTTGAACAAGAGGCCCTTTTCGTTTTTGGGCGATACAAATGTGGATGATTACCTAATTAATAGGACCAAGCCAAGCCAAGCCCAAAACAGCATTCAGCCCATAACAAATTTAATACTTCCTCCTATAAAATCCATACTCTCACACGAATTTCATTAGGTTATATAATGTTCACATTTTGTGGAGAAATGTGTCTTTTAAAGATAAAACCTAACAAAATGAACAAAAAATCTAACGATTTTTTCTGAAAATTGCATTTCATACCCATAAAAGTTCAATAATTGTTTATTTTATCCATATTTCGTTAAAAAAATTACGACTCAAATTTTTATTCTACTACAAGAATAAGTATAGCCCAAGTAACAACAAATCTTTTTTAAAAAAGGGAATTTGCCCCATAAGTTCCTTTTGAAACAAATCACTTTCCACTAAGTTTCTCATTGTATTAAAATATTCCATAAGTTCTTATGTTGTATTATGTATAATACAACATTTAGTTATGCAGTAGTTTAAAATCATAATACTGCATCCGCACCACCGCCTTCGCCACAGCCCAGCTCCGCCGCCTCCGTCTGCTATCGTCGCATGCCGGATTCCGGTCATTTTTTGCCGGAATCCGGTCAATTTTCACCGGAATCCGATCACGGAGGTGAATGTCGCCTGGCCTACTGGGCTTTGACGGCCACACGCCGCTAATGCAAGATATGGTTAATTGATGTTGTATTTTTGAAACATAATACAACATCATAAAAGGAACTTATTGAACATAGATTAAAAAAAAAAAAAACTTATGGGGCAATGACCCTAAAAAAAAAATAAACAAAAAAAAAAAAGGAAAATAATAATTTTAAAAAATCAAATTATTTGGTTTGTTTGGAATGGATATCTAAACTCATTCTTATTGAAAACAATATACCCAACTATTTTTTTTTATTACATCCAAAGTACATTAACCTAACGAAATGGGAAGAATATGGATGGGTGGGCTTGATTGAAGATGATTAGATGAGTATGGTTCCTTCCTTTACCCCTAAAATTTTAATAACGTGCATTGCACGTTGCACATGTAAGAAAGGCAATGTAATATAATAAATAATTCAAATTTCTTACTTTTAATTAATTAATGCTAATTCAATAATTTTAATTATTTTTTGTTTTTTCTAATTTTAGAATTTCTTTTTATTTTAATAAAATGAGAACAAAATAAACAATTATTGAACTTTATGGGTAGGAAATGCAATTTTAAAATAAGCTCGTTAAATTTTTCGTTCATTTTTTAGCTTTCATCCATGATCATCCAAAAAAGACCTATTTTACCACAAAATGTTAATATTAGACATTAAATTGTCAAAATTATAACATTAGTATCTAATATACAATTCGTGAGAAGCTTTGAAATACTAACATGCTATTTGCCCTACTATAAATATAAATGTAACTTATGTTATTTTAAAATACTAGTTTTACTCCTGTGCGATGCACGAATCATTACATGTTACTTTAAGATAGAAATTAAAGAAAAACAACACAAAAATAAAATAGATTTATACAGTATGGGAAATTTCTCAAACACTACGTTATCAGTAAATAAATAAATAATTTATCAGTAACAATTTTTAAAATTTCAATAGGATAATTAAATAATTAAATAATTTATCAATATATTATAAATTAAAGTGAGACGGAGTTTGTACCTTTGATTTGTTTGAATCGGTTGTGGTTTGTGGCTGACCGATTGTTTGTTTTTTTTTTTTGGTTGACGATTGTGTTTTTTTTTTGGCTGACCAATTGTTATTTATTAATTTTTTTTTTTTGCTGACCGATTGTTATTTTTGCTAACCGATATTTTTTTATTATTTTTTTTCTAACCGATTGTATTTTTTTTTCTAACCGATTGTTTTTTTTTTCTAACCGATTGTGTTTTTTTTTAACCAGTTGCTTTTTTTTTTCTTTTTGCTAACCCGATTGTTTTTTTCCCTAATCGATTGTGTTTTTTTTTCTAATCGGTTTTTTTTTTATCTAACCGTGTGTGTATGTGTGTTCAAATTTCAACCTCCTAACCGATTGTTTTCTTCTTTTTTTCTAACCGTGTGTCTAACCGATTGTTTTCTTCTTTTTTTTTCTAAGCGTCTGTATGGAACTATGGAAGCCACAAGCCTAACCTATACAAAATGAGTACTAACTTCGTTCCACTTTAAATTAAAAAATAATAATTATTAATAAAGAAAATTAATAAGAAATATTATTTTTTCTATCTCAAATAAATACTTTAAAAAATATACTTTTATAAAAAATTATAATCTTCATTTCAAAAATAAATATTACTTTCGACCCAAAATGAATAACCAAAAAATAATAGTACTACATTTTTTGTCCAAAAAAATGAATATTACTTTCTTTATCCCAATGAATATTTTTTTTTGCATCAACCGATGGCTCACTCTATCTTCTTATTTGAGATGGAAAAAATAATATTTCTATTTAATTTTCTTTATTAATAATTATTTTGTAATATTAAGTGAGACGAAGTTTGTACCGGTGGTTTGTTTGGATCGGTTAAGCATTGGTTTTGGATCGGTTAAGGACCTAAATTGATTTGATTTTTGATCCGTTAAGGGCTAAACTGATTTGATTTTGAATCGATTAAGGCCCTAAATCCCATCCTTGCCCAACTTTTTACTTATTATTAATTTATAATTATTTATATATATACACAACATATTTATCCAAAATACCAACGGACACCAACCCGATTAACCACCTTAACCGATTCACCTTAACCGATTTACTCCGATTGTATTTTATTTTTTTGCTAACCGATTGTTTTTTTTTTCTAACCGATTGTGTTATTTTTTTTTACCGATTGCTTTTTTTTTTTTTTACTTTTTGCTAACCGATTGTTTTTTTTTTCTAACCGATTGTATTTTTTTTGCTAACCGGTTTTTTTTTTTTTTTTTCTAATCGTGTGTGTATGTGTGTTCAAAGACCAATTGATATTTCTTTGTCCAAAGAGGTGACTAAGTTCAAAGTTCAAATTTCAACTCCTAACCGATTGTTTTTTTTTTTTTCTAACCGTGTGTGTAGGGAAGCCACAGGCCCACAGGCCTAACCGATCCAAAATGAGTACTAACTTCGTTACATTTTAAATTATAAAATAATAATTATTAATAAAGAAAACTAATAAGAAACATTATTTTTTCTATCTCAAATAAATACTTTAAAAATATACTTCTATAAAAAATTATAACCTTCATTTCAAAAATAAATATTACTTTCGACTCAAAATAAATAACCAAAAAATAATAGTACTACATTTTTTGTTCAAAAAAATGAACATTACTTTCTTCATCCCAATGAATATTTTTATTTTTTTTTGCATCAACCGATGGCTCACTCTATCTTCTTATTTGAGATGGGAAAAATAATATTTCTATTTAATTTTCTTTATTAATAATTATTTTATAATTTTAAGTGAGACGAAGTTTGTACCCGTGGTTTGTTTGGATCAGTTAAGCATTGGTTTTGAATCGGTTAAGGGCCTAAATTGATTTGGTTTTTGATCGGTTAAGGGCTAACTGATTTGGTTTTGAATCGGTTAAGGCCCTAAATCCCATCCTTGCCCAACTTTTTGCTTATTATTAATTTATAATTATTTATATATACACACCACATATTTATCCAAAATACCAACGGACACCGACCCGATTAACCACCTTAACCGATTTACTCCGCTTAAAAAAAAACAAAAAACATTTAACTCATTCACTGGTGCTTGATCGGTCATAGAAAGACCATTAGCAGAATACAAAGTTTAAATATATCATTCTCAATGCTTAAAGCAAAATGCTAGGTTGAAGGAAATATGTTCGATTGAATTTTGTTGTTCTATTTACAAACGTACTTAATTATTTGTGTCAACTATCATTTAATTTGTTGATTTTTTAATAAACGAGGACCACATTTTATTATTAGTCTTCCTCAATTTTTTTCTCAAAATCGACAATAATGTTTATCAATTGCAGTACATCGGCTACAGTATATAACAACTACACAACCATATCAGCTGCACTCCTATATCAACTGCGATATAGGATTGCAACCGATATTAAAAAGGGCCAAGTGGGCGACCGATGGAGACTTCCATGAAACTGGGTCCAATAAGAAAAGATTTTTAAAATAATCTTAAACTCTTACCGATATGTTTATAAAAATAGGTAAAGCTAATATTGTGACCGAACAGAGTGAACCGGTTGAGGAGGAGTCAACCGTTAAAAATGTGATAATGCTCCTCGTTTGAATCGATTTGAATCGGTACTGGACTATAAATCGGTAATGACATTATTTGAGAAAAAGAATCAAGAATATATGCAAAGTGTCCTTCGAACCGATCAATGAAGGTTTTAGTTTTATATTTCTGTTTTTGATCGGTTAACCACTTTAACCGATTACGGTTTACCGGTTATACCGGTTTTAACCGTTTTTAATTTTTTTTTCTTTTTCAAATTAGGATTTTAAAATAAAATTTTAACAAAATTATTTTTTGAAAAAATCCAAGGCCACGGCCAAGGTCGGCCAATTCTAGCAATGTCACGGCCGAATGATTATGCTAACCTTGGCGAAGGCCTCATTATATACCAAGGCAATGTCATTTCACTTTCTTTTTCTATCGATGTGGGAATTGACATATCCCTCCTTCTCCGCCTGCGTACACGGGCCAATTTAGTAAAATTATTATTATTATTATTATTAATAATAATAAAGTGATTCGGAGTTTGTATATGATTTGTTTGGAGTTCAATTGTGGCCTTGTTGACCAATTCGTCCCAAAATTAATACTATTTTATATATCAAAAAAAAAATTTGCTTCATTTGTCTCAATGAATATTTTAAAAAAGAATACTACTTTACTTGTCTCAAAAATTAGTATTCATTTTCTGAGACGAAGACACTAATATTATAAATAGTAATTTTACAAAGGAATACTACATCGTCTAAAAAAATCAATTACTATCTTCGTCCCAATGAATATTTTTATAAAATATTACTTCATTTGTTTAAAAGAAGATGAAACCGACTGAGCCAAAGAAGAAACCGATAAAGAGGAAATCGGTTGTCATGGAATCTTAACCGACTGATTATTGACCGATCACCTTGGATCGGTCGGTCATCCACTTATTATTGACCGATCACCATGTCAATGATTTACCGATCCTTGTTACAACCGATCCTTGTGACCGGTTAAACTCGCAACATGGTATCCCAAGTCACATGCTTTGGATGGGTCAACCAAGTCACACGCTTTGGATCGGTCAACCAATTTACTTGGTTTGGATCGGTCAGGAGGCATGCTTTGAATCGGTCAACCAATTGAGTTGGTTTGCCAAAATATATAGAGAATATATAGAGAGAGATAGCGATGTGGGATTAATTCCTTTTGTAACAAAATGTAAGGACATTAGTTAATTTAATCCCACATCGCTATCTCTCTCTCTATATCTCTATACATTCTCTATATATATAAAAGGAATTAATGTCTTGATTCAAATTTGCCACAACTTAAGAGAGTAATTATAAAAGTGCCACTCAAATTTTGACAAATTTTTTGACACTTTGACTGTTTATAGAATGAACTGCTTTAATATATATAATATATAGATATATTTTGAATAACTCATGCAATTAAAAAGCTGGTGGACTTTCTTTGTGTGTGACATGATCAATACTAACCTAGACTTTTTTTTTTTTTTTTTTTAATACTAACCTAGACTTGCATTTCACTTTTCCATGAAACTTGTCTGTTAATCAAAGCTGCCGGGGACGACTTTTGGACATCATTCTAATCTTCTCTCTTGCTTTGGTTTGGGTGTAAGTGGTTTGGTTCAAACTGTGATTTGAGATTGAATTAAATTAAATTATGTGATTTGGTTTGATTTTTAAGTATGAATGGTTCGATTCAGTCTAAAATATTGACAAATCACATGGTTTGGTTTGGTTTGGTTTGTAGATTGACCCTCCCAAACCAAATCAAACCGAATTGAACCAAACCGCGGTTTGAGACCGCGAGACCGAACCTCCAAACCGAATCGCGAGACCAAACCACCAAACCGAACCACATTATATAAACTAATCATAACCCTTGTTTTGTATCTTATTTAATATTTTTGTATCTTTATTAAAATTTACATAAACTAATCACAACCCCCGTTTTGTATTTTATTTAATATTAATTTCATCATTTGTTATCTTCATTACGACACATAAATAATCAAGTTCTTTTCACGATCGCCATTGTAAAGTGTTTTTCTTCCGTCGACCTCTCTCTTCCTCTAGTCTCTTAAGCACTCGCATTTTTCGCTCTTCCTCCATGATTACGAAAAATTTAAACAATATGAAAATAAGTTGTGGTCTGAATCGTGATTTGAATCGTAGTCTAAATAATGGTCTGAACCACGATCTGGACCGCGGTCTGAACAGCATAATTGAACCGCAGTTTGAACCAAACCGAACCGAACCATAGCGATTTGATTTGATTCGATTTGAATTTATTTATGGTTCGTTTCAATTTGAAATTTTTTCAAACCGATGACTAGTGATTCGACCTATAAATTTTTCTAAACCAAACCATTTACACCCCTAGTTTCCTTTCCTCAATCTTCTTCCATATCTTCGGTGCTTAATTAAATTTAAATTTAGATAGACGTAATCGAACTGCATATATGTATTAATGACAACTTGTATAATAAAATATTATGTGTTATATTTAACTACTCATTATCCAATTTTTATGCAAACATCAAATCTTTAAATACTTTTTTCGTTTTACGTGAGGAGTCATTCTTGTGCAAAACAAGTTCTAGGATAAGCTATCCTAGAACCTGTTTTACGTAAGTGTCTTCTCTGTTATTATAAAGTGCCTCTTACAAAATTAGAAAGTGTCTGTTCTAAAATAACACTAATAAAACATTTAAATCGATTGTAATGTTAAATAATAACGGTAATATTGTTGAAAATAGTGCATGTTGTAGTGTTAAAAAGTATCTGTTGTAGTATTGAAAAGTGCCACTTGTAGTATTGAAAAATGTTTGTTGTAATATTGAAAAGTGTCAAGTGAATTAAAAAACACATGCTTGTTGTAGTGTCAAAAAGTGCCTTTTGTAGTATTAAAAACTGCCTTCTACAGTATCAAAAAATGTCTGGTGAATTTTCGTAAGTTTTAAGTGAGTTCAAAAATATATGCCTGTTGTAGAGTTGGAAAGTGCCTCTTGTAGTATTCAAAAACTGCCTTATACAGTGTCAAAATGTGCCGGTGCGTTTTTCGTAAGTTCAAGTTATTTACAAAAATGTCACCGCGCCTATTGAAAAGTGTCAAGTGAATTAAAAAACATATGCCTGTTGTAGTGTCAAAAAGTGCCTTTTGTAGTATTGAAAACTGCATTCTACAGTATCAAAAAATGTCTGGTGAATTTTCGTAAGTTTCAAGTGAGTTCAAAAATACATGCCTGTTGTATCGTTGGAAAGTGCCTCTTGTAGTATTCAAAAACTGCCTTATACAGTGTCAAAATGTGCCGATTTCGTAAGTTCAAGTTATTTACAAAAATGTCACCGCGCCTATTGAAAAGTTCTACTTATTTATAAAAATGTCACCGCGCACATTTTAAAACACGTTATACGCTCAACGAGCGTAGAACACGTTTCACCCAAGATTTTGTGTTACGTGAGTGAGTGTGGATTAAAATTTTGACACAATAACTAAAAATAATACTCTCTCGAATTAAATTAAAGGATAATTTGGTCCCTGAACTTGACACTTTTTATTAGTTTGGTCCTTCACAAATATTTTTTATTAGTTTGGTCCTTTATGTTGGTTTTTTTTTTACTACTCTACCCCTTTTATTCGTGAAATATTCATAAATACCGAAAATATCATTTTACTAAATAATAATTTGGTTCCTAAACTTAGCACATTTTATCAATTTAGTCCCTTATGATCGTTATTTATCACGTTGTCCCCTCTTTATATACTCCCTCCGTCCCAGAAAATTCTTCACTTTTTATCCAAAATGGCGTCCCGTTTGAAGCGTCACCTTTCCTAAAATTGAAATGTTTTATTAATATTCTATTATCCCACTAACTATTCCCTCCACTCATTCTCTCTCCTAAAACACTATTACACTCACAACACTTTTTAAATTTACTATTTCCTCCATTAATTCTCTCTCCTCTTTTCAAATTACACTCACAACATTTTTTCTTCTCACTTTTTTCCTTAATTTGCGAGCCGAGCCTAAAATGGTGACACTTTTCAGGGACGGAGGGAGTATTTGCTAATTTTTAACATTTAATTAAAGATACCCCTTACTATGGTATTGATTGTGAGTTTTCAAATTTTTAGATCCAAACTATATAGAAATTATACATTTTTATTTGAAGAAATCATGAATCAAATCTTTGTTACCTCTCATTTTTGTCCATTGAAAGAGAGATCTTACAAAAATTTACAAAATTAAATTAACTTTGCAAACGCACTATAAAAATTATTTTTTTGGGGGTTGATAAACTGATAAAAATGGAATAAAAGTTATATAGTTTTTTATAGTTAGGATAAAAAAAATTTGAAAACTCAAAATCAATTACATAATAAGGGGTATTTTTGATTAAGGTATATAGCGTAGACAAACTAATAAAAAACCATTATAAAGGACTAAATTGATAAAAGTGTTAGGTTTAGGGACCAAATTATTATCTAGTATAAGGGTATTTTTGATATTTTGAATATTTCACAAACAAACAGAAGAGGCAAACTGGCAAAGAAAGCCAATATAAATATAAGGGACCAACCTAATAAAAAATATTCACAAAGGTCCAAACTAATAAAAGTGATAAGATTAGAGACCAAATTATTATGTAATCCTACTCCCTCCGTCTCAGTTTAACATTCTTCCTTTCCTTTTTAATCTATTTCATTTTAATGTTTTTAGTTGCTTTATTATTTAAAATGGACAATAAGACTCACTTGTCATTCTCACAACAAAAATTCCCTACTCACTTTCTCTCTTTTACTTTACTTTTCATACTTACAACATTTGTTTTTTTTCTTAATCTCCTTGTCAATCAAACTAAGAAAATTAAATCGGAAAGGAGGGAGTAGTATAATAAGAGAATGAATGAATGAGGTGTTGTGAATATGAATTATGAAATTTAAAATAAGAGAGAGAATGAGAGAAAGAAATCATAAGTAAATTGTTGTATTGAGTATAACAAATATGTCTTATTAAATATAAAATTATAAATTTAATTATTTTAGGTAGTTTACACACAAACAAACGAAAGAAGAAAATAAATCTATAATATAATTACATGGAACATTTGGGAATTTTTTCTCAAATAATACTTTTTTACTTTTTTAATTTCAAAAATGACTTACTGTTTAAAGTTTGGGTCATTGTCCCATAAATTTTTTTTTTTTAATCTATGCTCAATAAGTTCCTTTTAATGTTGTATTATGAATGTTGTATTATGTTTCGAAAATACAACATCAATTAAGGCCATAATACTGCATTACGGTGGTCGCCGGTGACCGGAGTCCGAAGCCCATGGACCGACGACCAGATTCCGACCTTCGGCGACCGAATTCCGGCCAAAATTGCCGAATTCCGGTGAAAATTGACCGAATTCCGACGAAAATTGATCGAAATCCGGCATGCGGCGATAGCAGACGGCGGCGGCGGAGCTGGGCTGTGGCGGAGGTGGTGGTGCGGATGCAGTATTATGATTTTAAACTACTGCATAACTAAATGTTGTATTATACATAATACAACATGAGAACTTATGGGACATTTTAATACAATGAGGAACTTAGTGGAAAGTGATTTGTTCCAAAAGAAATTTATGGGGCAAATTCCCTCAAAGTTTTGCCCAAAATGTCCCTTTTTTTGAAACTCGCTACACCGTGTAGCGAGTTTGACTTGGGCTGGTCAAACTCGCTACACCGTGTAGCGAGTTTTGTGTAATTAAGACGGACGGTTTGGTATTTAATTAGGACAATTAATTAAGCAAAACTCGCTACACCGTGTAGCGAGCTTGACCAGCCCAAGTCAAACTCGCTACACCGTGTAGCGAGTTATTTAAAATTCCCTTTTCCCTTCCAGTTAACGTCTTCAATCAAAAAAACTAAAAAGAAAAACTAAGTGCAAATCTCAGCCGCCGCCAGGAAGAAGAGGAAGAGGAAGGAAGGAAGGAAGGAAGAAGAAGAAATCAAGCCATTTGCCATTCAACATCTTCATCATTAAAATTTTTTAAGTGTAAATTTTTATTTTTCTATTATATATTTGCTATTTATTTATTTTTACTTAGTGGTGTTTACTATATTTTACTTGTTATTAGAATTGTTATTAGAATTGTTTACTTGTATTTTTTTTTTTTGGTGAATTTAATTTTGTAAAAATATATTAGTTTAAGCTAAAATCATTCTAAGTAAAATTTCATCTTACCCCTCCGTTTCAAATTAAAAGTTTTATCAAGAATTTGTATATTTATTAAATAATTGCAAATGAATTAAGAAGATAATTATTCAAAACATTATTTAAAAAATAGAGTAATGACTTTTAAGTAATAAAAAAGTAATAATAATGATTATTAATTACTGAAAAAATACTTAATTAATAATACTTGTTAAAATAATACACAATTATAATATTAACAATTGTATAATTATTGTGAATACTTAATACTATAATTAATAATACTTGTTAAAATAATAATAATAATAATATTAATAATTGTTGATAATACTCATTAGTGTTGCAAATATTTATTATTATACTCCCTCCGGTTTAAAATACATGTCATTAATAAAACAAGTAAATATCAAGAAGAATAATATTTATTAACATTATTGAGAGATAATAAATAATAATTGAATAATATATAATATATAATAAAGAAAAATTATGATAATAATAAAGAAAAAAAATCGCATGCTATTTTTCAAAATCGTATGAGGATTACTCTTGAAGTATTACTTAGTATATAGGCTGGAAATCAAGACCTTCCCCACAAGCACTTCTTGAAAGTGTGAGATAACTTTGGATTACAATGTCACGTACTAGTAATTACACTTTTGTATTCTCTTATTTATTTTCTTGCCTCGTAGAACAATAACATTATTTACTATATGATTCCAACAATTCAGCAAAAATAAGAAAATATGTACCTTCAACACATTAGGGAGTGTGATGTTAAGATAACGTGCTAATGATGATGGGATGGGGTGCCAAACAACAACCTAAATATTTCAAAATAAACAATTAGATGAAAGTATTAATGATGATTGCAAATTCACTAATTAATATATCATACCTTCTGAAGTATCATAACAGAACCAACAGATATATCTTTCCCAAATTCACTCTCAGTCACTTTGTGATGAATGCAAGCTTCAATGGTATCCGTAGGATCCTAATAATTTTATCTCAGTTAGTAACTTAAAACACATTTCACCCATGATAGAAAACATACTAAGCTCATATCCTAACCTTTAAAGTCACCCAGAGATCACCAAACTCATTTCGTGTGCAGGACATGATAACAACAACAACCTAATAGAACATACATAAATGTAAAAATCAATCAAATTTACACACATTTAACTATAATTAATCTTGATATTATACCTGATCCACCCTGTCAATAGTATGGCATTTCTTCTTGATAGAGCTTAACGGATAATATGTACCCGCTTCAGTCAGAAATTCCATTGCAGAGAGCCAAGCACTGTCTTGGAAAGCTTCATCCTTCACTGGATCTTCAATCGCTCTCCGTATATATTCTTGGGTTGCGATCGGTGTTTGTTGTGAAGAAAAGTTCTGACGGTCGTAATTTCTCTGACGCATGGCGGACTGTACGGCACCGGCGGGACCAGGAATAACACGCGATGAAGAGGAGCCTTCACCGCGGAAAAAAAAAACCGTTGCTCGTTAGGATCCATTTTTTGGGTTTAATAGAATTTGGATTGAGAAGATTGAGTGAGGGTTGCTAGGAGGATACGAGAGAGAGAGAGAGAGAGAGAGAACGAATGAACGAGGAAGGAGAGGAAGAGGGGAAAATAAATGAATCTGGAAAACTGGGATAGAGTATTTAATAAAGCTTAACTCGCTACACGGTGTAGCGAGTTTGACTAGGGCATGTCAAGTTTTGTTTAATTAATCGTCCTAATTAATGACCAACTGTCAAACCCTAATTACATTGAACTCGCTACACGGTGTAGCGAGTTTGACCAGCCCAAGTCAAACTCGCTACACGGTGTAGCGAGTTTCAAAAAAAGAGACATTTTGGGTAAAACTTTGAACAGTAAGTCATTTTTGGAATTGAAAAAGTAAAAAGGAATTATTTAAGAACTATAAATCATTAATCAAGCCAATGATCTCACAAAACTTACAAATTACCATAAGGTAAGGGGTGTACTAGCAGTTATCTTATTTTGATTTTTTTCTCAAATAATTCGTTTTTAAAAATATATCTTTCAAATTAACTCACTGTTCAAACTATTTCTCTAAATGATCATTTTTTTTAAACTCGCTACACCGCTACACGGTGTAGCGAGTTTGACTGTGACCGGTCAAACTCGCTACACGGTGTAGCGAGTTCCAAGTAATTAGGCTTTGCCGATTTGTAATTAATCTCGATAATTAAGTGAAGACAAACTCGCTACACTGTGTAGCTAGTTCCTCTTTTTTTTTTTTTAGTAGATAAGGTTTTCCCAGATTCATTTATTCCCATATCCCTCATTCATTCATTCTCATATCCCTCCTCGCAACCCTCAATCTTCTCAATCTAAATTCAATTAAACACAAAAAATGGATCCATCTCACCTCCGTTATATGAACTGCCGTCCCAATTCCTCCGATCAATCATCCACCCCTCAATCTTCTCAATCCCATCTCTCTCAATCCTCCTCTTCATCGCGTGTTATTCCTGGTCCCGCCGATGTCGTACAGTCCGCCAGGCGCCAGAAAGACCTCGACCGTCATAGCTTATCTTCGCAAGAAACCCCGATCGCAACACAAGAGTATATACGGAGAGCGATTGAAGATCTGGTAAAGGATGAAGCTTTCCAAGATAGTCCTTGGCTCTCTGTAATGGAATTTCTCTCTGAAGCCGGTACATATTATCCGTTGAGCTATATCAAGAAGAAATGTCATAATATTGACAGGGTGGATCAGGTATAATATCAAGATTAATTATAATTAAATGTGTATAAAGATAATTGATTTTTACATTTATGTATGTTCTATTAGGTTATTGCTGTTATCAAGTCCTGCAGACCAAATGGTCTTAGTGATCTTATGATGACTTTAAATGTTAGGATATGAGCTTAGTATGTTTTCTAGCATGGGTGAAATGTGTTTGGAGTTACTAACTGAGATAAATTTATTAGGATCCTACGGATACCATAGGTGCTTTCATTCATCGAAAAGTGCTAACTAAGAGTGAATTTGCAAATGATACATATGTCGGTTCTGTTCTGATACTTCAGAAGGTATGATATATTAAATAGGGGAAGTCAGTACACTTTGGAATCATCATTAATACTTCCATCTAATTGTTTGTTTTAAAATTTTTAGGTTGTTGTTTTTGCCCCCCACACGATCAACACGTTATCTTAACATCACACTCAATAATGTCTTCAAGGTACAAATTTTCTTAATCTAGTTGAATTGTTGGAATCATATAATAAATGATGTTAAGCTCATTTGGATTGCATGTATTTTCTAAGAATAATGAAGTTAAGTGAATGCTAAGCTCATTTGGTTTACATGAATTTTCTAAATGTTTGAATAAATTAATGTAAGATTTTCTATGTGACTGGGATGTGATCACTAACTTGATAATATTTATTTTAATGTTATTTTAATTTTTTAAAATTATTTGGTACAATTTGTGTGTTGGTTTTGTTGCAATTTTTTCTGTCATCATTTTGTTAACATATGTCAAAAAAAAATTGTAAACAAAAACATAATTCATTAACACATGTAAAAAAAAAATTTGTAAACAAAAACATAATTAATGAAAAAGAGTTGAATATATTACTACATTCGTCCCACTTCAAGGGTTCTAACTTTTTTGATGTTAGCACGAAGGTATTTTGAGCAATAATTTGAAGTTAATTTAATTATCCAAATCAAAATTTAAAATTTGTTATTGATACACCATTATGTGTACTACAAATAACAGTTTTTAGATATTCATTAGGATAACTAAATTAACATATATTTATTGCTCAAAATACCTTCGTGGCTAACATAAAAAATCGAAATAATACCCTTGAATTGAAAGTGAATTGGAGTGGGGCGTGGAGAATGGGCGCGGTCTCTCCTGCCTTACCCGTGCGATCGCCCTTAGTTTCTGCCCAAATGGAAGAAATTTCACCCTGGCCTAAAATCGCTACATGATCCACGAAACTCGCTACATGGTGTAGCGAGTTTAAGTTGGCATCCAAGAAACTCGCTACATTATGTAGCGAGTTTAAGCTGGCATTTCCAAATCCAGAAGAGATAAGGTTTAGTTTTCAGCCAACAGATTCATTCTCTTCCTCTCGTATCTCTCATTCTCACTCTTAAAATATAAAACAAATCTTCTTCCCATCATTTTATTTTGTCAGAATTGTTGAAGATCAAGAATCAAGGTAAATTAACATCATCTTAATCATTGTTTTCACTTGTATTTAGATATAAAATTTAAGTATTTAACTGTGTTTTAGTATATTGTAGATATAAATGTTAGGGTTTTATTATATAGATTTTAACACTTTGATTTATTAATGTAGTGTTAAAGATGAACGGGGTCCAATCATTTTCATGTGTTACTGGGGAGGTGATGATGAACAACCATTTGACGGTCCTCATTTCAAAAAATGGCCAAAATGTGCAATTAGGGCTAATAGCCGATGGAGATACAATGAGTTGATTGATGAATTATATAAGAAGGCGGGCTTAGATCGGTCTCAATTTGATTTGGAAGTCATTTACAAATGTCCTTATACTTTTGATAGCGGGATTGGTGAGTACTTTTGATGTAATGAGTTGCAGCGGAATAAAAGAAATAGTAACCAGATAGGCAATTAATCGAAACAACGACTAATTGACCCAATTCGAATCCACGAATTAGGATTTGACAAGATTAACACCTAAAAGATGAGAACCTCGAATAACAGAAGGAATCCACCCTCTCGAAGGAATCCACCTTCAACAAGTCAAGAAAGACTCACAATTGCAAAGCAATCAAATAATTTATCAAAATTCAACTCCCCCAATACAATTCCTAATGCAACTATTTATAATAAAGAAAAGAACATTCTAGAGCTAAAACCCTAATAAAAACCCTAATTAAAAAGACGGAATATTAATTCCCTAAACTACCCTTAAAGTAATTGTTTAAAAACTTGAAAAAAAGAACAAATCTGCTGAATTTCGACAGCCTGCGCGGCCGCCCATCCTCTCTTGCACGGTCGCCCACTTAGACAGACGACGTTGCTTATTTCTTCGACTCCTGCGCTGTCGCCCAACATCCCTTGCGCGGTCGCCCATGTGTTCAGTCCTACGGCCTTGTTCCTGGTGCTGGATCTTGCTACATCATACAACCCCACTTCAAAAGAACTCGTCCCTGAGTTCTTGTCCGATGATTGAAATCGACCGTTCCAAATAAATAGGTATTTTGAATAAATACCCATCTCTAGCATAGAAATAACTTGAATTTTTCCATCCCAATGAAATAAATATTTGGAATAAATATTTTCTCGAAGCACAAATAAGGGCACACAAATATCTTCCGGAAATAAAATTATACCATCAATCCCATCCATTCCATCCTTCTGTTGAACGTCCTCCCCAAACACCCCATGATCAACCATAATAAAATCACCAAAAAAAATATCGCCCCAAACAAAATTCGATTTTGCAACAAACCAAGTAATTCGGACTTCATCCTTCACCTTGGACTCAATAGGGGCGTGAACAGGTATGAAAACATCTGCAGTAACAAAAGGACTACATACCTTAACTACGTCACCTGTTGTAGCTTCACCCACAACATCTTCTGTCGCTTTAACAAAGCTGAAAACATCTGCGACTGCACCAACAACCTTCTTTTCAACAGCTTTGTCATTGACATCAGCAATAATCTTGTCGTTAATAGGAACTACTTGGGCAGTAATTTTGTCAACAACAAGGCTGTTTTCGTCCTCAAGACGCTTCAATTCAGCCTCCATTCGTGCCTCCAAACGCTGAATTCTTTTCGTATAAAGATCGATTTGGACGTCACATCGTTCGGCTTCTGCCCAAACAGCATCCCTTTCGTCGTGATACCTATCCACCCAAAACTGATGACTTGCCTGAAGTCGGCCGCCTTGAATCTCAGACTCAAAATAAAGCATCAAGTCATTTTTATCATCGGCCTCCTTATCAAGTTTATTAAACTTTATAGAAAATTTCTTACCTAACAACGATCATGCTTCAGATGCATATCGATCTTCTCAAGAAGTGATTTTTCTTCTCCACCATTGTTGGTCATCTTTTCCATGGATCGAACTCTCTTTGATACCAACTGATGTAATGAGTTGCAGCGGAATAAAAGAAATAGTAACCGGATAGGCAATTAATCGAAACAACGACTAATTGACCCAATTCGAATCCACGAATAACAGAAGGCATCCACCCTCTCGAAGGAATCCACCTTCAACAAGTCAAGAAAGACTCACAATTGCAAAGCAATCAAATAATTTATCGAAATTCAACTCCCCCAATACAATTCCTAATGCAACTATTTATAATAAAGAAAAGAACATTCTAAAGCTAAAACCCTAATGAAAACCCTAATTAAAAAGATGATATATTAATTCCCTAAACTACCCTTAAAGTAATTGTTTAAAAACTTGAAAAAAAGAACAAATCTGCTGAAATTCGACAGCCTGCGCGGCCGCCCATCCTCTCTTGCGCGGTCGCCCACTTAGACACACGACATTGCTTATTTTCTTCGACTCCTGCGCGGTCGCCCAACATCCCTTGAGCGGTCGCCCATGTGTTCAGTCCTACGGCCTTGTTCCTGGTGCTGGATCTTGCTACATCAACTTTCCTTTCCGTATTGAAGATGATGCGTGTATGGATATAATGTTCGATCATTTAGCTAAATTTGGTGGGATGGGTAATTTGCAGTTGTATGTGGTTGTAAAATTGATTGAAAATCGACCCAATCCAGAGTTTGAAACACTGCACACAGAGACCATTTATGGGTATTCACCAAGTGGTAACCGCGATGTAGGGGTTGGTCCAAATTCCCAAACAATTGAATCAACCTAAACACCAAATTATGATGATGAGGCATTTGGGCATAATGATCCTGTTAATGAGGATAATTCTGAAGATGATGTAGATTATGAAGAAGAAGAAGTACACACTGATGTAGATGCAATGCTAGACGATGATGATGATGAATATGAGGAGGGTGGTAGTGATTCTGATGTCGATTTGGGAGAGGGTGATAATGGGCCGATTCATGGTGACATGGAAACACATTTTGTTCATTATGAAGCATCAGAAAATCGAAGGTATGAGAGAGCGGATTATCCCTTTTACAGTGATATTGGTAGTTCTGCTCGACAAGAAGAAGACTTCATTGATTACGATAATGCACATAGTTTTCCAGTTTGGGATCCGGATAACCATGAAATTGCTAAAGGGATACGCTTTTCTAGCAAGAACGAGGCACAATTTGATATAAAAAGGTACCATATTCGCACCAATCGCCGGTTCAGGGTAAGAAAGAGAACACCTCACACATGGATAATTGAGTGTCTATTAAAAAATTATCCATGCAATTTTTATGTTCGTGTGAGTAGGAGGGAGTTTGACTATTGGGAACTGACCAAGTATAAGGCTCCTCATTGCTGCTTATATTCTGGAGTAAATCGAGATCAGCCTAACCTAGATGCCAAGTTTATTGGTCGGGAAGTAGTTGGTCTTATTAAGACCGATTCAGATGTCAAGGTTAGACTTATTATTGCACACATCTTTAGTAGGTTTGGAAAGGAAATTACCTAAATCTGATCATCGGTTAGCTTGGCCAGTTGATCACGATAGCCTCTCAGGTTATGTGCAGTAACCTCCTTCAGATACAATGATGAATGGGTCCACCTGAAATTTGATAAACAAAATAATTATAAGAAAAAGCTTAAAAAAAATAACGACGAGAAAATAACGTATGATATATGTATACCTGCATCCGAGGGGCATGTGCACGTAGTCCGGATCTCTGTTTCGCCTACGAATTTGCAGTTGCACACATAGCAACCGCCCCAAGCCCAAATCTATATCAATTAAATCTATATCAAATACTATAAATAATGCCGATAATTTGAAATCAAACTTAAAAACAACAACATAATGAATATTAAAATGAGATAAAGATACCTCTAGAACATTGAGAAATCCTCCGTACTGTTTCGTCACGGGGTTAGTCGCACTACACAACTCTCGATATAGGAAAGCGAGTGACGCACTTCCCCAACTGTACTGGCAGACCTGGAAACATCCCCAAACAGAGGGAGATAACACAACTTAACCTTGTTGTTCGTACGATCAGGCATCACCGTAGAACCCAAGGCGAGCATGATATATGCTCGTACGTACATATCAACAAGGTCCTGCTGTGAATCATCAGCTAGGTCGTGGAAGTTTGGAAAATTCCTCGTGATCCACCGTAACTTTAGACTACTCCCATCTATATCTCCGGGATTAGAGACAGCCCCTAAAAGCTGCTGACATACATCCCGCAAGTCTACAAGTGCTGGGATGTCAGCATCAGTAATAGCATCCCCATCAATCGACAACCCGGAAATCATGCCGATATCCTCTAGGGCGATAGTTATCTCACCAACCGGGATGTGAAATGAATGGGTCTCCGGACGCCATCTCTCGATCAAAGCCTCCAGCAACCCATAATCATACTGAACTCTCCCTATGTAGTGAACTCCACTAAAGTCGCACTCGGCTAATCTAGACAATATCCTAGGAGCTAATCTTTCCGGCATGGCGGCACCGCGACGAAATGAGAGTGGACTAGCAATCTCCACTTCGACCCAAATAAACCGAGCTATGTGGTTCTCATGCTCGGTCAGAACAGAGTTATAGATAGGCCCGGGATCAATGAAGGAATCCATCTGCAAATATCAAATTAATACTTATACAACAAGATAGCTTATGTTGCCAAACACATGTTACAAAAACAACACTTTCCATCATTCTACTAAACTTCATTAATAAAAGAAGCTATTTTCTTGAAAAGATTTGCAGCATTCTCACCGTTCAAATTAAACAAAAATAAACAACGTCCTTCTCCTATAAAAAGTTTTCAAGACCTCAAACTTTCCTTTCCATCCACTTTGCCCCAAAACTTTATCATAATACCAACCTCCATCCCTCAACACAACCTTCTCTTCTCCCCCACACAAAACTTTATCATAATAACAATACTGAGTGATATAAAATAACGGGAAAATTGAGTTCAATATCAAAGTATACTAACAATTGAGCTCAAATACTATCAAAAATTGAGTTGAATGAACCTAAATTGCAAGTAAACAAATAATCAAATCAAAACAAATTGAGTTGAATAAATTGTACTAAATTAGTGTTTATGAAACTTTAATTGATAAATTACAAGCTAATTAGAATAGAAAAAAACAAGAAAAAGTTGTGGAGCGAATTGGGGTAGGATGGAGGTTAGGGCAAAATCAACACAAAATAATGAAGTAAAAAACATGAATTAAACTTACAATAACGAAATTTGGTGATGAGAAGCTTGAATTTGAAGATCCTCATTCTTCCTTTCTTCTTCCATCGGCGGCTGTTTAGGTTAGGTTTTTTGATTTTTTTCTTTCAATCGAAGAGACTGTAAGGTGGAAAGGGATAATGGGTTTTTTGAGGACTCGCTACACGGTGTAGCGAGTTCTCAAAATTAATTGTTAATTACAAACAGGTAAAGCCTAATTACTTGAAAATCGCTACATCGTATAGCGAGTTTGACCGATCACAATCAAACTCGCTAAACGGTGTAGCGAGTTTAAAAAAAAGTATATTTAGGAAAATAGTTTAAACAATTAGTTACTTTGAAAAATATATTTTTAAAAACAAATTATTTGAAAAAAAAATCCCTTATTTTAGCCGGCAAGAAGTGCAATCAAACAAAATAATTAACGGATAGAAAAATGAAAAGAACACAAACAGCGATGAGACTCTCGTGAGTCGTGACCAGTCAACGAGCAAACCCCTCCATTTCCATCTTCTCTCCATCTCTGTCCCCTCCCTCTATTAATGGCCGCCTTCCAATTTTCCCACCATTTTTACTCCTAATCCCCCCTACAATGAACCTCCTCCACCGCCTCATTCTCACCCTCACCTTCGTCGCCGCCACCGCCGCCGTCGAAGACGATGTCCGCTGCCTCGAAGGTATCAAAACCGCCTTAACAGATCCTGAAGGCAAGCTCACATGGAGCTTCTCCAATACTTCCAACTCCTTCATCTGCAATCTCGTCGGCGTTTCTTGCTGGAACGAAAAGGAAAACCGTCTCATTAGCCTTCACCTCCCTACAATGAGCCTTTCCGGTTCGTTGCCGGACTCTCTTCAGTTCTGCCGTAGTCTCCAGAACTTGGATCTCTCAGGTAACTCTCTCTCCGGTTCGATCCCGCCGCAAATATGTATCTGGTTGCCTTATTTAGTAACCCTAGATCTGTCCGGTAATTTACTCACCGGTTCGATTCCTGGTGAAATGTCTGATTGTAAGTTTTTGAATACTCTTATACTGAGTGATAATAAGTTGTCCGGCTCGATTCCGTTCGAGCTCGGCCGACTTGACCGGCTTAAACGCCTCTCACTTTCAAACAATGCTCTCTCCGGCTCAATTCCGTCAGATTTGGCTCAGTTTAACGCCGATGAATTTAGTGGAAATGATGGCCTTTGTGGTAAGCCATTGGGCTCAAAATGTGGTAGTTTGAGTAATAAAAGCCTTGCTATAATAATAGCTGCCGGCGTTTTAGGAGCTGCAGCATCAATTCTTCTCGGTTTTGCCCTTTGGTGGTGGTTTTTCGCACGAGCCAATCGGAAAAAGAAGAGAGATTTTAGCGATGGGAAAGATCAAGGCAACTGGATTGACAGATTAAGAGCTTATAGGCTTGTTCAGGTTTCTCTATTTCAGAAGCCGATTGTGAAAATTAAGCTGAATGATATATTGACGGCGACTAATAATTTTGATCACAATAATATTATCATAACAACAAGAACAGGAATTTCTTATAGGGCTATGTTGTTGGATGGATCAGCATTGGCAATAAAGAGGTTAAGTGCTTGTAAGCTTAGCGAGAAGCAGTTTAGGTCCGAGATGAATAGGCTAGGGCAACTAAGGCATCCCAATTTGGTGCCATTGTTAGGGTTTTGTATAGTTGAAGATGAAAGACTTTTGGTGTATAAGCATATGCCTAATGGGAGTTTGTATTCACTTTTATATGGAAATGTTCCTTCAACGAGTTTTGGTCCGCTCGATTGGTCTTCAAGGGTTAGGATTGGAATTGGTGCGGCTCGTGGGTTTGCTTGGCTTCACCATGGGTGTGAGCCACCATACATTCACCAATATATAAGCTCGAATGTGATCCTTGTGGACGATGATTCTGATGCAAGGATCACTGATTTTGGCTTGGCTCGGCTCGTGGTTTCGGCTGACTCAAACAATAGTTCTTTCAACAATGGTGATTTGGGTGAGTTTGGTTACTTGGCTCCGGAATATTCTAGTACTATGGTTGCATCAATGAAAGGGGATGTGTATAGTTTTGGGGTGGTGCTTTTGGAATTGGTAACTGGACAAAAGCCTCTTGAAGTGATGAATGCAGTTGAAGGGTTTAAAGGCCATTTGGTGGATTGGGTCAAAATTCTTTTGACCACTGGTCGCATTAAAGAAGCCATTGACAGATCTCTTCTTGAAGATGGTCAAAATGAAGAAATTTTGCAGTTTCTTAGAATTGCTTGCACGTGTGTTGTACCTAGGCCTAAGGATAGGCCTTCAATGTACGATGTTTATCAGTCGTTGAAGAGTTTGGCCGAGCCACATGGCTTTTCAGATCAGTTTGATGAGTTCCCATTGAATGTTGGTAAACACGAACATGATCACAGGGATTAGTTTTTGGGGAGAAAAGAGTATAAGCAAGATCTTTATCGTTCTCAGAAAGAAGCTTTGGGCGTAAATGGTATGATTTTCCCTTGCTTGATTTTCACTTCTCATTTTCATTTTCACATTTTTCAGCAACTTTACTTAGTAGAGAAATCTAATGTGCTCTTTTCCCGTCACCTCTGTATCTTGTTGCTTGTAACCTGATCATTTATGTTGAAAGACTATTGCATGTACTTGTTGTTGAAGACATGAGCAAAATATGCATGGAATTGATTGATCTTGTGAACTCAATGTATGAGTGGTCTCAGTGTAAAGATTGATCTGAGAATTGAGAGCTCAAAGTAAAATAAAGAAAACAATCTTAAAGTAATTAAAAAATAAGAACACCAGAGAGAGGATTTCAACCTTGCTACTATATTAATTGTTGTTTTTCTCTATTTACACAAGAAGATGATGACTCCTATTTATATTGCTAGACCTATAGATATAGACAGCTAATCCTATAGATATACGTTGTATATACAATGAATCTGTTATAATATTCCCATGACGTGTCCTTTGAGCTATGATCCCCTGTATTGCATTCTTGGTAAATCATCTTGCTGACTCTGCTGTGCCACTTTGGAATTTCCACTAATAACATGGAGCCTTTCTTGCTGATCTGGATACTGATCTTCATTTGTGTTTTTATTTTGAGATTCTCCCTCAAGATGGGCTTAGATGTTAATCATGCCCATCTTGCATATTAAGGACTTGAGTATGTTGCCAGTTAAGGCTTTAGTGAATATGTCTGCAAGTTGGTGTTTTGAGCTGATATGAACAGGCCTAACCAAGCCAGATAGAGTCTTTTCTCTTATAAAATGACAATCTACTTCTATATGTTTTGTCCTTTCATGAAATATTGGATTTTTAGTGAGATGAATAGATGATTGATTATCACAAAATATAGTTGTAGGATCATTTGATTGAATGAAGAAATCCTTAAGAAGATTCTTGAGCCAAATAATCTCAACACAGGTATGAGCTAAAGCCCTATACTCTGCTTCAGTGGAAGATCTTGAAACTGTCTGTTGTTTCTTAGACTTCCAACTGATTAAGCAATCTCCTAAGTAAACACAAAACCCAGTGATTGATCTTCTTGTGTCTGGGCATGCAGCCAGTCTGAATCACTAAATGCTTGTAACTGAGTATTTGAATGACTTGGCATAAATATGCCTAATCCAATGGTTCATTTTAAGTATTTTAGAATTCTGAACACAGCCTGTAAGTGATTTTGGCGGGGTTTATCCATAAATTGACATGACTATTCCAACTGAATATGATATATCAGGTCTAGTAAGACTGAGATATATCAATCTTCCTACTATTCTTCTATAGAATGTAGGATCTTGTAAAGGATCTTTGTCTATTTTTGAAAGTTTATGATTGAACTCAATGGGAGAAGTGCTTGGTTTGCAACTTAACATTCCAGCATCTTCTATGATTTCAAGAGTATATTTTCTTTGGCAAAGATGAATTCCACAATTTGATCTTGCTATTTCAATGCCTAGAAAATATTTTGCTGCCCCCATGTCTCTGATCTTATACTTACTTTGTAGAAGTGTTTTTATTGAATTAATGGAGTCACTATTATTTCCTCCAATGAGAATGTCATCCACATATACAATGAGAATGATAATATCATTTTTATTTTGTTTTGAGAATAAAGAATAATCTGACACTGATTGGTTAAACCCAAGAGATAACAAAGTGGAAGTAAGATTGCAATTCCACTGTCTTGAGGCTTGTTTCAATCCATACAGTGATTTGTGAAGCTTACATACTAACTTTTGATGAGGTGATTCCCCCTTAATATGAACACCGGGAGGTAAATCCATATAAATTTCTTCATCCAAACTTCCATTTAGGAAAGCATTATGAACATCAAGTTGAGCATTATGCCAATTATGGATGGATGCCAAGGCAAAAAATACTCGTACTGATGTGAGTTTCGCAATTGGACTAAAAGTATCCAAATAGTCTATGCCATACTTTTTGAGTGTAGCCTTTGGCTACTAATCGGGCCTTGTGTTTATCGATTGAACCATCTGGTTTAAACTTGGTTTTAAAAATAAATTTGCAACCAATTGGTTTAACACCAGATGGTAAAGGGACAATTGACCAAGTGTGGTTGTTGGTTAGAGCCTGTAGTTCTGAAGTGATTGCTTCTTGCCAGTGACTGTGTTGAATAGCTTCATGATATGTTTGTGGATCTTTTTGAGAACTGATGTTAAGGGCAAAGGACTTATGAGAAGGTGATAACTTATCATAGTTAATAAAGTTGCATAGAGGATAAGTGACTTATTTTGATTGAGCATGTGTGGCTAGATGACAGTGATAATCCTGCAAATAAGGAGTAGTTCTAATTCTTTCTGATCTTCTTATTATTGCAGGAGGCTGAACTGGAGAAAGGGTTGGTGAAGGATGTAAGAATTGACCAGAAGGAGGACTGTTTTGTGGGTGGGGAGATTCTGAGTTAGTGTTATTGTTGTAGATATGTGATATTTCATGACTCTGTAATAAGTCAAGATCATCTATATGGAAAGGATCTTGACTTCCTGAAGTGTGTGAGCTTGAATCAATGTATTTTTGAAAATCAGAGGAACTGCATCACCCCAGAATTTTAAAGGTAGAGATGCTTGAAATATGAGAGCTCTAGCAACATTTAGAATGTGTTGATGCTTTCTCTCTACTATACCATTTTGTTCTGGAGTATAAGTGCAGGAAGTTTGATGTAAAATTCCTTTTTCTGCAAAAAAAATCTTTCATGTCAAATTCCAATCCATTGACTGATCTTAAGGTTTTAACAGAATGCTTGAAATGAGTCTTGACCATTGAGACATATGATTTGAGCAATGATCGTTCTTCAGATTTATATCTTAAGAGATGAACCCAAGTCATTCTACTTAAGTCATCAACAATGGTTAAGAAGTAATAACAACCTTGAATACTTTCTTGAGAGTAAGGTCCTCAAATATCACAATGTATAAGATCAAATGTACTGGAAGATTTGGAATTACTGATGGGAAAAGACAAATATTTTTGTTTACTCTGTTGACATGCAATACAATTTTCTGGATGACCCTTCATAACATATGATGAGTTTTTATAAATCAAACTCATTCTTTCTTTCGAAGGGTGTCCTAATCTATAGTGCCATAACAGAGGATTTCTAGTAAAAGCTGAATTAAAACTTTGAGAAATAACTTGTGCTGTAGTAGGTACTTGATTTGTCAATAGTGACTTGATTCCAGATTCTTTGAAGTGATAGAGACCACTGCTGCTATCAACTTGTCCAATCATTGCCCATGAACACGAGTCCTGTAGAAAAACTTCGTTATCTTTGAATAAGACGTTAACTGAGTGATCCATAATGAGTCTTCTGATAGATATTAAATTAACATGAAAAGAAGGAACACATAAGACATTTCGAAGAGTTATTTTAGTAGTGAGATTGACATGTCCTATGTGAGTTACAGAAACTTTTGTTTGATTAGGTAGTTGAACAACATTTTTCAATGGAATTTTGTAGGTCAAAAAATGAGGAGAACAGGCCATGTGGTCTGTTGCTCCTGTGTCAATGATCCAGGGAACATTTTGAGAAGTGTTATAGAATATACCTGCCATATTGGCTGATGCTTCTCCTTCATTCATCGAGGGAGTTCCATAGGGAGTACCTTGATTGATTGGTGAGCCATTTTGTTGAGAATATTCACCAACTTGTGGAGGGTCTGAAGGAACAAGAGATAGGAGTTTTTGAATCTGATCTTGTGTGATGTGAAGGTTTGTCTGGGGTTCTTGGTATTCAATGGACACTTGGTTTGCTGAGAATTTGGTTTGTTGGGGTCCATAGCCAGGCTTATTTTTGGTGAATTTAAAGTTTGGAGGAAAGCCAATTAACCTGTAGCATTTATCTCTAGTGTGACTAGCCTTGCCACAATAAGTGCACTGAATATATCTCTCCTTCCTTTTGTTGACAATCATAGCAGAAGATTCAATGGTAGGATTTGACTGAATTCTGGTCATTTTCTGTTTTTCATCTCTTAAAACCATTGAATAAACTTTGTCCAACGAAGGAAATGGTGAAATGAGAATTATCTGACCCCTAATAGACTAAAAAACATCATTCAGTCCCATGAGGAATTTAAAAACTTGGTCTGATTCTTGGACTTCTAAAACAGTTTTGAGGGCTTGACAGGTGCATAAACCACAAGAGCAACTTGGTAGGGGTCTGTAATTGTGTAGTTCTTCCCACATTCCATTCAACTTAGTGAAATAATCAGTGACATACATGGTCCCTTGTTCTAGTAAGCTAAGTTGTTGTTGAAGGTGGTAAATTCTGACATTGTCAGGTTGATCAAATCTTGTTTTGAGTCTCTCCCACATTTCATGAGCAGAATCAATGTAGAAGATAGTGGCTGCAATTTCCCTAGATACAGAATTGATCATCCAAGAAGTGAGCACAGTGTTGCACTTAACCCAAGGGGAATACAATTGGTCCTGTGTATTGGGTTTTGTGATTGTGCCATCAAGAAATCCCAACTTGTTTTTGGCAATGATACACCTAACAAACCTTTTAGACCAAGTTAGATAGTTTGTTCCATCTAAAGTGGGGGTGATGATCACAGCATTGGTGTTGTGATCAGAAGGAAGAAGATAATATGGACTACTGGGGATTTCATGAGGTTTGAGAGAGAGAGCATTAGCAGCTGCAATGGTTACATTGACATCATCTTGACTAGTGTTATTTGACATGTTTGATTTAATTTCCAGTAGAGTTTAAAAAAAAATTTAGTAGCAATTGATGAATGAACGTATAGATAAGGTGATGAGTCTAAATAATAACTCAAATGAGCCTGACAATTTCTCAAACACTTGGTGTGTTGATTGAATGAATGATTACCGACTGGAAAGTTGATATCCAAAGAGGATGAAATATATTGAAAACTGTAAACCACAAAATTAAACAAAATATGCTTTCTGAAAAGAAAAATGAAACAATTAATATGATCAATCAATCAACCAGGAAGCTTTGATACCATCTTGAAGACATGAGCAAAATATGCATGGAATTGATTGATCTTGTGAACTCAATGTATGAGTGGTCTCAGTGTAAAGATTGATCTGAGAATTGAGAGCTCAAAGTAAAATAAAGAAAACAATCTTAAAGTAATTAAAAAATAAGAACACCAGAGAGAGGATTTCAACCTTTCTACTATATTGATTGTTGTTTTTCTCTATTTACACAAGAAGATGATGACTCCTATTTATATTGCTAGACCTATGGATATAGACAGCTAATCCTATAGATATACACTGTATATACAATGAATCTGTTATAATATTTCCATGACGTGTCCTTTGAGCTATGATCTCCTGTATTGCATTCTTGGTAAATCATCTTGCTGACTCTGCTGTGCCACTTTGGAATTTCCACTAATAACATGGAGCCTTTCTTGCTGATCTGGATTCTGATCTGGATACTGATCTTCATTTGTGTTTTTATTTTGAGACTTGTTGTGAATCTGACATTAATATTATTCAAGAAAAGTTGCCAATTCTACATTGGGTTTCGTATGTGCGCGCGCGCGCACACACACACACACACAAAGTGTGTTCTTCATATCACATTTGTTTTGCGCGAATGAGGCTTTAACATGTTCGTATCAACGTCAAGTAATTAACTTTCAGATTTTCCCATTTCTTCATCAGGGAAGTGACTTGAAGATAAGAAGAGCATCAGAAAATGGAATAAACACAAAATAGAGAGTAGAAATCAGAAAGAGAAGAAGTCAAAGGAATTCAATAGACTCCATCTTTAAGCCCTCGACTTCAAAATTTCTGCATATTAACTAAATCGTGAATACTGGAATGGAACGAGAGGTGAGGTGATGCAGATGTTTTTGTAGCTCCGCAAATTATTTAAAACTTCTTCAGGAAATAATACAGTGATGCTGCCAAAAAGATCAAATCAGCCCAAATTCAGCGGTCGGTTGTACTCCGGCGATTGAATAGCCTGAAACAGAAGAACAAACACGTAAACTAAACCGGGCCTTCTCCGGCGAAGGTCCTCCGGCGTGAGAGTAAATATTTGCTTTGTGAGAGAGAGAAATCAATTGAAGAGTTTAGAGTCAAAAGATAACGTACCAAAATATGTAAATTATGGCTTGTATTTATAGGTAGAATAATGTAGAATCCTTGTGTGATTGGATTGCTAAGAGATAAGATATGAATCCTAAGAGGATTATATCTGCTGAGGAGTCCTTGTTAGACCTGAATTTGTATAGGAGGTGGTTACAATCCTAATGAGATTATAACCGATGAATATCCTTATTTGAATAGGACTGTTCAAACTGCTGCATAATAGCCGAGATGGCACCTTCCTCGTCATACGTAGCCTGACCGGCTTACGATGAGCCGGGGAAGGGATAAGATATAACTGGAGAGCTAGTCATGATGGTTGATAGCCGAGGAAGCCTCGTCGTCGTCAAGGGAGATCATCTCGGCCTACGAGGGAGGTCTCCTCGGCACTTGAGTTGCGTCTTGCTCAATTCTTCTGTTGAGCCTTGCTCGGCCTAGAGAATGACGAGGTGGCATGGTACGAGGAAGCCCAAGTCTTCCCTCGTACCTGTACCTGAGACTTGATGGATTATGTTTAGGGCCCAATCCACTTGGGCCTTTCCCGGACAAGCCCACATTCGTATCTCGGTTTATACTGTTCAGTGGCCCCCGACTTTCTAGCTCGACTATGACGAGGAGAAAGTGATCTCGTCCTCGGCTTACGAGAATATGAACAGGTGTCACGTGGCAATGTCGCTTCAATATCCGCCGATTACTAGTGTAATGATGGGCGTGATCCAGTAGGTCTGACACGTCTTGGGAACCCACTAACCCATTTAATGCTGGGGGCAAGGACGGCGTCAATACCCGTTTTGACCCTTTTGATTTGGATCTGACCCATTTGTGGGGTATAAAAACAAATTTCCTCTTCAATTTCAACTTTATCATCCCTGTCCATTTGAGAGCGAAACCTTTGAGATTCAAAATCCTTTTGAGTTCTTAAGTTTCTAGTGTCCAGGATTCCACAATCCCTTGATTTGCTTGCTCGATTTCATCAGCCTTCAACAGAAACAGGTATAATCTCATCTCCATTTATTGTTTTCGCACTTGATGTGTAACTTTTATGGGTTTTGGTTGTTATTGATTTTGAGAAACCGCCATTGATGAAGCTTGAAGCTTTATCTGAGTTTCTTGTCTTGATACGATCTTTGAACATTTGAACATTCTTGCCCCTTCGTTCCTTCTTAGAAATGGCCCGCTCTTGGGAACATAGCCCCCGTGTCATCCATGGCTACTACAGAGGCAACCTTAGGGTTTACCAAAGGGAGAGGGGGCCATGGTTGTTGGTGCCCTTGATGGAAATAGGAGAGATGTTGACGAGGTACGGATGCCCGAGGGAAGATCTACGTTATTCGAGCAAGTATAGAATAGACAAAGTAGACACCATGTCCCCAAGTATTGTAGTGTTCCATGGATGGATCGAGATGATGGATCACATCGTCCTCTTCTATCTGACGTCGGACCACTTAGATCGTCCAATGTTGGGTAAGGCTCCCTCCTCGGCTTTAATATAAC
Organism: Adenophora triphylla var. japonica; assembly: GCA_022495995.1. Taxonomy (NCBI): domain Eukaryota; kingdom Viridiplantae; phylum Streptophyta; class Magnoliopsida; order Asterales; family Campanulaceae; genus Adenophora; species Adenophora triphylla. The sequence continues at coordinate 19,318 of JAFEMH010000974.1, read as the reverse complement.
TGACGAGGAGGGGTAATCTTCCTCTTCCCCGTCCTTATGCCTTGGAAGATTTTGCTGACTTGCTTTCCTTGGTTTTATGCAGATATGACGGGAAGAGGAAGTGACGCTTCCACGTCGACCAATATTGTAGACGCCTTTGACGAGGGAGAGGGAAGCCAAGGAGGGAGAGGTCGAGGGAAGATTGACCGAGGTAGAACCCATACTCCTAGACCCAGACCCACTAAGGCCGGTGAGCCAATGATTGAGGAGATTCATACCAAGTATGGAGTGCTGAGGGACGATTATAGTTTAAGTTATTCTCATTGGACCCCTATTGTGACTGAGGCAGAAGCTATGGACTTTTATTACAACCTCAATCATGTCAATTTCTTTTATAAACAATTCCAACAGGGACTTCGCATTCCCTTAGATCCCTTTATAAACGAATTCCTGGAGGATGTGCAGGCCGTCCCGGTCATGCTAGGTGCTAATGCGGTGAGGTTCCTTGTAGGCTTCATTGTCTTGTGCGGCAGTCTAGGTTTTGAACCTTGCCAAACAGCCTTTCATCATTTCTTCACCATTGGTTATAAGTCTGATACCAGGCTGATAGTGATCAGGAGTGGCCCTAACCGTCCCAAACTCATTTCCCCGATGTCGAGCAAGGTGGCTGGGTGGAATACCCATGTCATTCGAGTTGAAAGCCGCCAGGGCTGGGAGTTCCCAACTCCTTATGAGGATCCCCGTCTGCCCAAAGCTGTATGGAGAGCTGAGTTAAGCAATCAGCTTATAGAGAGGTTAACTCAAGTTGCTGAGGTGGGCACGTTGAGCTAGTCGTCATTAGAGAGTGATCCTCGTTACTATGCCCAGGCCGGCATTATGCCAAGGCCTATTGATGATATAGTTTCCCTCGTCCCCGTTACTAGGGGCAACCGGTTTCCCGACTGGAGGGTACATCCCGGCTTTGTTTTTCACGTTGATTGTGACTTCTGCAAACAGAATAATGATCGGTGTTTAACCGAGGACGGCGTCGTTGGCTGTAATCCTTCCCGTCCTTCATACTTGTCAAATTTTGTCTTTTCTTTCCTCGTAATGTATGCTGACTCTCCTCGTATTTGCATATTTGACACCCGAGCAAGAAAGCGAGATGTCTCAAAGGAAACTTGACCCCATGGCCTTGTTGAAACAGAGGAGGAAGACTTCCCGCTCCTCGGCCATATCCGAGAGGCAAGAGGAGGCTAGGTGATTCTCTCCACCAAAGAAGTTGCCGCACTACCCCTTGATCCGCCGGGGGGAGCTGACGAGGAGGCTCACTCCGAGCAACAACTTCAGACTGAAGAGGGGCATAGCCTCCAAGTCCAAACTGCCGAAGTAGAGGGGGATGACCGAAGTGGCGGCCAGTCTATAGCCTAGGAGACGGCCTTGGTCAGACGATCAAGTCAAAAGCGCCCCATCACTGAATCTTCTGAGGAGCCTCCTTCTAAGAGGGTGGCTGATGCGGTTCCTCCTCCAGAGCTCACCGCCCATACGGTGAAGACCTACCTTAACGTCGAGAAGGTGGTTAGGAAGTTGGCCATTCATCCCACGCTGAGGAGATTGGATGTGCTAGCCCGCACGGGCCCTAAGCTTAGGTTAGGCAGGGCAGTGGTCCATCGACCTATGGACGAGGACCTGCTTGAGCACATGGTGGCCACTAAGCCCAACAAAGAAAACATTGCAAACCGAAAAGGGTCTCCTTGCCGCTGAAGTGAGTCTTCTTGTATCTTATTTCCTTAAGTTAATATACTTGTGCAATTTAGCTGACCTCTTCTCGTTGTTTTTTGTAGCTTTGCACAATCACTCTCTATGAGGCCATTCAGAACAAGGTTATGGACCTCAAGGTTAAAGAACTTGAGGACCAGATAACTAAGAATGAGGCTGAGCAGGCTAAAGCGGCAAGCTTGTTGAAGTCGCTGAGAGAGGATCTTGAAGCGGAGAGGGCGGCCAAGGCCAACGCTGAAAAGGCAGCCGAGGAGGTGCGCGCCAAGGTCGAGGAGGATGCCAGGGCTGGGCAGTCCATTGTTGAGGGGCTCCAGGCTGAGCTCAAAGCTAAGTCGGAGGAAGCCGAGGTGACTGGAGCCCGACTCAAGGAGATGGAGGCCAGCTTGCCTCTATAAATTGAGGAGGCTCTCTTGGAATATAAGGCAAACTCGGCCTTCAGAGATGCAATAGCCGAGGAGACTGCTACTATGTTCTCCGACGGCTACTTGCACTTAGCCCGAAGGATCATGGTCGACACGTCCCTCGGCTTGGATCTGGAGACGCTTGCCCGGCTCATAACCCAAGACTCTTATGATGAGGCAGCCAGGTCCCTCCATTATCTTGTCCCATTTTTTGAGTATGCATTTGGAGTGATTGCTGAGGCTGACGAGGAGGCGGGCCGTCCTGCCTGGGTTCCTCCTGCCGTCGACCTCCAAAATATCAATGCTATTCTTGCACGGGATGATGATGAGGATCTTAGTACCGAGGAAGAAGGGCATGCTAATGCAGAGGAGCCGATCGACGAGGAGACTCAAATTGATGCTCAAACTCAGCAAGTCACCCTTCCAACCGTTGATGCCGAGAAGGAGGCCTTCCTCGAGGATCCCTTCACCGACGAGCAGACTTAGGAATTTTCCTATTTTGATGTAATAGCATAGATTTTCCTGTATCTCTTTGTCTAACAATGAAATGTTCCTTTCTTCCACTTGCGTCGTCTCTTATTTTGTGCTTTGATATATGAATTGTTTGTTTAAATGCCTATTTGTGGTTTTTGCACAAGTACAAGCCTGTTTTTGGGGGAAGTCGAGGAAGGGTTCCTCGTACTTCGCTTTTTATCTAAGACGAGGAGGCTAGCTCGTCTGGCAATTTTGCCTGTTTGGTCATCAGGCCGAGGAAGGCTCCTCGGTCTTGACTGCTAGGTTCTCTTCTTTTTCATCTACCATATGCCGAGGAAGATGACTCATACATAGGTCTTCGACCGTTTCGCCACTTTAGTCGTTAAGCCGAGGTGTTTCCTCGGCGAGACTTGGGGCTTTCTTCGTTTTCATCTACTTATGCCGAGGAAGATGACTCGTACATAGATTTTAGACGGTTCTGCCGCTTTAGTCGTTAAGCCGAGGTGTTTCCTCGGCGAGACGAGGGGCTTTCTTCTTTTTCATCTACTTATGCCAAGGAAGATGACTCGTACATAGATTTTAGACGGTTCTGCCGCTTTAGTCGTTAAGCCGAGGTGTTTCCTCGTCATGACGTGGGGCTTTCTTCTTTTTCATCTACTTATGTCGAGGAAGATGACTCGTACATATATTTTAGACGGTTTATGATGGGAGTTTATTCCTTTGAAGGCCAAGGAGACGGTCCTCGTCTTCCAATGTTGTCTTGATAGTTGTTTTGCATGTTGAAGAAGTAAATTTCATAAATTGAACTGACTACATCAAACTGCAATCCTATCTTGCTAGAAAATTAAAAAGACTAACAACGATTAATCTATTATATAAAAACAGACTAAAACTAATGATAGAGACCTGCCTTTGCTTGCTTGGGGTCTTCATTCATTTGCTAGTTGTCGTAGCTTGGATTTGAATTTTTGCTGTAGGTTTAACCAACTCAACCGGTTCGTCTACGTCCCGCAGCTCTCCTTGTCTCAAGTCATGGGTGGCCCCCGAGTTCTGGCCGTATGACGAGATGAGGGGCTGTATCTAGGACGGGCAGAACTGTATCATCGTTGTCGTTGTGACCATTTAGTATCTAACTTCCAACTATTCGTCTACGTCCCACAACTCTCTTCGTTTCAAGTCATATGTGGCCCCCCGAGTTCTGGCTGTATCTAGGACGGACAGAACTGTGTTTAGGAGAAAACTAATGGAGTTTAGCCCTAGGGGGCCTGTCTCCTTCTTCCTCCTTGTCTTCATCATCACTGTCTTCGTTTTTCCTTTTTCGCTTTATCCTTCTTTAGGACATATCGATCGAGTTTGCCTTCATCGACCCACCTTTGGATCATCCTTTTGAGGGTGATGCAGTTTTCAGTGTTGTGACCATAGTCTTAGTGGAAATCACAATGCTTGGAGGGGTCACGTGGGAACTTTGGTTGATCACTGAGTGGACGGGGATTTGGAAGATTCACCAATTGCATTATCTCTGTGATAGGCTTGGTGAGGGGGGGTAAAGGTTTCGGCCTTTTCAGTACCCCTTGTTCTATTCTTCCCCTTGTAGCCATTTCCACTGGAAGCATGATGAGTTTCAGCTGCTTCCGTTTCTGTTTTGTCAGATCTTTTCTTGCTTTTTTCTTCTGCTGTGGCTATGGCATATGCCACGTTGTATAGGTCGGATTTTGACTTGGGTTCTCTAGCTGAGAGCTCGTAGATCATTTGTCTGGATCTTAGTCCGGAGTTGAAGCATACTATTACTTCCCTGTCGGTCAAACTTTCCTCCACTTGGTCTGCCATTGCTCTTAACCTGTTGTAGTAGCTCAGAGTAGTTTCATTTTTTCCTTGCTCGATGTTAGCAAGGTCAGTCAATCTTTTCTTCCTCTTCCCTGCCGTGGCAAAGTGATCTAGGAACTTCCTCCTCATATCCCTCCAGCTGTCAATGCTTCCCTTTTTCAGCTCACGGAACCAAGTTAGGGTTGTTCCGGAGAAGGTACTCGCAAAGGCTTTGCAGAGAATGTCATCTGCCTTGGTGAGGAGGGTCATAGTAGATTCAAAACTTTGCACATGGTCCCGTGCATCAGTGGTTCCCGCATATTTGTCAAAACTGGGGACCTTGAAGGCAGGGTTGGGTGGTAGATCATTTATTCTTTGGGAGAATGGACGGGTTGCACTAGTTTCATCTTCTTCCGTATCCTTCTTACCCATTTCCATTTCATCAAGTCTCTTTTTCAAGAGCAATATCTCTCTAGCATTAATCCCATTTTCTGTGCTGAAGTGTTAGCTTCGATGTGAACTCCGGTGGAAACTTCGGTGGGACCTTTCTATGGGGTGACCATTCACCCTACTATGCTCCTCATTCTCCCGGTGGTTCTCTCCTCGTCTAGAGGTTGTTTTGTCCTTCCTCGGCTCCCCTTCATGATGCAGGATCATTCTGTAAGGACGAGGACTTCTCGGCCTAATGGCATTTCGGGGACGAGGTGAACTATGTCGAGGATGGAGGTTATGACAAGGTGAATGGTTACGACGAGGAGGGGATAAATGCCTAGCCTGACTGAGCCTTGCTCACAAGTCGGCCGAGTTCACCTCCTGCTCCCTCGAATTCAAGTGGCTTCTCAGGTCTACCACCACATTCTCGTTTCCATTGTTATTTGGCCGAGGACGAGGAGAAGCATCTCAGAGGTTTTGCCTAGATGGTACAGCAGGCTCATGGAAGGAAATTTCCAGGCGAAGGTGATTTTGAAGGTGAACTGAAATTTATGGCCAAAATCACACATTTCCGGATGAAAATAGGTTCAGGCGAACATAATTTCAGGCTATCCAATGGGTGATTGAATCGATTCCCGGCAATGAAATCAAGCTGAACAGTATAAACCGAGATACGGACTTGTCCGGGCAAGGCCCAAGTGGATTGGGCCCTAAACATAATCCATCAAGTCTCAGGTACGAGGGAAGACTTGGGCTTCCTCGTACCATGCCACCTCGTCATTCTCTAGGCCGAGCAAGGCTCAACAGAAGAATTGAGCAAGGCCCAACTCAAGTGCCGAGGAGACCTCCCTCGTAGGCCGAGATGATCTCCCTTGACGACGAGGAGGCTTCCTCGGCTATCAACCATCATGACTAGCTCTCCAGTTATATCTTATCCCTTCCCCGGCTCATCGTAAGCCGCCGAGGCTACGTATGACGAGGAAGGTGCCATCTCGGCTATCGTGCAGCAGTTTGAACAATCCTATTCAAATAATGATATTCATCGGTTATAATCTCATTAGGATTGTAACCACCTCCTATACAAATTCAGGTCCAACAAGGACTCCTCAGCAGATATAATCCTCTTAGGATTCATATCTTATCTCTTAACAATCCAATCACACAAGGATTCTACATTATTCTACCTATAAATACAAGCCATAGTTTACATATTTTGGTACGTTATCTTTTGACACTAAACTCTTGTCAATTGATTTCTCTCTCACATAAAGAAAATACTTGCTCGCATGCCGGAGGGCCTTCGCCGGAGAAGCCCCGGCTTAGTTTACGTGTTTGTTCTTCTGTTTCAGGCTATTCAATCGCCGGAGTACAACCGACCGCTGGATTTGGGCTGATTTGATCTTTTTGGCAGCATCAAAATGCAGTAAGATTTCAACATTAGAAATTACGATCCTCTTCACGTAGCATCATCTCTTCGAAGCCTGGGAATGTGAATTCCATTTCTTGCGTGAAGAATCCATCTTATGAAAAAACTTTATATTCGAATCACCTTCCCTTAACCAGAAAAACTTTTGACCGCTGCTTCCAAAAATATTCCTCCCGCAGTAGAATTGATCCTACTCGAGATTTTTCTGAGTGTAAGGAATCTCTACTCGAGACATCAGTTTGCATCTGTAACCGAATGATATTGGCATTACAACGTTCCTTGTCTTCTTAAAGTGATTGTACAACCCTTTTCCCCAAGACCGTTAGGTGAGAGCGGTGGGATAAACTCGAGCGAGTTCGCAAATGATCAAACAACCTTCAAATTGTAAGTAATTATGACTTCGTACAACTTAGCGTTTGATGATAAAGTTTTAAATAAAAAATTATATTAATACAATGAACTCGAGCAAGTTCGTGCAATGTTGGATTTGCAAGGGGATTTCCCAGCCCCCTACAATTCCAGCTTAATATCCTCATTGTTGTCGGCCAACTCGCTTCCCTAAGTCGACCGTTACCTCCATGAAATTATAAACCACATGTGAATCAGTGTTTGAAACAATGAGGTTACATGGGAATAGAAGAAGAAGATGTAGAAGGATGAGTGAGATCTCCGCGTCTCATGCGTTCCTAACTCTTTGTAAGGACACAATATTTTGTTTATTTCTCTCGAGTCAACGTGGGGAAATGTTTATTCCTCTAAGTCCCTCGCTTACCAAATTACACCTACCCACCCTACCCTAAAATACGCTCAACACCTCATTTTACTTTTTTCCCTTCTCTCTCTACAAATCTCTTCATCCCTCTCTCTTGACCCGATTTTTTTCTCAAATAATTTTTTTAAAAAAATCTATTTTCCAAAATAACTCACTTTTCAAACTATTTCCTAAAATGACCACTTTTTGGGGGAATCGCTACACGGTGTAGCGATTTTGATTGTGATCGGTCAAAATCGCTACACAGTGTAGCGATTTTGGTGTAATTAGGGTTTAATTAATACTGTAATTAAGTAAAGACAAAATCGCTACATCGTGTAGCGATTTTGACCGGTCACAGTCAAAATCGCTACACCATGTAGCGATTTCTTCTTTATTCCAGTAGATAAGGTTTTTCCAGCAGATTCATTCATTCTCTCTCTCGTATCCCTCGTCGAAACTGAATTTTCAGTCTACTTAAGGGTTGGTTACCTCAAACCAAATTCAAATAAACCCAAAATATGGATCCGTCTCCCACCCGTTATATGAACCGCCGTCCCAATTCCTCCGACCAATCCTCCATCCCTCAATCTTCTCAATTCCATCTCTCTCGATCCTCCTCTTCATCGCCTCTTATTCCTGGTCTCACCGGTGTCGTACAGTCCGCCATGCGCCAGAAAATTCTCGACCGTCAGAGCTTATCTTCGCAGGAATCCCCGATCGCAACACAAGAGTATATACGGAGAGCGATTGAAGATCCGGTGAAGGATGAAGATTTTCAAGACAGTCCTTGGCTCTCTGCAATGGAATTTCTCACTGAAGCATGTACATATTATCCGTTGAGCTCTATCAAGAAGAAATGCCATAATATTTACAGGGTGTATTAGGTATAATATCAAGATTAATTATAGTTAAATGTGTGTAAAGATAATTGATTTTTTACATTTTTGTATGTTCTATTAGGTTGATGTTGTTATCAAGTCCTGTGCACCAAATGGTCTTGGTGATCTTATGGTGACTTTAAAGGTTAGGATACGAGCTTAGTATACTTTCTAGCATGGGTAAAATGTGTTTTGAGTTACTATCAGGGATAAAATTATTAGGATCCTACGGATACCATAGATGCTTCCATTCATCGAAAAGTGCTAACTGAGAGTGAATTTGCAAATGATATATCTGTCGGTTCTGTTTTGATACTTCAGAATGTATGATATATTAAATAGTGGAAGTCAGTACACTTTGGAATCGTCATTAATACTTCCATCTAATTGTTTGTTTTGAAATTTTTAGGTTGTTGTTTTTTCCCCCACACGATCAGCACGTTATCTTAAAATCACACTCAACAATGTTTTCAAGGTACAAATTTTCTTAATTTTGCTGAATTGTTAAGCTTATTTGGTTTGCAGGTATTTCCTAAGAATAATGAAGTTTAGTGAATGCTAAGCTCATTTGGTTTAAATGAATTTCCTAAATGTTTGAATGAATTAGTGTAAGATTTCCTATGTGATCGGGATGTGGTCACTAACTTGATAATATTTATTTTAATGTTATTTTAGTTTTTTTTTTTTAATTATTTGGTACAGTTTGTGTTTGGTTTTGTTGCAATTTTTTTATGTCATCATTTTTTTAACACATGTCAAAAAAAAGTTTGTAAACAAAAATATAATTCATTAACACATGTCAAAAAAAAAAAGTTTGTAAACAAAAACATAATTCTTGAAGAAGAGTTGAATATATTACTACCTCCATCCCACTTCAATGGTCCTATCTTTTTTTATGTTAGCACGAAGGTATTTTGAGCAATAATTTGAAGTTAATTTAATTATCTAAATGAAAATTTTAAACTTGTTATTGATACACCAATATATGTACTACAAATAACAATCTTTAGATGTTCATTAGGATAACTAAATTAACCTATATTTATTGCTCAAAATACCTTCATGGCTAACACAATATCTTTTTTGATGTTAGCACGAAGGTATTTTGAGCAATAATTTGAAGTTAATTTAATTATTCAAATGAAAATTTAAAACTTGCTATTGATACACCATTATATGTACTACAAATAACAGTTTACAGATATTCATTAGGATAACTAAATTAACCTATATTTATTGCTCAAAATACCTTCTTGGCTAACATAAAAAGAATAAAAAAATAAGACCCTTGAATTGAAGTGGGACTGGGAGTACAAATTCTGACCTAAAATCGCTACACCATGTAGCGATTTCACCCGGACAAATTCTGACCTAAAATCGCTACACCATGTAGCGATTTCACCCGGATTCTGAAACTCGCTACATGGTGTAGCAATTTTAAGTTGACATTTCCAGTAGATAAGGTTTTCACAGCATATTCAGATTCATCAGATTCATTCTCAGTCTTTCTTATCCCTCATACTTCTTTAAAAAAACTCAAATCTTCGTATCATTTTATTTTGTCAGAATCGTTGAATATCAAGAATCAAGTTAAATTAACATCATCTTAATCATTGTTTTCACTTGTGTATAGATATAAAATTTAAGTAGTTAACTGTGTTTTAGTATATTGTAGATATAAATGTTAGGGTTTTGTTATATAGGTTTTAACACTTTGAATTCGTAATGTAGGGTTAAAGATGAACGGGGGTCCAATCATTTTCATGTATTATTGGGGAGGTGATGATGAACAACCATTTGATGGTCCTCATTTCAAAAAAGGGCCAAAATGTGCAATTAGGGCTGATTGCCGATGGAGATACAATGAGTTGATTGATGAATTATATAAAAAGGCGGGCTTAGATCGGTCTCAATTTGATTTGGAAGTCATTTACAGATGTCCTCATACTTTTGATAGCGGGATTGGTGAGTAATTTCCTTTCCGTATTGAAGATGATGAGTGTATAGATATAATGTTCGATCATTTAGCTAAATTTGAGGGGATGGGTAATTTGCAGCTGTATGTGGTTGTAAAATTGATTGAAAATCGACCAAATCCAGAGTTTGAAACACAGCACACAGAGACCATTTATGGGTATTCACCAAGTGGTAATCGTGATGCAGGGGTTGGTCCAAGTTCCCAAACACTTGTATCAACCCAAACACCAAATTATGATGATGGGGCATTTGGGCATAATGATCCTATTAATGACGATAATTCTGAAGATGATGTAGATTATGAAGAAGAAGAAGTACACACTGATGTAGATGCAATGCTAGACGATGATGATGATGAATATGAGGAGGGTAGTAGTGATTCTGATGTCGATTTGGGAGAGGGTGATAATGGACCGATTGACGATGACGTGGAAACACCTTTTGTTCATTATGAAGTGCCGGAAAATTGAAGGCATGAGAGAGCGGATTATCCCTTTTACAGTGATATTAGTAGTTCTGCTCGACAAGAAGAAGACTTCATTGATTACAATAATGCACCTAGTTTTCCAGTTTGGGATCTGGATAACCATGAAATTGCCAAAGGGATACGCTTTTCTAGCAAGAACGAGACGCAATTTGATATAAAAAGGTACCATATTCGCATCAATCGCCGGTTCAGGGTAAGAAAGAGCACAACTCACACATGGGTAATTGAGTGTCTATTGAAAAATTATCCATGCAATTTTTATGTTCGTGTGAATAGGAGAAAATTTGGCTATTGGGAAGTGACCAAGTATAAGACTCCTCATTGCTGCTTGTATTCTGGAGAAAGTCGAGATCACCCCAACCTAGATGCCAAGTTTATTGGTCGGGAAGTAGTTGGTCTTATTAAGGCCGATTCAGATGTCAAGGTTGGACTTATTATTGCACACATCTTTAGTAGGTTAGGAAAGGAAATTACCTATAAGAAGGCATGATGTGAAAAGCAGAAGGGCATTGCAGAGGGTTTTGGAGATTGTGAGGAATTTTATATAAGGTTACCCCGCTTCCTAGCAGCCATCCAAAAATACAACCCCAGCATAATTGTTGAGTATTCTCATCCTCCTCCTCCTGTCGGTGAATTACACATGTTTTAACAAGTATTCTGGGCATTTGGCTCGTGATCCACAGTAGCTTTAGTTTACTCCCATCCATATCTCCGGGAGGTGGGACATCCCCTAAAAGCTGCTGACATACATCCCGATAGTCTACAAGTGCTGGAATGTCAGCATCAGTAACATCTTCCCCATCAATCGACAACCCGAAAATCATGTCGACATCCTCTAGGGTGATAGCCATCTCACCTACCGGGAGGTGGAAGGTCTCCGGACGCAATCTCTCGATCAAGGCCTCCAACAACCCACAATCATATTGAATCCTCCTTATGTGATGAACTCTAACAAAGCCACACTCCAATAATCTCGACACAATTCTCGGCGCTGGTCTATCCGGCAACGTGGCGCCACGACAAAATGAGAGCGGGCTAGCAACATCCACTCCGGCCCAAATGAAACGCGCTCTGTGGTTCTCATGCTCGGTCAGAACAGAGTTATCAATAGGCTCGAAATCAACGAAGGAATCCATCTGTTTCAACAAAATAAACCCAATTTTAATATCAAATACTTCTAAATGAAATAACAAACATACTAACAATTGAGTTAAAAAAAATGAGTTCAAAACCCCATAATTTCAAATATACGACAATTGAGTTCAAATATACTAATAATTAAGTTCAAATATACCTACAATTGAGTTAAAAAAACAACACTAATTGAGTTCAATATCAACATATACAATAACTCAAATCAAAGTATACTAACAATTAAGTTCAAAATCAACATATACAACAACTCAAATCAAAGTATACTAACAATTGAGTTCAAAATATATCAATAATTGAGTTGAATAAACCTAAATTGCAAGTAAACAAATACTAAAATCAAAGCAAAATCAACACAAAATGAAGTAAAAAACATGAATGTAAACTTACAATAACGAAATTTTGGTGATGAAAAGCTTAAATTTGATGAAAAAAAGGGCAAAATTTCTCCTTCTTCTCTCTTTCTTCTTCACCGGCGGCTGGGGTTTAGATTTTTTTTTATTTCTTTGAACAAATTGTAAGTCGAAAAAGGGGAAATGAGATTATTGAGAAATCGTTACGCGGTGTAGCGATTTTGACTGTGATCGATCAAAATCGCTACACGGTGTAGCGATTTAGTCTTTACTTAATTACAGTATTAATTAAACCTTAATTACACCAAAATCGCTATACCGTGTAGCGATTTTGACCGATCACAGTCAAAATCGTTACACTGTGTAACGATTTCCTAAAAAGTAAAAAATAATCAATCAATAGGGGTTAGCAACTTGAATCCTTGTTGTCACTCAGACTCACTCAAATTGTGATGCTACCATAAAAAATGGTGCATAGGAAACTCACCGGGGTAGCGGCGGCGGCCGGACCGGAAAAACATGCTCCGACGGATCCGATCTCAAATGGGACCTACAACACTGGCTGCAGATTAGGGGTGGGGGGTTTTCCCCCCACAAACCCTCCGGCGTGAGAATCATCAATCCGATTCATAACAATTTATCATATATTTCTAGAGAGAGAGAGAGAGAGAGAGGTGAGAGAAAGCTTAAATTGAGACATACCTTTGAAAATGAAGGGAGGGAGTATTTATATGACACATGACTCATCATTATTATCTTATCCTTACTTTACACGTGTCAATCATTCAATGGGGGAAAAATCTATCAAAAGATTTCATTTGGATAAGGTCAAGGCCAAAATCTTGACACGTGGCACGCCCGTACACTGGAGACATCAACATCGGCAAGACTCAATATCATGCGGGAAGACATGCGGGAAGACATGTCTTGCTGCATGACCACGCATCAAACATGAGGGAAGACATGCGGGAAGACATGCGGGAAGACATGTCTTCAGCTGCGTGACTCAAGCATCAAACATGCGGGAAGACATGCTGGGAAGACATGCGGGAATGTCAACATACATGCGACAAACCACTTCCTCGCATGGCGACAAACCACTTCCTGCCATGCGATCAAGCACTGCTACATGACGAAAAACCACTTCCGTCATGCGACAAGCCGGCTGTGTCATGCGACAAAGCAGCTGTTTGCATGACGACAATTAAGGCTTAAGCGGGAATCAAGCCTTAACCATAACTAAAAACATGACTTAGACCAATCATACAATAATCAACTTTGACGATATCCTCACGACGTATGGGCCCGTATAGTCCATATTTGGACTTGGGCCGGGTAAACATTTATCGAGCATATTTTGTTATGGCACATCAAAAGCCCCCGACTCCTTAGCTCGATTATTCATGATCGAGTTGAGGAGTAGAATAGTATACATAACAAAATATAGCTTATCTCATCAAGTCAACTTTCCTTATACAAAACATAGGTTCGCTCCTTGACCTCGCTCCTTGGTCTCTAACCAAGACGCCGCATCCAGTTGGCGCCTTGGTCTCTCACCAAGACGCTGCATCCAATTTGGCGCCTTGGTCTCTAACCAAGACACCGCATCCCTTTTGGGCGACTTGGTCTCTAACCAAGACGCCGCATCCATTTGGTGCCTTGGTCTCTAACCAAGACACCGCATCCATTTGGTGCCTTGGTCTCTAACCAAGACACCGCATCCCTTTTGGACGACTTGGTCTCTAACCAAGACGCCGCATCCATTTGGTGCCTTGGTCTCTAACCAAGACACCGCATCCCTTTTGGACGACTTGGTCTCTAACCAAGACGCCGCATCCATTTGGTGCCTTGGTCTCTAACCAAGACACCGCATCCCTTGGGGCGACTTGGTCTCTAACCAAGACGCCGCATCCATTTGGTGCCTTGGTCTCTAACCAAGACACCGCATATCTCGAGCAGGTTAGGGATGCGAGCCCGACGATTCGGGATGTCGGCCCATATCTCGACGGCGTGGGATGTCGCCCAACAGGCCGGGATGTCGGCCCATATCCACTCGATGGCGTAGGATGTCGGCCAACAGCTTCGGGATGTCGCCCATATCTCGACGGCGTGGATGTCCGACCCAGCGATTCGGATGTCAGCCCATATCTGACAAAGATGGGATGTCGGCCAGACGATTCGGGATGTCGCCCGTCATGCGCCGGATCGGGATGCGAGCCATCATGCACGATTCGGGATGCGAGCCTATCATCACGATTCGGGATGCGAGCCCAACATGGTTCGGGATGCGAGCCCATCATGCGGTTCGGGATGCGAGCCCATCATGCCAAAGAACTCGAGCTTTATCATCCAGGTAAAATAACTTGGCCGACTTTTTTCATACTTGACAGTTCCTACATAAAAACACGAGGTAGTCATTTGTCCATCAAGTAAACACTTCCTTCGCATTTAACACAGCAAGCAAATATTACGTAACTACTATGTAACAACATTTCTAAGCATGCATACATATTCTCAAATAATGGGCTCATATAAAAATCATTTATCATGATTATAAAAGATGAAAAGAGACGACCTGACGGAGGTTAACGATAATTCGGATAAACTCCGTTAAACATTTAACAGAGACTTTAACGGCCGCTAGCTTTTCACAATTTCCTTCAAATCCCAAGCCACATGGCAGATGTCCCTTTCTTTCAATTTCCCACTTACTTTCATTCTCCTCCACCCATTTCTTTCTATTTCATCTCTCAATTTCCTTTCATTTTCCTTCACTTTCTCTTTTATCTTTATTCACTTCCCAGTCGTCTTCCACGCTCACCGACAATCCACTCCCGACGGCGACCACTTCCGACAACGACATTACCTAAACGGCGACATAGATCTCGGCTCCCGGCGACCCTCCTCCTTCGGACCTCAAGCAACGGCAACTCCCAAACGGCGAGGTCCCTACCGGCGACAACAAACCAAACGACATCGTCGTCTCCCAGCCAGCGACATAGGCAATTTGATTCCCGTCTAGCGACGCCCTTGAATGGCCTTGGCGTCTCTATCTTCTCGCTTCTTCCACTCGATTTCACGAAGCATAAAATCCCGGGATGCCGCCACTCCGCGACATCTCGGACCAACGACAACCCACGCCGCAGCTCTTACCGGCAACAATCACCCATAACCACTACCACGGCGACAATCTGAACGGCGTCAACACGAAAGGAGGCACCTCGAACGGCGACAAAATAGAACGGCGACAATCAACGCGGCGCTCTACGGCGACAATCTGACTGCTTCAACTTCGACTTCTCGCAACTCCGAACTGCCCAAACTCAACCCCGCTCCGCCGTCACTCCCAAACGGCAACAAAACCAAGCGACGACCCCCAACGCCTTTGCTCCCACCCGCGACAAACAAAGAAGAAGATAAACTGTAAGTCTCCTTCCTTTACTATAATTTTAATTTCTGATTTTAATTTCTGCAACTTGGTTTCTGGCGACAATTTAAGCTTGCGACTTTGGACTTTAAAATTTCGATTTCAATTTAGCGACTCCTTGTTTTCTCTTCTTCTCGCCCCATCAGTTTTACCATTTTCGACACTTTCCAATCTTGATTTCTCCTTTGCGACATCTTACCCCTTTGCGACTTCTGCTCTCTCAACCGAATTGGCGAGATGCCATACAAATTTCCACGCTCCGCCCAGCTGACACATACTACCTAACGTTGCTAACCAATCGACACGTGTTGGATAAGGTTACTCTTCCGTCTGACACGTACCTCCCATCTACTGTTCACCACTGTTCACTACTGTTCACTTTTTCAATTTTTCAACTTTTTCAATCTTTCTTTCTGCTCTTCCCTTCATTATTTCCAGCAAACAAAAATGGCCCTTATCTTTCTCCGGTGACTCAGCTCCATTCAGACCCAGCCTTGCCTCCGGCGTTGACGAAGAAGATGATCGGCCTTGTTAAATTCCGTTGGTGATTTCCAGATCTGTCCTTCCTCCTCTTCTCTTTCTATTTCTTCCTCTGCTACCAGCTTCCACTCTCAGCTTTTATGCCTAGAACAACGAAAATGCTGACTTCCCCATTTCCGGCTACTCCGGTGAACTCCGATCTGATTTTACCTCTTCTCAGCCAAAACGAAAATTGTTTTCTTCCAACTTCGACCAACTCCGACTCCGACCTCACACGCTACCCACACTGCAATCTCACTTGATACCTCGGCTCCTCTATTCCGGCATCACTTCGCCGGAAAATGTCAGTCCCGGCAACGGAACCATCTGATGCTACCATAAAAAATGGTGCATAGGAAACTCACCGGGGTAGCGGCGGCGGCCGGACCGGAAAAACATGCTCCGACGGATCCGATCTCAAATGGGACCTACAACACAAAACACCGTTAGGGGTGGGGGGTTTTCCCCCCACAAACCCTCCGGCGTGAGAATCATCAATCCGATTCATAACAATTTATCATATATTTCTAGAGAGAGAGAGAGAGAGAGAGGTGAGAGAAAGCTTAAATTGAGACATACCTTTGAAAATGAAGGGAGGGAGTATTTATATGACACATGACTCATCATTATTATCTTATCCTTACTTTACACGTGTCAATCATTCAATGGGGGAAAAATCTATCAAAAGATTTCATTTGGATAAGGTCAAGGCCAAAATCTTGACACGTGGCACGTTCCGTACCTGGAGACATCAACATGCTGCAAGACTCAATATCAGACATGCGGGAAGACATGCGGGAAGACATGCGGGAAGACATGTCTTGCTGCATGACCAAGCATCAAACATGCGGGAAGACATGCGGGAAGACATGCGGGAAGACATGTCTTGCTGCATGACCAAGCATCAAACATGCGGGAAGACATGTGGGAAGACATGCGGGAATGTCAACATACATGCGACAAACCACTTCCTGCATGGCGACAAACCACTTCCTGTCATGCGACAAGCCACTTGCTACATGACGAAAAACCACTTCCTGTCATGCGACAAGCCACTTGCTGTCATGCGACAAGCCACTACGCATGACGACAATTAAAACTTAAGCGGGAATCAAGCCTTAACCATAACTAAAAACATGACTTAGACCAATCATACAATAATCAACTTTGACGATATCCTCACGACGTATGGGCCCGTATAGTCCATATTTGGACTTGGGCCGGGTAAACATTTATCGAGCATATTTTGTTATGGCACATCAAATTGATAAACAACCTAGAGAAAAATATTCAATTTTGTGTACCCATGCAATTAAGAAACTGATTGATCCAAGAAGTGAAATAGCTCATCAAAAGCATCCTTGAATGAAAACCCAGATTCAAAAACTCAAAATAATTGCAGATCAATTTGGTCCAGATTGGACTTCAACATATCTGAAAATTGAAAATATATTAAAAAAAAGTGGATAACTTAAAGCTTCAATAATTGAATTAAAGCTCATAAATTTCAACATAAGTAAAGAAAACAAACACACAAAAACACACCGGCAGACAGACAAATACTACCTCCGTTCTTAAAAGTTTATCCCATTTGACTTTTTTATTGAACTTTGACCACAAATTTATGAGAGATTAATCATGTTCATGAAATTCTAAAAGTTGTTGTTGATAATATTATTAATGGTGAATCAATAGGAATTTTTAGAATTTCATGAACATAATTAAATTATCATATATTTGTGATCAAAGTTCAACTAAAAAGTCAAATGAGACAAATTTTTAGAAACGAAGGGAGTATAAGATTTACCTGGGACTGGGAGGGAGGGAATGAAGTTGGAGTTCAGTCGAAGATTGAGTTATGAAATGGGAATGACAGCCACAATTACCTGCCTTCCTAAGGTAATCTACTTTTTAATAAAACTGTTAATACGGGCTGGCGGGGCGGAGCGAGATCAATCCGTCAAAACCTGTCACTAAGGGTCCGCTTCCGAGTTTTTAATTGCGAGAAAAGAAAGTGAAGTGAAGGGAAGGGAAGGGAAGGGAAGGGAGGGGGAGGAAATGACGTTAACATTCATTTCCTCCCAATCCGCTCTCTCACGAGGTGATTGAAAGGGAAGAAAATGAGACCTCCATTTCCTTCCCTTTTCTCTCTTAAAAAATTCAGGAGCATGACCATGGAGGAAATGAGCTTCCATTTTCTCCCTTTCCCTGCAAAATCAAACTCGGAAGGAGCGGACCTAAACTAAACGGACGGGTCGGTCCAAATTTCAAAATTCTGAGCTCAATCCGTCAAAACCTGTCATCTAGTGTTCAACCCAGCCCTACCCGTCCTGTTATTGCGTGGCGTGGCAGAGCGGGCCCGTTTCAACCCAAATTAACAGCTACTCTACTCTTCTTCCCCGGTGAACTCCCCCTGCCTTCCTCTCTCAAATGCCACCCCCTCCATCTTCCAAGAACACTGAACTAGGGTTAAGGAAGTAGCGAGCCCTTCGTCCGTTCATCTTCTCCGGCGAACAACAACTCCAACCCCATTTTGTCTAGCACACCCTCATCATTGATTTGAAAGGCGTCAAGGCATCTCGATTTTCCAAGGATCTCTTCTTTCCGGATTTTTTGGGGTATTACAGAGAGGTTATCAGAGAAAGGTCTACGTTTCAGATATCATCGGATCTACTGCTACTGCGACCTGTTTCGACAATAATATCTCTCTCCTTCTGACATAGAAAAATCCATTGTAGCAGAACTCAGTTGATAATGGAGGAAGCGGTAGAGCGACTACCAAAGAGGAAAAGGAACAAGGTGAATACAGAAGTAGTGCTGCCATGGATGAGAAACCCCGTCGATATTTCCTTACTTCAAAATTGCCCTCTTAATCTTCTTCCCTTTCTCGATCCACGGTCCGTTTCCTTTCTCTCAATTTATTCAAGTTTTTCTGTTTTTTTCTGAGTTTTGGGTCAAATTAACAAAATAAAAAGATTAAAACAGAAAAGAGTTCTTTACATGAAACAGTTTGCTTGGCTTGGACCAGTTTGTTTATTAATTATAGTTTGCTTGAGCTTGGTCATTAATTTCATACTCCCTTTGTCCCCGAAAGATGTTTCCATTTTTTGTTAATTTTAGGTTAATTTAATTATCCTAATGGAAATTTGAAATTCGATATTGATAGTATCTATAATAATCGTGTATCAATAATAAGTCTTAGGTTCTTATAGTATAACTGAATTAACCTAATGTTATTGCTCAAAGTTCATTCAAAGTGACAATCAAAAAAGTGGGAACATCATTTTGGTATGGAGGGAGTATATTGGTCCAGAAAATACTGTCCCATTACCCATTTGGGTTGTCTCCAAAAAGTCCAATTTCTAAAAAGAACTCCAATTATACATATGAAGTTATAAGAAAGTAAATCATCAGACTTGTCAATGGGACAAATATCTTGATGGAGGAAGTGTGAGCTTTAAGCATTCATCTATTTGCTGTCTTCAATGTAGACTAATT